>JAPFRF010000007.1:90744306-91294306 GCA_029282475.1 Phrynocephalus forsythii
TTTCTTTCTTTCCTTTTCTCCCTCCCTCCTCCTTCTTTCCTTCCCTCCTCCTCTCCCTTCTTTCTTTCTTTCTTTCTTTCTTTCTTTCTTTCTTTCTTTCTTTCTTTCTTTCTTTCTCTTTCTTTCTTTCTTTCTTTCTTTCTTTCTTTCTTTCTTTCTTTCTTTTCTCCCCCTCCTCCCTCTCTGAATGAGAGCCAGAAAGGGGGTGAAACGGGCTCACGTCCTGGGGAGCGGGGCTGGAGGTGGCCTCCATTCTGGTTGCCGCGCTCCGTCATCGCCTCATTGCCAGCATGGGCTCCTGGGCACATGACTTCTTTTGCACATTGGGGCTGGATTTTGTTATCCGAGGCAGCCCACAGAGAAAATTTGTTGGCGGGGCGGGGGCGATTGCGGGTGGTGAGACCGATGGCAGGGGCAGCGATGGCGGTGGCGGGCGGTGGCGGCGGCAGCGATGGCGGGGTGGCGGGGCAGGCCTGGTGTGTTGGGCTTGCTCCTAGAGCTAGCAGCGGCCGCGGCAGCCACAGAGGCAGGCTCAGGCCACCTTGCTGGGATTCCTCTGCGCCCGCCGCACCCATTCCCCGAACTCCACCGGGCGCCGCTGGAAAAATTCATTATCTGGGGGCATGCCAGTGGAGCCACCGCTGATGCTGGAGAGGGTGAGCGAGTCCAGCGCCAGCTGTACTGCCATATCATATTGTGGGGGAAATCCCCCAACACAGGGACCTGGCGGGCCTTGTCTCAGAGATTTTTGGGTTGTTTTTGTCTTTGTATTTTAATATTTGTCTCAGAGATTTGGGTTGTTTTTGTCTTTGTCCTGGTTCGTTTAGATACAATGCTGCAGCTAAATCTGTCACCATAGTTTATGGCAATAAAGTGAAAGTAGCCCACTACAATGACAGGAAACAGGTTGTTAAGACTTCTGTTTTGAAACTGTTTTTACTGCAGTCCGTAACAACAAAACCCCCAAAACACTGGTGTTGTCCTCTAGTCTAGATATGCACAGTTATGTGCTGGTGAACGTTACACCCTTCCTGATTTCAGTAAATAAATTCCGACGTTCATCTAGATTGCATCGTTCTGCCTTTACTTAGCAATGCTGCTGAACTGCAAACATCCCTCACATTCCGGTAGATGCAAGAGTGAACTTTGCTAAGCGGTAGGCATTCCGCTCAAGCAAGCTTCAAAAGTTTGCTTTCACTTAGTACGGAGTTTGTTTTGCAAATATTACCCTAGTTGCCTCGAAACCACGCAATATAGGAGGATCGTGCCTGTAGTCTTGGCTAGCCCTTTTGAACTGCAGGGCGTTGAGCAGGTGCCGACATTTCTGTTCTGAGTTGCTCCTTTGTCTTCCGCACCCCGGGGCATATCCCATTAAGCTGTTGTGTTTTTGTATTTGGAAAAGACGCAAAAGAAGACACATGCAGTACGGTGTTTCACGCTTTCAGTTAGTGCAAACTGCTTCACACCTCTCTCTCGAAAGAGTGATGATGAGCATTTTAAATAGGCCTCCCTCTTTCAGCTCCTCTTTTCATGGTTCACCTGCGATCTCCTGTTCTTGGGATTGATGGTCAACCTTAGGCATGGCTTAGAAACATTATATACCTGTTCATCTCAGAGAGAGGACGAGAGGAGCTTTCCTCTCTCTCTCTTTTTAAACTTTGTCTTTCACAGATAAAAGCAGATGCGTAAACCTTACAAGGCACCGCAGATAATAAATCATCTTGATGAGGGTTTTATTTGAGTGACAGAGGGATTAAACATTTCACTGCGCCCTTGTAAACGGGTGTGTGCTGATAATGGCTCTGTCAAGGCCTCCCTCTGAATCTTGATTGCCAGCTTTTTATACGTGTGTTTGGAATAGGCACTTGAGCTATTGAAAACCATGGTTTACGGCCACCGGTGTTTTATCTCTTCCAGTGGGTTGATTGTTCCGGAGAAAGAGAGCAACGAAAGCGTCCCAGAAGTAATGGCCACCTCCGGCTATGCTCTGTTGCATTTCTTCAGCGACGCGGCCTATAACCTGACAGGGTTTAACATCACCTACAAGTGAGTTGTAAGGCAGGTTTTACTGTACTGTGCTTTAATTATTATTATTCTTTTACAGTTTTTCATTAATAACATTTCCGAGGGATGTCGAAACGCGTGTCGTATTATTAGAAGGGATTGCCTAGATAATGTGGTTTCAGTCCTATAGCAGGTAATTGTTTTGGGTTTAGTAGGAATATGAATCGCTGGTTTTAATATCGTGTTTCGGAGTTAGTGGCCTCCCTGTTCCTCCAGTCGTAGAAATCGTGTCGTAGTGGAATCGGAAGGAGCTTGGCGGTATTCTCTAAGCAACTGTTACACCTGGTATTTCACGTCTCTTCTATTAAGTTGGTCTCCAGTGTTATACCCTCAGTTTCAATATTTGAGTAGCGAAAAGGAAATTAAATTTTAAAACACATACGCCGGGTGTGCTTCTTCCAGAGAGAGAGAGAGAGAGAGAGAGAGAGAGAGAGAGAGGAGAGAGAGAGAGAGAGCTACAAACAGTAGAAGAGATTTCAGAAACTCTAGTACCATCCTGTGGTTGCAGTGAGTAATATATCTGGGGCAGAGAGGCTGTTTGTATTGACTGAGATGGTTTCTCAGCCGAGACCAGTAATATGGTCCGGCTGGCACCAGTTCGTCAAGGTCTTAGAGACAGTTTTTCATCGCCCGATGCCTGAACGCTCTTAATTGGGGTTGTGGGACTGCAAATGGGCGTACTGCCTGGTGAGATGGGGCCTGCCCGTTGTTCCTTCTGTCAGAAAGAAACACGGCTTCATGAGCTGCCCTGTGTCCTCCTGATGCACCCTAGTCAAAGGAATCGCACTCTTGTGCTTTTAGTGGTATGTGGTGCCCTGAAGAGGCTCAGCTGATAAACCTATCTCCTCGCATGGCAGCGCCACGAGAGGCTGCCTGCCTGCTGCCCACCCCAGCTGACCGGGTGCAATATCTTTTTCCAACCAAGAACCTCAGGGTGGCACAGGGACATGGACACTGCAACTACCCGTGCATGGATTTCCCCAGGCGACAGCCAGTTGCTAGGAAAAACAGGAGCTCTAGCACTTGACCGTCTTGACTGGCTTGAAAGTTATAACTCTGCCCGAGTCCCAAGTTCTGGCATGCTGTTTGTGGGATTAGGCTTTTGGGTTGACATGAATGTGGCCATATTTTGCTCTCTCAGAAGCAACAGCTTTTGATGCAAACAGGCCTGAGTTCTTTGCAACAGCAAACAGGTTGTGCCAGCACGTTAGCCCTCTCCCTCTTATCTTCCTTAGTTAAGCTAGATTCCTTTGTCTTCTCATGTTATCAGTAAAGCATGCCAACAAGTGATCTCATTGTCTTACTAGTTAAGTTTGCCAATTAGAGAACTGCCTCTTATCTAAGGCTTACCAATTAGAGCCATGCACATAGGTGCCAGTTCACGTAGTAATCTATAATAATGTAGACCCTCCATGTAACGCCTCTTTCACTATATTTGTGGATTTACTACTGCAACACAAAGAGAGGATGCAATCACCTATTCTAATTATCTAGGGTAGAAGGTTAATAAAAGGAGGCCTCCCCGGTGGAGGGGGGATGGTTCCTCTGCTGGTTAGGATTTGTGTGTGTGTGTGTGTGTGTGTGTGTGTGTGTGTGTGTGTGTGTGTGTGTGTGTGTGTGTGTTCAAAGCGCTTTCCCGGTACTCCAGTACCCATTTGCCCCTGGCTGTCCAAGGTTATTGCCACAGCTATTGAAGTCCGAAATGGCATTGTCTTGTCTTGGATGTCAACATCGGGTGCTCCAACCACCCAGCTAATGTTAAAGACACCAGCTGTCTTAACGGCTGCCCATCTTCCAACCTTGCCGCTTTCTGGTGGAAGCGAATGGCCCTTTTAATTTCCAAGAAAATTTGCGAGGAAAATGTAATTTCCAGTTTTGTTGCTTCTTTTGCCCTTCTACAGGATTTCCCCCCAGTGTTATCTGTTTCTGGCCCATTTCAAAGTTTCATTGTGGATTTAGTTAGTTGCCTGATTTCATTTACTTCCTTTTGATATCTTTTATATGGAAAGGGGGTGGCAAGCAGATATTATTGTTTCTTGTCCCGTCAACCAACCATAGCTTGACATTCCCCACGAGCTGACTTTGTGGTTTTGCAGAGAGGTGTTGCTCTCCTGGTTTTGTTCTTCCATCAACCACACCCCCTGCTCTCAGTTCAGTGTGTGTGTGTGTGTGTGTGTGTGTGTGTGTGTGTGTGTGTGTGTGTGTGTGTTGTGTGTGTGTGTGTGTGTGTGTTGCGTTGTTACAGTTGTGACTGACTCTTCGTGACCCCATGTCCATGGAGTTTTCTTGGCAGGAATACTGGAGTGGTTTGCCAGTTTCAGTAGACCTATGTTTTGTGGTTTCCATACACAAGGTTGAAAGATGTTGCCGGGGGTGGGGGCGTAGCCTGATTGTGAGCATAGCCTTGTGGTTAGAGGCATTTTTAAAAGTTGTTTCATAATTTAATCACTAGCAACGCTTGTTACGGGCTTTGCTTTGGCCCACTCGGCAGTTCTGTTCAGCAAAAGCCCATCTCTAACTTGGCTCTTGTGATCTTCCGCCTGCGCAGCTTCAACGTGTGTCCCCGTAACTGCTCTGGCCGTGGGGAGTGTAAACTCACCAACAGCAGCAGAGTGGTGGAGTGTGAGTGTTCGGAACATTGGAAGGGAGAGGCCTGCGATGTCCCGTATTGTCCCAACGACTGTGGCTTCCCCGACCGAGGGCAGTGCATTGAAAATGGTACCCATGGATGCGTGTGCTACTCAGGGTGGCAAGGTAGGTGGTGCCACCCTGGGATAAAAGGCCATCTCTGGTCGAGGGTCTGCAGCGCCAATGAAAGTCACAAAGATGGTGTTTCTTTTTGTAACATACTCTGTCAGCAAAACCTTAAGATTTCAAGCTAGTGTCATAAACACCTCTTTGATTGGTGCATTGGTTCTCCCAAATCATGTAGCTAGCACACACCATTATCTTGTTGAGTATTCTATGCTGAATTTTTTCTCTCTCATATTATTTCCATTCTTCATCTTGCTACACCTTTCTTCCTCCCTCTTCTCTTCTTCTCTAATTTTGTCCCAAACCCTTTCCCCCCATCCCTTCTGGGTTCATCTTTGATCTTATCCATTCTTCATCTCAAATCCCTTGCATAGTTATATTTATTTATTTATTTATGTGCTGTGACATGGTTTCCTCACAGCTAATCTGCCTTCTCTGTCCTTTACATTGCTACCTTCATGCCAGGCTGTTCTGGGCAAAATAAATTGCCATCTTGAATTTTTTTAAAAAAACACAGCTTTTTTTAAAAGATCAAATTCATATAAATCATGATTTAATTTTTAGAAAGCGTTTATTTAAATTGCTAAAAATGAGATTCTTTGGATTTAAATTTGGATTCAAATCAGTTCAAATCAATTTGATTTAAATCAAATCCACCCTGCTTGAGGTGGCTGCATGTCACTTTTTCTTTTTCCTTTATCTGTTTTCTGTAGTGGAGAAGAGTTGCTTGTCTTGTACAAACAGCTTGTATGCACCCCTCACCCTTTTAAGTGTAGAAGATATAATCACAACCTGATTGGCTATTCCCTTGACCACTTCTGGCATGGTTTGCAGCCCCCTAAATTCTGGTTTTCTAATTCTTTTCTTTTTTAAATCCTTTCATTTTACCAGTTGTGAATACACAGTAACAGCCAGGCAGTTTTTAACGTATTCATAACCCAGCAGGGTCTGGGTCAGCAACGTACACCGTGCACCTTTTCTAAATACAGTTGTTAACAGGTTAATGCAGTGGTTCTCAACCTGGGGGTCGGGACCCATTTGGGGGTCGAATGACCATTTCACAGGGCTCACCATGAGCCAGTGAAGAAAAAGGCACAAACGGCTTGGGTCTGGAGGAAGAAGGGGAGGAAGGGGGTGGGAAGAGTGAGTTACAGCTTGATAGGTTGGAGGGGATGTCAGTCAGAGGCACCGGAGGCTGTGATTGGCTGAGGGTGCCTGTAGAAGGAAGTTCTCTATGGCACCTGTGGCAGTGGCCTGCCAAAGGGGGCTTGTGGCCTCTTCCAAGCAGGGCAAGGGGTCACCACAACATGAGGAACTGTATTAAAGGGTCTCAGCATTAGGAAGGTTGAGAACCACTGGCTTAATGCATTTTGCCCTTCTTAGGTACAGACTGCTCCATCCCTGTTCCTGCAAACCACTCCTTTTGGACTCAGGAAGAATTCTACACCCCCAAACTTCCCAGGGCGTCCCACGGAGCCGTAGTCCAAGATGATGTCATGTGGGTGGTCGGTGGCTACATGTTCAACCACACGGATGCCCAGATGGTTTTGGCGTGAGTAAATGGGAGCCCAAAGCTGGGGAATGATTGGCCAGGGGGAACATAACGCATGCGTGGGGCTGTTCTAGAGAGCAGGTTTGCTATAATGATTGCAGAAATTGGACCAGTGGTTCTCAACCTGTAGGTCTCCGGATGTTCTTGAACTGCAACTCCCAGAAATCCCTTCCAGCACAGTGAGTAGTGGAGGCTTCTGGGAGTTGCAGTCCAGGAACATCTGGGGACCCACAGGTTGAGAACCACTGAGCTGGACTTTCTCAGACACTTGGGTGTGTACCTTCTGCAGCAAGTACTTGGTTCATCCCAGGTATTTGGTTTGAGGTTCACTCAGCCTTCCATCCTTCTGAGGTCAGTGAAATGAGTCCTCAGCTTGTTGGTGAGTAGGTAGGGGAGGCAATGTGTAGCCTGCATAATAAAATGGTAAACAGCCCATAGAGTGTTCTTGAGTGCTATGGGGTGTTATATAAGCAGCACATTTTATCATTGTTGAATCATGTGTTAACTTCCTTTGTTTCTATGGCATGATTGAGCCTGATCTTCTTATTTGCTCTCCCTCTTCTCCAACTTCAGTCTTCTCTTTCATTTTTATTTTTATTTCATTTTGCATAATATTTTATTCCCATTTTCACATGTGATCTTGCACATCCTCTGGCTCGTTTTCGATACCTGTAGAGCAAGGGTGGGGAGTCTTCGGCCCTCCGGATGTTTTGGACCGCAACCCCAACAGTCCTTTCTCATTGGCAGTATAGGCTCAGGATTCTGGGAGTTGCAGAATATTTCACAAAAGCCCTGGATAAAATTACCCATTGGTTTTTTATTTTTATTTTGCACTTGTCTTCTTGAGTTATTTGAATCTGATGTTACTCTGAGCATACTTTTTTTTTTCATATTAAACACACAAACGAAAACACAGCAATTTATATTATCAGCAGAACGGTTATGCCTGAATCAGTGCTGGGTTTGGTTGATCCATAAATATCCCCTCCAGCATTTTTATGTAGCTTTTTCTCTTCTTGTTGTCTGGAATATAAATAGCAGTTTTGCATTTGCGTCTTAAAAGAAACACGGTTATATTTTTTTACCCTTTTTTATTGCATAGGTATGACCTTGTTTCAAGAGAATGGCTGCCCCTGAACAGCAGTGTGAATGCAGTTGTGATCAGATATGGACACTCTTTGGCTTTATATGAAGTAAGTGGCTTTTGACAGGGGCTGCTTTTCCGATATTGTTTTGGTTTTGGGCCCTTGCTTTTCCCGCTAGACCAGTGGTTCTCAACCAGTGGGTCCCCAGATATTCCTGGACTGCAACTTCCAGAAACCCCTTCCAGCACAGCTTCTGGGAGTTGCAGTCCAGGAACATCTGGGGACCCACGGGTTGAGAGCCACCAGACTAGAGCATCACTTCCTGACCTTGGGTCCCCAAATGTTCTTGGACTACCACTGCCAGAAATCCTGGCCAGCACAGGTAGCAGTCAAGGCTTTTGGGTATTGTAGTCCAAGAAACATGGTCCGGAACTATTACACTAGAGGAAGAGAAGGAAACCGTGAAAGGTGCTGTACACCAATTGATTTAAATGATTTAA
Organism: Phrynocephalus forsythii; assembly: GCA_029282475.1. Lineage (NCBI taxonomy): Eukaryota > Metazoa > Chordata > Lepidosauria > Squamata > Agamidae > Phrynocephalus > Phrynocephalus forsythii. Next base: position 90,752,262 of record JAPFRF010000007.1, read on the forward strand.
ACCTAGGCTATGTTGGTAATATTTTTGAAGTGCTTTCCAGATGCCCTCGTGTTTGCTATCAAATGACATTACGAGTGTGGTTTCTACATTTGCTAAGGCAGTGTCCGTGCTTCCAGGTTGGCCTCCGTGTCCGGTTTAGCTTTTAGTGTGTTTTCATGTGAAAGGACGTCTCTTTTCCTTTTAATTTTCCCCTCCTAGAATAAACTCTACATGTACGGTGGCAAAATCGACGCATCGGGAAACGTCACCAACGAGCTGTGGGTGTTCCACGTGGCCAACCAGTCCTGGGTTCACGTGCTCCCCGAAGCCAAGGAGCAGTACGCGGTGGTGGGCCATTCCGCTCACGTGGTCACACTGGAGGACGGTTCCGTTGTGATGCTGGTCATCTTTGGCCACTGCCCTCTTTACGGGTACATCAGCAGCGTGCAGGAATACAATCTGGGTGGGTACTGCCTCAGCCCAGATGGTGGCTCTATGACTTGCAAAGAGAGGTGTGCGGGTTCATTATTCAGAACTTGATTTTGCCTTAGAACACAGGTTCCTAAGCTTGGATTCCCAGCTGTTGGTGCGGCTGATGGAGCCCCTGAGCGCCGGCCACCCGGGCTGGGTAATTCTGAGACACGATGCCTGGCCAATTCTGAGAACCACGTTTGGGAAATCAGTGACTTAAGACCATCCCCTCGTCAGTCTCTCCTTTTTTCTCCCATCTTGGTTCTTTTGCTGCCTTTCAAAAATGCCACTTGTCTCTGTTTCATTTTTTTAAAGGGACAAATACATGGAGTATTTTGTCAACGGGCGGTGGTGCGTTGGTCCAAGGAGGGTACGGCCACAGCAGCGTGTACGATCCGAACAGCAAGTCCATCTATACCCATGGAGGTTATAAGGCCTTCAGTGCGAACAAGTACAGGCTGACGGATGATTTATACAAGTATGATGTGAACCGACGCACGTGGTGAGTATGTCTACTTTCCCTCTCTCCCGCGCACACATTTGTTTGGGTCATCGGCATCCGAATAATCCTTGATTGCCTACGGCAGGCCATTAGCGTGCCATAAGTCAAAAGAGACAAAGTCTCAGCATGTTAAGCAAAAAGATCCTTTATTGTAACGAAAGCCCAACGCGTTTCGGCTTAGGAAGCCTTCTTGAGGGGCTAGGTTCAACAGGCCTACTGGGTTTGTAAAAAGTAACATTACCATTTATCCCATATATATATATATTTAATGTCTATAAGCCCCCTACCAGAACATATACTATTTATTTTACTGTAATTGCTGTATAAGAATAATAGATATTCATTAGTTGCCCCTTTGTTTTAATGCAGTTAAACAGAGCCCCTGAAGAAGGCTTCCTAAGCCGAAACGCGTTGGGCTTTGGTTACAATAAAGGATCTTTTTGCTCAGGACCCTGAGACTTTGTCTCTTTTGACTCGTGGCTCCTTTGGATGCTCCAGTTCTTTTGGCTCTCTTAATTAGTGTGCCATAAACAGCCTCACAGGTTTCCAGTCGAGTTAAGATATTTTCATTGTTAAAATAAGCCAAGCTTTCGACGCCAATCTCCTGCGCCGTCTTCATCAGGGAGGGCGAGAGGATGGAGATGACGCAGGATCTTGCCCAACGAAATCTTGGAATTAGTTTAACAGTTGAAATGTCTTGTCGTGACCGGAAACCTGTGAGCTTGTGCAGTGTTTGTCGAGAAAAGATGGTGATCGTTAATTCGCGTGGCAGTTTGACAAGAAAAGGGTTTGCTCTCTAAAGTATCGTTATGCTGTCGTTCTTTGGAAAGCACTCGTCAGAAGAAGCTGTGGTTCTTTCCAGCCCGGTGGGGTTTAGGGGACGTTTGGAGAAGACAAGCCAGAGGTCATCTCTGGAATCTCTTTTCTTCTTGTTTCTGCAGGACGATTCTTAAAGACAGCAAGTTTTCCCGGTACCTGCATTCAGCCACGATCATCGGCGGGACCATGCTGGTGTTTGGAGGGAACACCCATAATGACACCTCCATGAGCCACGGAGCCAAATGCTTTTCTTCTGACTTCATGGCTTATGATCTAGGTAGGTTTTTTGGTGTAGCGCTTGAGTTAAACCCACAATCAGACCCAGTTCCTGATTAAAAACTGAACTGAGGACATCCAGTCTAGTTGTGTCTCTTCCTGTTTGGTTTGTTTTGGATTTTGGTCTGGAATTCCTGTTTGTTGAAATATTCCAGTTCAAGCTTTTCCTTTTCACTTCCTGTTTAAAAACCTGCTCCAAATCAGCGAGGCAGCTTAGCCTCCTGACTTTGACTGGAGAGACACGGCATTCAGCTTGTGTGTTTTAGGTATTGACACCCTGTGCTTCAAAGGAGCTTTCCGGGGCAAGAGAATCAGCAGAGTTTGCTATGTGTGGCTGTCCTCCTGTCTATCCTGTTTGATTTATTTGTTGATTTAAAATAATTTCTATCCAGCCTTTCTGCTTAAAAAGGATCCAAGGCAGCCTACATCATTTAAAAAAACAGTATATAAGAAGTAGTATACAAGTAATTAAAAAAAAAAAAGAATTGAAGAATTATTATATGAAAATGGTGAATACAATCAATATTGGAACAGATTTAAAAGAACAGAGCACAACAATCCCTTTAAAAGCCCTCTCAGAAGACCCCTCAGGGAAAGCTTGTGTGTGTGTTGTGTCGTTAACAGTCGTGACCGACTCTTTGTCACTCCATGTCCATGGAGTGTTCTTGGCAGGAATACTGGAGTGGTTTGCCAGTTCCTACTCCAGGCGCCTACAGCACCTGGTATTCCCTGGTGGTCTCCCATCCAAGTACTAACCAGGGCCGACCCTGCTTAGCTTCCCAAATCAAGCGAGATCGGACTTGCTTAGGACATCTAGGCATCTCAGGGAAAGCTTGCCTGAAGAAAAAAAAAGAGGTGTTTGGCTGCTTGCGGAAGGACAGTAAAATTAGGGCCAGTCTGGTCTCCGGTGGGAAAGAGTTCCACAGGCTGGCGGCATCCAGAGAGAAGGCCCTCCTAATGTCTGTTGCTCTGTCTTTTCCCCACCAAAGTCCAGGTCCAAAGGGAGCTAGAACTGGCTAAAATGATAGCGGCCAACCATCGGTGGCCTTGTCTCAGGTGAACCACGGCGTTCAGAGGCAACGCCGCTGTGATGTGCTATGCTTGTGACTCAGATTGCCCACTGGATCCGTGTTCCAGGCTTAGCTTTTGCAGAGGCTTGCACCCAGGGAGGGACTTGTAACAGAAAATATCAGAAGCACAGAAATGTAGTAAAAGATTTTTCTAAAAAAAAAAAAATTACTGTACGTATTCACTGTTCTTGCCGGTGTTAGTCTCCTGTATGTTGGCCTTGCACTGCCCAAGCATCTTTGCGGGTGCGATGGTCGTGCAGCTGATCATCATCCTCTGGAGCAGTGATGGCAAACCTTTTAGAGACCGAGTGCCCAAACTGCAATTCAAAAGCCAAAGCCATTATTTTTTTTTTTTTGCAAAGTGCCAAGACAGTAATTGAACCTGTATACAGGTAGCTGTGAAGGGGGCGATGTCGGGTGCCCACAGAAAGGGCTCTGAGTGCCATCTTTGGCACCCGTGCCCATAGGTTCGCCAACACTGCTCTAGATAATGGAGTCTAGCTTTTCTCAAGGAGGCCCAGTGGGGAATCGAACCCCCGACCTCTTGGCTGTGCCGCCAGAGACCTCAACCCCGGTGGAGCTGTCTGGTGGCTTCCTGTCAGGCTTGGCCTTTGCCTGGATGTCGGCGGAAGAGGTGCTGCTCTGCCTTGCTGCGTGGGGTGGCGTTCTCGTGGTCATGCCATCTGTGGCGGTGTTAAAATCACTGGGCGTTCCTGGCCGAGAGAGGATCTGATTTGGGAATTGTTGGACCCTTGAAGAGCCAGGAGATGGCAGCATTCAACAAACCCATCATAGTACCAGTCCTTTTCCGCCCCTTTTTCTTTACGGCAGCTGAGGATCAGTTTTTATACCGACGGAAAGCATCCAGATAATCTCTTAATGCCATCCCTAGATCTTTATCAAAAGCCTTGCGGTAATTTCTGGACTTATGAACAATTCATATTTTTCTTGCCCGTGTTGCCGCACTCACTGCCGTCATTTGAGCTAATCCCCTTCCGTGGGAGAGGGGACGTCGATCTTCCCATGTCTTTTTAAGACAGCTCTTTAAAGCTGTCAAAGACCCTTCGCTGTAACGGGGCTGCTAATTGTATGGCCTTCTCGTGTTAGTGGGTTATTATTGAAATATTGGCAGCCATCTCCCTGAGAACAGGGTAAAGGTTAGGGTTACATTTTAAGAACAGCAATAGCTTTTTTTTTTCAAAATTTGCACACGGTCACAAATTCTTGTGGGTTTCTGAGCTGCAAATCCCAAGTTGGCTTAATTTAAAGGTCAGGAAGGAAATCATTCTTGGTGATTTCAAAGCCATTAGCTTTTCCCTTCTTTGATTCCCAGAAAAAAGAGAGAGAAGCGAGCACAGAATCAAAGCATTCCAAATGTTCCTCTTAATCTATCAAAATATGTGCCTTGGCTGCACCGCTCGCAACTTTCATCTCTGCTTGCAGGGATTTAAAATAAAAAAAAATTAAAATTGAACCCTTTGCCTTTACAGGCCCGCCTTGAATAAACTGAAAGAGTACATTGATCTCTATTCGGCAGTTGTGCCAGATATCAAATTACATCGCACCTAAATGACAATAACGTTTTGAAAAAAATCACTTTAAGTGAATCAGTCCATTTGGTACGGTGGCCGTTAGACCAAACTAGGACAGGGCTCCCTCAGTGCTCAAGTCTCATCAATTTTGGTTGGGATTGCTCCTTGGATTTGCACCTTGGTTGGTAAAGAACCTGTTTTTGTTCTCTTACGATTTCCTCTTACCGCTCTGGGGATAATGTGAGAATGATTGACAAAGATGAACAACTATCACAGAAGTTCAGAAGCATTGTGGATTGGGAGTTGTGTGTGATTCCCCGTTCCTAACACTTGGGAGCTGAGCTGAGTTGATGAAACCCATTAAGAGAACATGAAATCCGGTCCTCTCAAAAGTCTTGGTGATCCTAGTTTTTGATTATTTTTGATATTTCTTTTAACTTTATAGCAAAGCGGTGAGCAAAAACATCAAAAGAGAGACACTGGAGTGTTGTAAGAGATCTTTTGGGCATTGTCTCTGAGTCCTTAAGTCTTTCTCATCCCATGGCAATCTTTCAAAAATTGAAAAGTAATAGCAGTTTAGAATCAGCTAAGACCTCATCTCAGATCCTGCTTAACTTTTGTTGTGCTTCGATCTGGTCACGATGTGAAATTTTGTCTGGATAGGGGGTTAAAATAATTATGGATTTCTGCAGAAGAACTGCCCTATGAAAGTGCTTTTAAAATTGAAACTACTGACTTATGAGGACCCCTTTCAGCGTTTTCTAGGTGGAGAATAGTCAGAAGTGGTTTAGCATTCCCCCTTCTCTTTTTTTGGGGGGGGTGTCCCCTGGGACTTTTGTGCAGCTTGCCCAAGGCTAGGACAGCTCAATGAAAGTGTCAACCCAGTGTGCCGCAGCAGTGAAAAAAGCAAACTCAATGCTAGGGCTCATTAGGAAGGGTATAGAAAATAAGTCAGCAAGTGTCATTTTGCCTCTTTATAAATCTATGGTGAGGCTCCCATCTGGAGTATTGTGTCCAGTTCTGGTCACCGTACCTCCAGAAGGATACTATGGAAATGGAAAAAGTGCAGAGGAGGGCAACCAGAATGATTCAGGGACTGGAACACCTTCCTTTTACCATCTGAGGCTGCAACGGCTGGGCCTCTTCACTCTTGAATGACGGCGCCTAAGAGGTGACCTGATTGAAGTTTATAAAACCCTACACAGTGTGGACAAAGTGGATGAGGGAAAGCTGTTTTCCCTATCGCACAACACTAGAACTAGGGGGGCACTCCGTGAAACTTTGGGGTGCTTGATCTCAAACAAATAAGAGGAAGTACTTTTTCACCCAGAAGATCACTGATCTGTGCAACTCCTTGCCAGAAGAAGTGGTGACAGCTGTCATCCTTGACAGCTTTAAAAAAGGATTGGACAAGTTCATGGAGAACAAAGGTATCGATGGCAGGGTTGGAGAGAGAGGCAGGATCACTCTCAATGCCATTTGCAGGGAATCATAAGCAGGTGAAGACATCTGCTTGGGAATACCCTGAAGCCAATGGTGAGCCACTGTGTGAGACAGAAGGCTGGACTGGATAGGCTGTGGCCTGTCCCAGCAAGCCTGTTCTTAGGTTCTAAGGCCACTCAGGTTGGTCAGATGCCTAATCCACTGAACTATCCAGCCCGATAGTGTGCTGCAATCATTGCAAAACACTGAGCCGGTTCTCCAGCCAAGCAAAGTCGCTGTGACCCAGCAGAACTTCTTTTTGCAAAATGACAACAAATCATCAGCAAAGGGTGCAGGACTTTTAATAGGCGCTCTTTGCTGTTCCGAAAAACATGGCGCTGCAATATACCGGCACGCCGAGATGATGTTGCAACAGACCTTCAGTTCTCCAAGCTTGGTAGTGGCTTGCCAGACATTCAGCGGTCAGCCTTTGAAGCTACAAAAACTGAAAGAACAATACAATCTCGTATTACATTTTTCCCTCTCTCTTGGAACTCCTGATCCTGGATCTCCAGCCTTCTGGAAGTAAAGAGACTGGGAGGAGTTAAGAAAGCCACTGTTTGAAATGACTTCAAAAGCTGGCTTTTGTTAACTCTTTTGCACTGTAGAGGCAGGAGCGAATTTAATAGAGCCCAGCAGAGTCAAGATGGAAGATAAAAAAAAGCAGTGGAATGCCGTAACTTGTGAATGACTTGTCTGCTTTGAAGATTAGGCCACCATCCATTTCTAAATTGCTGTTAGTCTCTGATTCAAACTTGAATCTTTGTTTGGAATGGAGTGAAAGCCTGGAACAGGATTTATCGGGACACCCTGAAACTATTCTGTTCCCTTTCTGTGACAGGTTTAATTTAACTGGCTGGGAGCTTGTGCTTTGTTGCCTTGGACTATAGAGGTTCTGAACCACTGGAATGTAAAACATCATTTTCTAGGCAGGAAAACCTCTGAGAGGTTGTTAGGCCATTTGCTAACCCTTAGCAGCAATACCCGTATATACTCGAGTATAAGTCGACCCAAGTATAAGTCAAGGCCCCTAATTTAACCCCCCAAAACTGGGGAAATGTATTGACTCGAGTATAAGTCTAGGGTGGGAAATGCAGCAGGGCCTGGCAGCTCCTCCTTTGTAAGCTGGTGTGTGATGTTTAAAATGACTTTTAGCCAACCGAGGCAAGCATTTGCTTTGGTGGCTTAAAGTCATTTTAAACATCACACACTGCTCCCCCCACAACTCGGGAGGGGGAGATCAAGAGAAGCTGCACACAATGTTTAAAATGACTTTTAGCCACCGACCCAAGCACTTGCCTCAGTGGCTAAAAATACTGATCCGAATATAAGCTGAGGGCCCCCCTTTTCAGGCCAAAATTAGGGCTGAAAAACTAGGCTTATATTCGAGTATACACAGTAAATTGACAGATTGTGACCTTTGTTTAGTGTCTACTGTTTGGTTTCACTGTTTTTCTTGCTTTTGGTTCAGCGCTTTGTTTTAATGGGTTTTTTTTTCATGCTGTTTTCTGTCCATCCAGCCAACAATTAAGTAAGGACAAATAAAATAAAATTCTGCATTAGGTAAGGAATTAGTTGACTTTTCCCTTTACCTAAAGGCTATGGTGGACAGAGACCTTTTCTGGCAGGAGCCGAGTATACCAGTCCAGTAACCTGCAGAAGAATTGTACCTCTCCTTGGCTGTCTTCAAAATAAATTTGGAATAGCAAGTGGTTTATGTAGTTGGGTGAAATAGACAAGGATTTAGCGATGTAGCTCATGTACCACTTGTTGCAAAGGCCAGATTTTCTTTCTGTGATTTGGTAAAGGAACTTGCTTATGAACAGGCAAAATGGTGCCTGCCATACAGACACCTGCCATTCAGACGTATGTTGACGACAGTTGTCACAACTGAGTGATATAATTAAGATGTAGAATAAGATATAGGGGAGAAAGTAGTGGCAGGGTCTTCTGACATGCTATAGCAATGTCAAGAACACCCTAGGACTACTGTTATTACTATTTTAATATAATATTTGTTTAATTCTTTTTAAAAATGGTATATTTGTAGTTTTTAGCTTTATAATACTGTTTTATGATGCAAGTCGCCTTGGGTCCTTTTGGGGGAAAAGGTTGGATGGAGAGAGAGAGAGAGAGAGAGAGAGGATGATTGCTGTGTCACCTTTTTGATTGGCTCTGGGAAGAATGTCAAAATATGTTCTCTCAAAAAGAACCCATTAACACGCCACACAGAACACACCTGAACAAAGGTTTGCTTAATTTCAGCTTGCGATCGCTGGTCCGTGCTTCCTCCACCGGATCTTCCTCATGATATCAACAGATTTGGCCATTCCGCTGTCCAGCACAACAAGTAAGAGGGCCACCTATCTTCTGGGTCTTTTTTCAGGGTGGGTGGGTGGGTGGGTGCGGGAGCGGGGAGTGTGAGGTCTGGTCTCACGCCCCTGTGCTTGAAGAAAGGGCTGCTGCGTCAGCATATCCTTCTGGCATCATCGGGAGCCCTTCAGTAACCCCCGCCATTTGGGATGGGAGTCCCTTGCGCTCGTCACCTTTTCTTGGAGGGGGTGCCTCTAGATCCCGGCTGCTCCTCGGTGTCGTGACTAGCCCAGAGTAGCTCCGAACGGTAATCTGGAAATTGGGCCACGGCAACTGAAGTCGGGTTGCCCTGACCTCCCCTGGATGACTGAGAATCTTCTCAGACATACTTCAAAATGTAATGGGCGACCATCTCAAGGGGGCTTTTGTTACATCAATGCTGTTATGTGCAGTACATCAAAAGAGGAGGGAGAAGGCTTTTGTGGAGGTCTGGTTTATTTTATTTATTTATTTGATTTGAGTTGAGTTGAGTTGAGTTGAGTTGAGTTGAGTTGAGTTGAGTTGAGTTATATACCGCAACCATCTAGCGAAAAAGCTACTCTGGGCGGTTTACAAACATATACAAAATGCAAAAACAGATTAAACAACTTAAAATACTAAATAAAAACTAATCAATCAGACCAAATAATCGAATCATAGTAATAAAAAGAACAAATAAGCAAATAAGCACAAATACAATAAACCATCTCAAGGAGCCTTTTGTTACATTAATGCTGTTGTGTGCAGTACATCAAAAGTGGAGGGAGAAGGCCTTTGTGGAGGTCTGGTTTATTTTATTTATTTATTTATTTGATTTGATTTGATTTGATTTATATACCACAACCACCTAGCAAAAAAGCTACTCTGGGCGGTTTACAAACATATACAAAATACAAAAACAGATTAAACAACTTAAAATAGTAAGTAAAAAGTAATCAATCAGACCAAATAATCAAATCATAATAATAAAAAGAACAAATAAGCAAATAAGCACAAATACAATAAACCATCTCAAGGAGCCTTTTGTTACATTAATGCTGTTGTGTGCAGTACATCAAAAGAGGAGGGAGAAGGCCTTTGTGGAGGTCTGGTTTATTTTATTTATTTATTTGCTTTGATTTGATTTATATACCGCAACCACCTAGCAAAAAAGCTACTCTGGGCGGTTTACAAACATATACAAAATGCAAAAACAGATTAAACAACTTAAAATACTAAATAAAAACTAATCAATCAGACCAAATAATCAAATCATTGTAATAAAAAGAACAAATAAGCAAATAAGCACAAATACAATAAATCAAAATGATTTGACAATTCAAAATAAGAACAAATGAGAAACAAAAACTAGTAGAAAATTATCATAAAGGCAGGGGAAAAATCATAGCATCCTATTTATATAAGTTGGTTGAAACGGAATGATCAGGGAAGGCCAACCTATAAAGCCAAGTTTTCAGTGATTTCTTGAAGGCTTGGTTGTTAGGATCCTATGCCTGGCGCTCGTAGAAAGGCTGGTTCTGGCAGGACTCCTGTTAACACCGAGGGGTGGCGGCTACCGTGTAACCCCCACAGCCGTTTTCAGTTGTCCTCTTTGTTGCATTAATAACTCAATATTGAAGGAGAAGCATCCAAAAATACATGGATGGTCATGAGTGAGGTAGTGCCCGCAAATGAGCCACTGTCCTTTGTCCGCAGTGACCAGAGAGAGACACACCAAATGTAAGCGCAGGGCAGTGGACACGGTGTTGAGGCTCTTCTCTCTTACCCTTGTTCCGTCTGTGTGGAACTTCGAGTTGACGCCTGAACCGCCTTGTCTTTTATTTGCTGCCGCAGCTGTTGGCTGGCTTGTTCCCTTTCTTCCTACCCACGATCATGTTCGCCACGGGTTAATTGTGGAAATGTACTTTTACTAGTTTTGCAACATGGAGGGGTTAGCTCATTGCGTTTTGCCTTCATCCTTGCTTTGAACAACAGTTTTCCCACTCAGCTTTTCCACCCCATTCGCTAGCTAATGTACCCTCCGCTCATAACAACATGGTTTTATTGCTTTTTCCGAAAGCCCTGTGTTAAATCTTCTCCTCTTGGGCAAAAGCCATTCATGGCTGCTGTGTGTTACTACTGGCCTCATTTTGAACTCGCCTTCCGGAGTTACGACACATCATTTGACTTCAGCCATCCATCACTTAATCCATATAGTCAGCCAAAAAAATGTTTTTTGCTTTGAAATAACCCAACAAGTCATTCCCACACTTCACAGGTTCGTTTAAAAAAAATTGTTTTTGAAGTCCCGATCACTTTTTTTTTGCAAATGGTGCTCAACTAGGTAATTAAGGTTTCTATGCATTCTGCACCCATATAGCAATTCAGCATGGAAAAGTGTAGGGATTCTGTAATCAGAATAGATTCTGCAAGTTATGCATCTTTGTGCATTCCTTCTTAGCTAACTGAGAAACCCGGTGACTGGTTCTTTAAAACATTTGGGGCTCTTTAGTCTGGAAAAAAGGCGCCTGAGGGGGGATATGATTGAGACGTATAAAATAATGCAGGGCATGAGTAAAGTGGATAGAGGGAAGCTCTTCTCTCTCTCACAAAATACCAGAACTAGGGGACATACACTCAAATTGAGGGCTGGGAGAGTAAGAACAGACAAAAGAAAATATTTTTTCACCCTGCGCGTTGTTAGTCTGTGGAACTCCCTGCCACAGGATGTGGTGATGGCATCTGGCCTGGATGCCTTCAAAAGGGGGTTGGACAGATTCCTGGAGGAAAAGTCCATCACGGGTTACAAACCATGAGGGAGATGTGTCATCTCCAGGCTTAAAACCGGGGTACTTCAAGGGCCAGATGCAGGGGAGTGGGATCAGGAGACAAAGATCTAGTCTCGTGTGCTCCCAGATGCATCTGGTTGAGCCACTGTGAGATACAGGAAGCTGGACTAGATGGACCTTTGGCCTGATCCAGCATGGCTCTTCTTATGTTCTTATTGCGATTTTGGTTCAGAGTGGAAGCGCAACAAAGTGGCCTATATAAGAGGAAATGAAAAAGAATAGGCTCAGAGTAGATGGGAAGGAACTGATTGAAACTCTTCACCACACTGAAGTTACACCTTATAATTCAGCACTCTCATATCTGAGATTTCATCAGTAGTTACGCGTTCAGATTTCTTTGCAGCCCCAAGGCACAAGAGTGGTTTCTAACAGACGGCGTGAAATGCTCTGCCGAGTCCCATAGTGGATTGTCCCAAAGAAGAGGAAAGCAGTGAATTTTCTGGAAAAAAATCTTGATTTATTAAGCTGGCCCTTTGCCACCCGCCACTGGTACCAAATGTCACCTAGCAGCCTGCGAAGGGCTGGCGACAGATATGCGCGTATGCCTTAGGATGAGTGGTCCAGTCCGGTGCATCCCACTTTGGCCTTATATGCCTGTAAATGAACGGCAAATACTTAATCCATTTCATCTTCCTCTGCTTTCCTCGCACAGCCATCTGTACATATTTGGAGGCTTTAACAGCCTGCTGTTGAGCGACATCGTGAAGTACACCCCAGAAAGCTGTGGCGCGTACAGCAACGAAACCACCTGCCTAAGGGCAGGGCCGGGGCTCCGGTGTGTGTGGAACGCCTCCGTTTCCCAGTGTCTTCCGTGGGAGATGGCCACGGTAGAGCAGCAACAAAAAATCACAGAGGAATGCCCCCCATGGCAAGGTAAGTAGGACAACCGGACCTGACCCTCCCTTTTCGTTTTCGTTCTTTTGCTGCATTGTCCAAGGCTAGTGATGCGGCCTCGGCTCCTTAGTGGCCAGCCCCGTGGCGCAGTGGCCAAATGCCTGTACTGCAGGAAGAACTGTGCTCACGATCTGGGGTTCAATCCCCGGTAGCCACTCAAGGTTGACTCAGCCTTCCATCCTCCTGAGGTCAATACAACAACAATCTTTATTTGCGGCCACAGGCCCAACCAATAAGGTAAAAATACATACATGAAGTTTTAAAAGGATAAAAGAGTAAAACCATTACAAAATTTTAAAGATAGTTAAAACAGTTTAGGTAGTAAAAGTGAATTATACAAACATTGTGCAATTCATAATTGTATTAAGAGCTAACAGAGGCCAAGGTTGTCTTCCGTATTCTTTGGGCAAAGAAAAGAAACTTGGCCACAGATTCAGTGGTACCCTTGTTTGTGTCACTTAATAAATATTTTAAATACCAGTTCAGCATCCTACCTGGGAAGACACTCATTATGGGCTTGAGTAATTTAGTATGCTCATTTCTATAAAAATCACATACAAAAAGGACATGATTCAGTGTTTCAATTTTCTTTGTTATTACAAGGACACAATCGGTTTTCATAAGGGACACCAGAGTAACGCCCATCTAAAATTGCAGATTGAAGGCAGTTAAATCGAGCTCTTGAGAAAACATGCCAATATTTGGGCACAGTCAGGTTTTCCAGGTATCGAGCACTTTGTGAGAAATTAAAGTTTAGTCCAAAATGCAGAATAGAGCAAGTTTTCTGTGCACTTGTGATAGAGTGCTGAAAGTCAATATCCCTAATCCGCTCTTCTATGATAGATTTAGTTGTCTTGGGCTCATAGGCTTTAAGAAAGTCAATAGATAGCCCTAACAGATGTAGTTTAGTTGGAAAAACTTTAAACCATGAGCTATAGTGGACATCATTTTGTAAGAGATGTAGATATCCCATTGAGCTATTGGCATGTGATACCTTAATCCAGTATCTAAAAGCATAGATCCAAGCAACACATTCTAGTGATGCAATGCCAGTCTCCAATCGAAGACCTGCTGCGGGAACACATCTTGGCATTCCAAGGATAGATCTTAAAAATGTTGAAAGGACACTCTCCATGCTAGGATGGAATCCTAGAATCCAAGTTGGAATACCATATAATAATTGAGGCAATATCTTGGCCTTGAAAACTTGAGTAGCAGCAGGTACAAATTGCCCCCCCTTGGTAAAGAAAAAACGGGTAATTGCCTTTTGTGTATTCTGGGCTGCTTGGATTACAAATTGTCTATGAGCAGCCCAAGATAACTTATAGTGAAATATGATACCTAAATATTTAAACTGTTTTACTTGCTCAATGCAGTTGCCATTAATTGTCCACTTTCTTAAAGTTACAGATCGAGCAAAAACCATAATTTTAGTTTTGATGAAATTAATGACCAGTTGGTTATTTTTGCAGTAAGTCATGAATGCACGTATTAGTCATTTGAGGCCTATTTTTGATAGAGACAATAGAACAGCATCGTCCGCATATAGCAGTAGGGGACATTTAGTCTCTGCCAGTCTGGGAGGGTGAAAGTCTGATACAAGGCAACAATCTAGTAGGTCATTGAGATAAAGGTTGAATAAGTGTGGGGGCCAATATACAGCCCTGGCGGACCCCTTTATTATCAGGAATAGATCTTGTCAGATTCCCTTCTATGCCACACCTTACATGTAGGGTGGTGCCCTGATAGAGACCTGAGGTCAATAAAATGAGTACCCAGCTTGCTGTGGGGAGGGGGGGCAATCTGTAGCCTGCATACTGTAATTTAAATCTGTAAACCGCCCAGATTCTACTTGAAGTGGTATGGGGCGGTATATAAGCAGAACACTTTGCTTTTGCTTTTGCTTTAACGTGGGCATCATCAAGCAATGGCCAGACATGCCGCAAACAGATTCTAAAAAGGGTCTCCCACCCCCACCCCCACCCCCATTGAGTGAGGGAATGGCAGGGACCTGTTAGTGCCAAGGGCCAAATGTCTGTCAGAACCATTTCTCTGACCTTAGGAAACAAATCCTGCAGGTTGGCCATGGGAACCGAGAGGAATCTTGATTGTAGCAGAAAGATTATTGGCAGCATCACCTCAGAATACTGCAGTCAAGGAAGGGGCCAGTTTATTCTTGGCAACTGATGAGGAAGAGTGGAAAATAAATCAGCCAAATTGGGGAGGGAGGGGAGCTTCCTTGTATATCTGTGACTTGTAGGTGTTTTGCAGCAGTGAGCCAAATTCTGGTTTCCCCATCTCAAGAAGAATATTGGGCTGGGAAAATTATGGAAAACACAGCTGACAACCAAGGTGCAAGTCGGTGGAACATTTTCTTTGCAAAGAAAGTCCCAAGTAGGCAGAGGCTACCGACACATAACGAATGTGTACAAATTTGCCTTGGTGTTAACCCAGTTATTCTGAAGAGAAAACCATCTGCTTTTACGTGGGATTTTTCACTCCAAATGAGGGAGCATGGAATCCAAACAATTACAAAACAGCAAAGCTGCCTAGATGCCCTAAGCACATCCGATCTCGCCTGATTTCTGAAGCTAAGCAGGGTCGGCCCTGGTTAGTACTTGGATGGGAGACCACCAGGGAATACCAGGTGCTGTAGGTGCCTGGAGTAGGAACTGGCAAATCATTCCAGTACTCCTGCCAAGAAAACACCATGGACATGGGGTCACGAAGAGTCGGTCACGACTGTAACGACACAACACACACAAAAAACAGCAAAAACTCCATATGATTATAAGACACAGTGTAATGACTTCACCAGCTAAACATACAGTCTAGTGACTCCTTAAAAACCTCCTTCTTTGGAGGTTTTTAAGCAGAGGCTGGATGGCCACCTGTCGGAAATACTGTGATGGGGGTTCCTGCATGGACTGGATGCCCCTTGAGGTCTCTTCCAACTCTATGATTCTAGTGACATAAGCAATTTTGAGTGGTGATACTTTGTAGAGAATGCGACTTGATGATTCCGGAGCTTGTAACAAATGGAGGCTGAAGGTTATATGTATGTACTGGTGGACCCTGTATCCACTGATTCATTAACCACCGATTAGTTATCCACAGTTGGCAAAGGAAAAAAATTAAATAAGTAATTCAGCAGCCATTAACAGCAGCTGTAAAGCAATCTACTGTTGTAAAACAGCAACCTTAAAGCAAGCTACTGTCACAAAAGAGCAGTTTGGTTTTTTTGTGTGTGTTCTCTCTTATCCACGGTTTTTATTATCCATGAGAAGGCCTGGAACTATCCCAGCAGATACCGGGGTCCTACTGGACTATTATTATAGACTTTATGGTATTCTGTATGTCTTGATATTTAGGTATATACACTTGGCTCGGCCGATGTCACTAAGATGCCGGTAGACTGTATGCTTAGCTAAGATTTTAGCAGGCCTTCATCTTTTTGGTTCTCCCACTGGCGTGAGGCGAGGAGAACAACTTTTTGAAGATTGCTCGTGAAAGTACTTGTATGAGGATTGTACAAAAGCACTACAGGGTGTATATGAAAGTGGGTTGTCCTGGCTGGACAGAGAGTATATTTCAGTTCCGGCAGGAGTCCAAGGGTTGTAACCCGATTCTCCCTTTAAAAAAAGAGGCATCAGGGGAGCAGGGAGAGACTTCACACCCGCCAAAAAATCCCCACATTGTAATCTGCTACTGAAAAAGGGACCTGTTTTTCTTGTTACCTGCAGATATTGTATACATCTACCTCGTTTGTACTTGCTTAGTGATTTAATGTTGTTTTTGGCAGTAATTGAATTTCTTTATCTTAATCATCCTTAATTGGTTCAGAAAGTTTTCAATCAGCCTGAGTCCTTCCAGGTGAATTTGCAGTCAGGAGCCAGGACGTATTCAGCCTCATTAAAGCTTTAGTGAATCAGTCAGGGTCAGCTAATATAAAAACATCAATTTCACGTAAAAATTGCTGCTGAAGACAATACATAACCAGCACACAAGTGTAAACAAGGCAGATTAAGTATAAATTGTCTGCAGGCAAGCTGATAAAGTGACAGGATATCACTCAGCTGTTTTGCAGTGGCAGACTGAACTATATGGGGAGGGCAGATTTTTTTTTTTAAAAAAGAAGTAATTTAGGGGCCCTTGGAGGGGCTGGGAAATTGCTTGGGGCGCAGCCTCAGGTGGCCCATAAGGTATATACCACGAGGAAGCACTTGGATTCCTTTGAGCCTTCCTTTGGGAAGGCGCCTGAGGGGGGAATATGATTGAGACATACAAAATAATGCAGGGCATGAGTCAAGTGGATAGAGGGACACTCTTCTCCCTCTCCCAAAATACCAGAACTAGGGGATCATGCACTCAAACTGTGGGTTGGGAGAGTGAGAACAGACAAAAGAAAATATTTTTTTTACCCCACGTGCTGTTAGTCTGTGGAACCCCCTGCCACAGGATGTGGTGATGGGATCTGGTCTGGATGCCTTCAAAAGGGGATTGGACAGATTCCTGGAGGAAAAGTCCATCCCAGGTGACAAACCATGATGGAGTTGTGTAATCTCCAGGCTTAAAAAACCGGGGTCCTTCAAGGGTCAGATGCAGGGGAGTGGTATCAGGAGACAGAGATCTAATCTTGTGTGCTCCCAGAGGCATCTGGTGGGAGATACAGGAAGCTGGACTAGATGGGCCTGGTTTTGAGGATTCGTCACCCTGGACCGCCAGCTGCTCTGCTGTTTTTAAAAAAAAGATCTCTCCAGATGGATAATAGGCATTTTAGAAGGAATTATTCTGGCCAATTTGATTTGCTTCTTGTTTTGCCAAGGTTTTGTTAGGTGTTCTTTTTACAATAATTCATTATACTGTCTTTTGAGTTAGGGTAGAGGACATAAGTGGTAAGGGCATTCCTTAATATCTCCGTTATCTTGCCAGCCCTGATAGGGTCGCTTTATTACTCTTATTTATTGTGTGTGTGGTTTTCACTTTAATTAATTAATTAATTAATTATTAGATTTATACCCCGCCCATCTTCCCATAGGAACTCTGGGCGGCTTACAGAAGTTGACAGAGCAGCTAATAACATAAAAGCGAAAGACAACAACAACAATAAGAAACTGTAAATTAAACAACTTTAAAACAACTTCACCTGCATCTCTCTCCTCCCCTCCCCCCAAATTCATCTTGTCAGCTGCCTTACATGCTGCAAGGTATAGAAATATCCCGTTGGAAGATATTAATACCCCCCCCCGCCGCCCAGCCAGCTTCCTTTACAGGGTCTCTTGGGAATCATCGAACCCCATCTGTGCGGGGATGCCCCGGAGGGGACAATGGATTCCGTGAGACCTGATGCTCAGGAAGCAGGCTTGCTGTCATCTCTTCCCCTCACTTTATCCACCAAGGCCATGGGATGGTACATAGGAAATAACTAGCTGTCTGGTTAATCATTCATCAAGACCCTTCATACGTACACTGCTTACTTCAGATAAGCCCTCCCCAGGAATTCGTCAGCCTACAGCATCCTGACACGTAGACACTCAACCCATCTCTGGTGCTCTGCTTTTTGCAACTAATAAAAGAGCCCGGGACTCATGCTGGAGGAGGAAGCCGTTGCATGAGGCCTGGGCTTCGTTGAACCCAATAATGTGCCTATGTGTGGAATCATTTCCTACAGCAAGGGAGGAAGAAGGTGGAATGTAAAAGAAGAACACCTCCACTGGGGCTGGACCCCTGAGGTGGAACCATTGCTTCTGGGCTGGGAAGAGCACAGGACATGCCAGGCTTCACTCATGCAGGGTCCCTCTCGGTTTTCTCTCCTTACCAGCCGCGGACCATGAAAAATGTGATCAGATCACGGACTGCTACAGCTGCACAGCCAACACCAACCGTTGCCACTGGTGCACCGACCAGTGTGTATCGAGAAGCAGCAACTGCTCGGAAGACCAGGTAACTGTTTCCCCCCCTCTGACCTTGGGTATTCTTGACCGACCTTGGCTCTTTTGCAAAGAAAGCGCCTGCCGGAAGCTGCTCTGGGTGCCTTGGCGAGGCAGCTTCAATGGGTACCTGGGGGGGTGGGCCGTGTCCGTCCTCGGCACGACGTCTGCATTTCAGAAGCTCAGTGGAAAAGGAGGAGGATGTGGGATTGTTATTCTTCTGCCAAAACACATTCCCTTTTATCAACACAAAAACACTGAGGGAATGAAGCAGGAAGGCTACACACACACACACACACACACACACACACACACACACACACACACACACACACACACACACACACACACACACACACAATTCAAACAATTCCAGGCAGTGTAAATATGGGTGTTTCTGAAGAATCTGAGGAATGTATTGAGTGTCTTTGAGCATCCTTTAAAATGTTTAGTCTGTATGTGGGTGACCTGCATTGTGCTGGAAGCTTGCTGTTTTGGGTGGCTTGCTTGCGTAAATATTCTGTGAAAGGTATGAATAGCAAAATAGATCTTGACCTTTTAATGGAAACCCAGTGCATTTCGATTTGAAAAGTGCACTTGATTCTGTCTCTGGGAAATGCTTGTGACATGAGGGTCCTACAGACATTAGCTCTGCCTTTTCTGTAAGCTGTGCTGAGACAAGATTTCATGTTCTCAGGGGCTTCCATTACTGCTTTACCTAGAAGATACTGCAGAATTATCTTGAATCCTGCAGCTATAACGTGTGCTCAAGGCCTGGGGTTGGATCCCAGGTAGCCGGTTCAAGGTTCACTCAGCCTTCCATCCTTCTGGGGTCAGGAGAAAGAGTACCTGGATTGCTGGTGGGAGGAGGGGGGGGGAGAATGTGTAGCCTACATAATCAAACTGCAAATTGTAAACCACCCAGAGAGTTCTTTAGGAACTATGGGGCAGTATATAAGCAGCCCACTTTATAAAGTCAGCTGGGCCTGGGGGCTCTATCAACAGTGTCCAGCGATTACAGCAAATGCATTCTAGTGGAAGCAAGTTCAAAAACCCATAGTACAGTAGTCTCCCACCACATCATTGCTGTCCCAGTATATCACGGATTTACCAGGAACACCTGTGGGGGCGGTGGCAGGGCAGCACGGGTGGTGGTGGTGGGTGCGCAGAGCAAAGTGTTCTGCTTATATACTGCCCCATAGCACTTCAAGCACTCTCTGGCCAGTTTACAAGTTAATGATGCAGGCTACCGATGGGAAGCCACTTCCATTCCTTTGGCAGCCACTTCTTGGCCCGGTACTGGCCTGGGAAGACCACCGGAGACCCATTCTGGGCAGACGTGGGGTGAGGACAGGAGGTCCCCACAGGCCTGGCGGTCCTGTCCTGACACGCAGATAAAGGCATCTGCATATCGTGGATTTTCCTTTCTCGCAGGTGGGTCAGGAACCCTAACCCCCCACAATAAACAGGGGAGTACTGTATTGGCATATGTGTTTGAGGCGTCGAAGCTCATTTTGTAATAGCTGCACGGTAAAAAGCAAACGTGTAGAGAGATGAGCCAGACATAAAAGGTCTTGGGATAAACCAGACTGTTGTGGTTCCACAAAGACAGCAGGAAGATGTGTGAAGTTTGGCACTAGCAGTGTCTTTGGCATCTTCTCAAGGGCTGTGTTGTTGTAAACAGTGGAATGGGATTTAACAGGCATAAGTGCAGAGTCCTACACTTAAGGGGGAAAAAACCCCTCAAATATTTACACGATGTTACTTCAGGCATGACCAAACTTCGGCCCTCCTGATGTTTTGGACCACAACTCCCAGAATTCCAAGCTTGTATTTCCAATGGCAAAGGACTATGGGAGTTCTGGCCCCAAACATCTAGAGGGCCGAAGTTTGGACATGCCTGGGTTACTTGATTCAGAAGTCCTACTAGCAAAAAGGATTGTGGAATTGTTGTAGATCGCAAGCTGAATATGTACCGATAGTGTGATGTGGCTACAAAAAAGGCTGATGCCATCTTTGGGTTAAGAGAGGTCCGGTTTCTAAATCCCACACCCTACTAGTTCCCTCTTTTCAGAACTGGCTAAGCCTCATCTTGAGTCCCGTATCTAGTTGTGGACACCACATGACAAGAAGGATGCTGACAAACTGGAACAAGTTCAGAAGAGAGCAAAACAAAGGAAAGCAAAGGGTTCTGGTTATATACTGTAGCACTCCATCACGCTTAAAGCAACAAGGATGATGATCAGGAAACCTTAAAAGGGAGTGGGGGGAGGACTGGAAGAACTGGGCAGGTTTAGCCTGGAGAAGTGAAGGTGTAAGGGAGATAGGAGAGGCACTTGTCTAATTTATTATTGGCTGGGGCTCCGGAAGCGGCGCTGGAACAGTCTACCACCACCCGGCCCATCTGCAGCCAGGCTTCCAAAGGCGGCGGTGGGACAATATACCGCCACCCGGCAGAGGGACAGTCTGCCACCGCCCAGCAGAGGGACAGTCTACCGCCGCCCAGCCTGGCCGCAGCCAGGCCTCCGGAGGCGGCGGTGGGAAAGTCTACTGCCGCCTGGCAGAGGGACAGTCTATCGCCGCCCAGCGGAGGGACAGTTTACTGCCGCCTGACCCGGCCATGGCCAGACCTCCAGAGGTGGCGGTGGGACAGTTTACCGCCACCCGGCGGAGGGACAGTCTACCGCCGCCCGCCCCGGCCACAGCCAGGCCTCCGGAGGTGGCAGGGGGACAGTCTACCGCCGCCTGGCAGAGGGACAGTAGGCCTCAGTAGGCGTTGAGGCTTCCAGTGCTGGGGGCATTCAAGAGGGAATTGGGCAACCATCAGTTGGATCTACTTTGACTTGGATCCCTGCCTTAGGCAGTGGGGTTGGGGTTGAAGACCTTCTAGGCATCTTCTACCCCGTTATTCTGTGCTTCAAACCTGCTTCCTCTTTTGTAAGATGATCAGTCCTCCTTACTGTGAAGGAGAGGCTTACTGTTTTAGCCCTCTCTCTCTCTCTTTCAGACTCCTATTACTGCATTTGAAAATTGCCCCAAGGATAACCCTGCGTTTTACTGTAACAAAAAGACCAGTTGCAAGAGCTGCAGCCTGGATCAGAACTGCCAGTGGGAAAGCCGGAATCAAGAGTGCATTGCTTTGCCAGGTAGGTCTCGGCGTTTTTCTCCATCCAAAAGTCAGAATCGCCGCTGCTCCCTGTCTGTCAAAACCATGAATGGAACGTTACCTCTATTGCGTTAATATTACCTTTAAGCCGTTCTAAAGAAGCTGTTCGAAGCTCAGAGTCTGCAACCTCCTTTGGCTTTCCCTGTGTGTGCCCCCCCGGGATTGCCATCTGCCTCAGCATTCAGTGCTGCTTCTCTTTATCTGACTCCCTTGGAAGCAGCGAGCATAAATATTTGGGCTGATGCAGTGGGGCGAACTTTGAAAAGAAAGCAAAAACATGGAATGTGTTCCTGTTAAAGTATATTGCCCTTTTATGCAGATGGGGATTTGTTATGTTCAAGGAAATCTATAAACCACAAGCAGAGATGAACAGCTTTGTAGAAGAATAAAATGCACTTAATGATTATGGAGCTAGGAGACAAATGAGCAAGGCAATAGAACTTAGTACAAAACTTATATTACATATGTACACATGGCAAAGAGTAATATGCAATCACAATCTACAAAGCACAGCACAACAGAGCGTGGGGAAAGCTGCCTCTCACCTTAGGCAGTCCCAATTTACACTGGTTTGCTTGACACCTTTATACACAAAGCAATATGGTATAAGCCAATCACACACTACATGGGACGAGGTGATTTAGCTACACCACCTGTGCCTAATCATCCTGACCTTCCAGTACTGATGATGATTCTTTACATCTGTGACCTAGACCTAATACACATTGTTGTCTAGCTCATGACATAGCATTTTGCACAGGATCCATTTTTTTAATCTGTTAAATATATATTACAGACATTTTGTCAAAACTACAATCCTTGACAGCTCCACACCATTGTTTCACCCGGTCAGGTGGGGGGAAAGGGTGGGCTTTTAAAAACTTCTCCCCCACCACCACCGAAGCCCCACGCCCCAGCTGATCAGCAATGGCTTCTGCGGGGAAGAAACAAGCCTGCAGTTTCCCTGTATCAATCAGGTGTATGTTGGGGGGCCGGGGGTGGGGGGGCACCAGCTTTTCCCGATGGGAATGCATTGCTTCCTGTGCATTCCCGATGGGGAAACGAAAAATGAAGCGAACGAACCGGACGTTTCCGTTCCGTTTCGTTCCGTTCTGTTTCGTGTTTCTTTGATGGGTCCTTTGATTCTTTGATGGGTTTCGAATAATGAAACAAATAAAAAAATCATGTGCCCATTTCTATTTATGACCCCTATCTAGAGACTTAATTCGAGATGTGTTCGGCTGCCTTCAGTGTTGAACCCGTGGGGTTCTTAGTGGCCAGGGTCATCATAGCATGTGTTGGTTGGTTGGTTGGTTGGTTGGTTTGGGGGGGGGCAGAAACCAATGTTTAATCCAAACCACGCTGTTCAGACCCAAGCAGTTCAAGGGTGAAGTGTAGTTTTGCACACAGAACTATAAAACCTTTTAGTTCACAGAGATTGCTAGCTTGCATGCATTAGAGTTTGGTCATTCCTTGGAGACTAGAACCTACCACCCATTGAAAAGCTTCCCTGCCTATCAGCTAAACTGATTGCCACACATAACACGTAATCACGTTGTGAGTTCCTCCGTAAAAATCTTGCCGGAATTCATGTCCTGTAGCTTTGAATTGCATGAATTGCAGAATGGAATTTCACCAGTTGGATGTCTGTAGCCCCATTGGTTCAGCGACTCTGTTCTGGTTGGGTCTACCAAGTGGGTACAACCCCAGTTGTGTTAACAGATTAAGAGTAATAGTTCTTACAGCTGTTGTGAGTTTTTCGGGCTGTTTGGCCGTGTTCTGGAAGTTTTTAAGGTATCCCGTCCTGACCATGAAAGTTTTTGAGAATACAGTCATGGTTCTTGTTGCCTCTATACTGTGCGATTATAAATCACTCGAAGGGGAGAAATCTGTGAGGATGTTTTTTCCCCCCTCCCCTCCCAGAAAACATTTGCGGGGCAACGTGGCACTTGGTGGGCAATTCCTGCCTGAAAATCACCCGAGTGAAAGACAGCTACGACAATGCCAAGCTGGCCTGCAGGAGTCACAACGCTGCCCTGGCATCGCTCACCACCCAGAAGAAGGTGGAATTTCTCCTCAAAGAACTTCAGAAGACCCAGTCCTCCGTGAGTGATCCCTGATAGGCTTCCGCATGCTGGCTTGGGTGCCCTTGTGCCCTAAAAGGTGGACCAAGTGTTTGCTGTCAAAAAGGGGGATGTTGAAATTTAAACGCTCCTCTTGGGGCCAAGGCCAGCCAGGGCGATCGTTGGCCTCTCTCTCTCTCTACAGGGAGGCTTTGCTTTCTGGTTTTGTTTCTTGCGCTCTAGTTGTGTCATCCAAAAGCAGCGTCTGCTTTTTGCCTCCCGGAAGAGAGGGTTTACCAGTAGTTTCCTTTTGGACCAGGTCCTTGTTCCCCTTTGAGGGAATCCGGATCCTGACAGGTCTCTTGGGCCCCAAGTGTTCTAAATTTATTGTTACAGATAAGTCAGTCCAGAAGGCTGTTTCATGGGGTCCGCATGAGACATACCTGTGAGGGTGACGGGATGGAGAGAACCGCCTCTCCTGATGACCTTAAGACCCAAATCAGTTCATGCTGTGAGATTTGATGTCACGGTCGTACAGTGCTTTGTAGGTCAAGGTCATCCCCTTGAATTGTGCCCGGTAGCTGATTGGCAGCCAATGGAGCTGCTTTAATAGGGGTATAATGTGATCTCCGTAACCCGCCCCAGTCAGCAATCTGACTGCTGCATTTTGGACCCATTGAAGTTTCCTGAGACTTTTCATAGGTAGCCCCACATAGAGCACATTACAGTAGTCAAGCCGGGATGTCACTAGGGCATGTGTCACCATGGCCAGAGCTGGTTTCTGAAGGAACGGGCTTAACCGGTGTACTAGCCTTAATTGTGCAAATGAACTCCTGGCCACAGCTGTGACCTGGGCATCCAAGCTCTAGACCACCCCAAGCTCTTAGACTCCTTTTTATTCCTTAGTTTCCTTTTCCTTCCTTCCTCCCTTCCTCCCTCCCTCCCTCCCTCCCTCCCTCCCTCCCTCCCTTCCTTCCTTCCTTCCTTCCTTCCTTCCTTCCTTCCTTCCTACCTACCCCTACCCACCTACCTACTTACTTACCTACCTACCCACCCACCCACCCACCCACCCACCCACCTACCTACCTACCCAACTACCTACCTACCTACCTAACTACCTAACTACCTACCTAGCTACCCAACTACCTAGCTACCCATCTACCCAACTACCTACCTACCTAGCTACCCAACTACCTACCTACCTACCAACCCCCCCACCCACCTACCTACCTACCTACCTACCTACCAACTTGGGAAACATGCTACTTGGGGTGCACATGGTGCTTCTCTCCATCTCAGTGCATCCGTACACACTGGCTAATTCTGGGATGGAATGAACTTTGTTAGAGTCTGACTAAAGCAAAGCAAAACAAAGTGTTCTGCTTATATACCGCCTCATCTGGAAGTTGAGTCATGGCTACTGGACTTCTCTTTTGAGAGAGAGATCTCTTAAAAAAGAAGTCCAGTAGCCATGACTCAACTTCCAGATAAACTCACCTGGATGACTGAGAATCTTCACAGACATACCACCTCATAGCATTTTGAACACTCTGGGCTGTTTACAATTTAATTATGCAGGCTGCACCTTGTCCCCCCCAGCAAGCTGGGTGCTCATTTTACAGCCCTTGGAAGGCTGGAAGGCTGAGTGAACCTTGAGCCAGCTACCTGAGATTGAACCCCAGGTCGTGAGCACAGTTTTACCTGCAGTACAGGCCTTTAACCACTGCGCCACGAGGCTCCTATTGAAAGGGCACCAATTGAATCATAATTTATTCTAGACCAGCTGTTCTCAACTTCTTTTTGGTCTCGGCTCCAAACACAACATAAAAGAAATATGGTTTAAGTTGTGTAATGATTTGTGCTGGATCACCACAGACCAGCCTGTCCATTTGCTGGGAGACAAGAGAGATTGAGGAAAAGGTGGTCGTAGGAGAGAGTTGGCTGGAGAGAGGCAGATAAATGCCTCCCGTGTCTTGCTTGTGCCCAGTGTTTCTGCTGTGATTGGACTCTCAGCCACCCAAAGAGTCTCGATCGAACCATAAGATTTATTCCCCCCCCCAACGGTGAACACCCTTGGGGGGGTTGACTTGGCTTGCACCCCTTCCCGAATCACGAGTGCTCTGCTTTCTTTGCCCATTTCTTCCCCCGCTCTGCTCCCCTTTAGCCCAAAGCCCTGACACCCTGGGTCGGCCTGCGGAAGATCAACGTCTCGTACTGGTGCTGGGAAGATATGTCTCCGTTTACAAATACCTTGCTCCAGTGGTTGCCGGGGGAGCCCAGCGACATTGGGTTTTGCAGCTACTTAGCCGAGCCCAGCACCCGAGGGCTCAAGGCCGCCACGTGCATCAACCAAGTGGACGGCAGCATCTGCGAAAGGCCCGGTAAAGCCCCATCCTCACACCCGTTTTTGCTGTAGGAGTCCGGGGGTGGGGGTGGAAGATGTGTGTCTGTAGAAAACCTCAGTTTGGGGCATGGGGATGGGGGGGTGGGGTCTGGACTCACCGCCCGTGGGCGACCCATTGGGCAGGCTTGGGCTAGAACATTTAGAGGTGTGTACATCCTCAGTGTGTAGATCAGGTCTCTAATGTGGTAGATTTTTGTGCATCCTTGTGGTCTTTGGAAGAGCTGTGTAGGAGGGATGGGCACAAAGCAGAAAAATAATGCTTCGTTTCATGCTCGCCCTGTTTTGTTTCGTTTCTTACGAAAAAAAATTAAAAATTTTGTACGAAACAAAATGAAACAAAACAAAATGGCTCCCCTGGGTCCTAGAGGCACCAGATTTGGTGCCCGGGACTCCAGGAACCATTTTTAAAGGGCTCCTGACGAGCTCTCAATGTCTGGAGCCCTTTAAACCTGGCCCAGTCGGCACCTGGGGAACCCCGTGGTGCCGACTGGGCCAGGTTTAAAGGAGTCCAGACATTGATAGCTTGGCAGGAGCCCCAAAACGATGGAACAAAACAGTTTGTTTCAATGGGAAAACGATTGTTTTGTTTCGTCAATCACAAAATATAGCATCCTTGTTTCGTTTTGTTTTGTTATGTAACAAAATGATGAAACAGCATTTTGTTTTTCGTTTCCTGCCCATCCCTACTGTGTAGGATATGTAAAATCTGATAGTAGGGTGCTCCAGATCCATCCAGTGGATATTTGTTAACCTCACGACTAGAGATGGGCACGACCAGGAAAAATTACGTTTCGAGTTGTCATGTGTCGGAGCCGGCCCGTTTCGGCTCGTTTCCGTTTTTCGCGAAATTTTCCAAAAATTTGTTGTTCGTTTGTCGTTTTTTCGTCTCTCGTTAGTACTGGTTTTGGGGGGGGGCTCCTGGAGGCACCTCTCTGGGGTGGGTGCCTCCTCTGGCCCGCCATGAAGGGAAAGCGGGCTCCTGGAGGCACCTCTCTGGGGTGGGTGCCTCCTCTGGCCCACTACATAATGGCATGCATACCCAATTGGATATGCATACCAAGTTGCAGTAGCAGGCAGAGGCACCTCTCTTTCGGGTGCCTCTGTGACTCACTGCCTGCCGGCATACGGTGAACTTGGACTGGGGAACGAAGTGAGAGAGGACCCCTACGGGCGCCCGCTGTGACTCACTAAGAAGGGAAGTGTACTTGCTGTAGTGCAATGCGAGTACACATCTGGCTTACTGGTTGGGGTTAGCGCAAGGGCTAGGCTTAGGGTTATGGGTAAGGTTAGGGTGAGTTAGTGGGCTGCACCTCTGGGTGCCTCTCTGACCCACTAAGAAGGACAGTGTAC
Organism: Phrynocephalus forsythii; assembly: GCA_029282475.1. NCBI lineage: Eukaryota > Metazoa > Chordata > Lepidosauria > Squamata > Agamidae > Phrynocephalus > Phrynocephalus forsythii. The sequence goes on from JAPFRF010000007.1 coordinate 90,779,380, forward strand.
TGGTGTATGGGTTAGGGTTAGGGTTAGTGGGCTTTTTATGCCCGACTGGCACATCCCAGAAGTCTCGGTCAAAACCTGGCCAAGTGGCCATGCAATTGGTGGAATGGCTCCAAAAATTTGCATGGTCCACTCCCATGGCCAGCCCATCATTGCGCAGGTGTAAAAAAATAAAAAATAAAATAAAATAAAATAAAATCAATGGAGACGTTTTGTTGCAAGAAAAACCCACTGCTGCTACTGAAAAAATTCAGGCAGTTTTAAAATAGCTATTTTCGCATGTTTCTGTGGTGCTTTGGTGTGTTTTTGGACCACGATTTCAAAATAAATATTGTGGTCGCCCCATTTTGGATCCCCCGCCCGCACCGCATGGCATGGCGACAGATCTGGCGAGAGCGAGGCTTACGAGGATGCCCCCACCAGAGCAGCCCAGGACAGGGGGAGTTAGTGGGAACCCCCAGAAACCACCCCTCTGGTAGGTGCCCTCACTCAGGCAGGCATATTTTCGCCTGCTTTTTTGGCCGGGAATCGGTTTTTTTTAAAACTTTTTTCTGTGCCACGCCGCTTGGCGAGTTGGCGAGACGACGAGGATGCGCACTTTGCGCAGCCCAGGAGAGGGGGGGAGGCCGGGGACCCTCCCCCCCCAGAAACCACCCCTCTGGTAGGTGCCCTCACTCAGGCAGGCATATTTTCGCCTGCTTTTTGGGCCGGGAATCGGGTTTTTTTTATTTTTAAAACTTTTTTTCTGTGCCGCACCGGTTGGCGAGACGACGAGGATGCGCAATCCAGGAGGGGGGGAGGCCGGGGACCCCCCCCCCCAGAAACCACCCCTCTGGTAGGTGCCCTCAGGCAGGCATATTTTCGCCTGCTTTTTTGGCCGGGAATCGGGTTTTTTATTTTTAAAACTTTTTTCCTGTGCCTCTTGGCATCGCGCGATCGCTGCGATGCCGCCAGGAACGACCACGACAAATCAGACCCAATTTTTCTTTAGTCGGTTCGAGTTCAAGTTCTGGCGGAGTAATTGTCGTTGCCGTTTCCGTTACGTAACGGAAACGAGGAACGGAAACGGAAACGAGGATTTCGCCAAGTCGTGCCCATGTCTACTCATGACTGTGGCAATAATAACTTATCCTGGGAAATGTTAACATAACCTCCCTAAAGAATACATTATCTACAGCCTGTAAAGAGAGAGCAGTTTGGAGAGCATAAAGGAGGGGAAGCGTGGTGTCCATGCAGAGTATGACCTTGAGTGCAATGTTTTGAAAGGAAAGCAGCTGCCTCATAAGAGTCAGAGAGATGAATTTTAGACATGCTGGAAACCAGTAGGGGGGAGAGGCAGAGACAAGGACTGTAAGGGGGTTATGGCAGCCTGGGTGATGGAGGAGGACAGGATGGAAAGGAGCAACTGTTGGGATCCTGACAGATGTGTTGATCCAGGTGTGTTGGGTTTTTTTGGTCAACAGAAGGAAGATTTCATTCACCTGCTTTGCCATTTTCTCTTTGATTTCTCAAGGTACAGTGGACTCTTGTATAACAAATGGTTGGTATAACATAAAATCTGTACAACATAAACAATTCCGGAGATAGGGGGAATTTGCTTAACCCAATCGTCTATGGGGCGAATCCGTACAACACAAAATGGTCACAATTAGGGTTTACTCTGTTTCAATGCATTCCTATGGGAAATTTGTATAAAGGAAAATTTGCTTAACAGAATTTCATTTGGAACGAACAAATTCCTTTATGCAAGGTACCACTGCAGTTGGGAAAATGCAGTGGTCTCCAAAGGTTGTAAGAAGGGAAATACGCTTGTACTAATGGGGTCTTTCTGAACACGCAGCGAACCACAGCGCCAAGCAGTGCCGCACTCCCTGCGGCTTGAGGACGGCATGCAGTGAATGCACTAGCAGTAACTCTGAATGCATGTGGTGTAGCAACAAGAAGCAGTGCGTGGACTCAAACGCGTACGTGGCCTCGTTCCCTTACGGCCAGTGCATGGAGTGGCACACTGTGAGCAGCTGTCCACGTAAGCCATCTCTTACTAATGGGGCCAAAAAAGGAATGATGCGGGGAAATGGCTTGTTCCCAAAGACTGGCTGTTGCCTTGGAAGTGTTGTGTCCTGACCCCGTCACTTTGTATGGCCTTCTTTTTATGAGTGAGAATCAAACCTGCTTGTGAGTCTGTTCATTGTAGAATGATGCAGACAAAGACAAGATGTTCTGGGTTGGATTTGAAAGGGTTAAACCCTGACTAAGTGGACATGGGTGGGAATTTGGAACCTGTTGGCATCCCTGTGCTGGATAGGACTTTTGATGTCCCCTTTTTCTGTCTTTTTTTTTTTTTTTTTGGATACACAATTCCCAATCATTACTATCCCTTTATTATGTCAAGAAGGGTTCACCATCAAAAAGCCCTGGTGATGCTCATGGATGGAAAATTTCTTAGGTGATTTGACAGACCAAAGGGTGAAAGGGCACTAGAAGGATAACAAAAAGAAGGAACGGGAAAGAAACAAAACATTTGTGTACCCTTCTTTCATTTGTGCTAAGCAAAAGAAAATAATTAGAGATCCTCTTTGTGTTTTGGGGTCTCTACGTTAAACGTGAAAGGCCTGTCCCGTCCCTGCCAGAGAGTGTGCATACGGCAAGCTGGCCACACCCTGTTTTGTGGTTGCACGTCCAAACCTTGAGAGTACTTTCAGTCTATTCTTCCATCTGTGACACTTCTTTTACTCCTTTCTGCACAGCTGAAAATTGTTCGGGGTACTTAACATGCAGTCATTGCCTGGAGCAGCCAGGCTGCGGCTGGTGTACGGATCCCACCAACACAGGCAAAGGGAAATGCATCGAAGGCTCTTCCAGAGGTCCCATCCAGATGCCAAAGCCAACCCTTCCTGCGCTGCCGACAGGGACCTTTCATCAGGAACCGATCCTTGACCCCAGCATGTGCCAGGCCGAGAATAAATATAACTGGTCCTTCATTCATTGTCCAGGTAATCTATTTAAGAACACAGATTGGAGACAACTTATTACAGATAGGGTGTGTCTAAAACCCCTGAAGGTTTCCTTCTGATTTGTTCCATAAAAGTGACCAAAGGCGTAAGCTTTCAGGGCAAGGAAATGCATTTAACCCACTTTCCATGGATTGCGATTCCTTTTAAAAGGATTGTGGCGATGGTTCCCTTTTTCTGTTAAATCAATATGCAACAGCAAAGAATGAGAATTTCTAGAAGTTTATTTTTTCAAAAGGATTTTTATGCCTCTCTTCTGTCTCAAAATCTCTTCCAAAGCAAATCATTAAAATACAGTAGGACCTCTTTTGGTGCTTACAGTCTCAAGACGTGGCATTGAATGGAGTAGTGGGCGGGGTGTGGGAGAGGGGAAATGATTTTAAATCCAGTCGTTCGCAAAGGCCAAAGTAGACCCATTGGTCAGTTTTTTCTCCATGTCTTGTAGTGCAGTTATGGACGTTTTGGCAGCTCCTGGAGGCTAATCAGCAGAGTTCCTTCTTGCCATGGCTGACACGCAACCGGGCCCTCCTGAATTCGCCATAGTTGGGTGCTGTGACATCCATGACTGGGCTGCTGCACCCACGAAAAACACAAAAACAAATTAGATTTGGACCTTTGAGTTGATGGGCCTTACCGAAGTCTTGATTTTCCACGGTCCCGTTGATTCATGAGTCGTCGACTTCAGACCACAGCTCCTTGTTGCTTGTCTCTTATAGTTGCCTGCTTGAACTTAAGAGGAGAGGTGCTTGCCTGTATGATAGAGCGCATGTTTGCCACGCAGAAGTTTTCCCGGTGTGCAGTCCCCAGACCAAGTCCCGCTGGAAACCCAGCTCCTGGGGCTCAATGGCTCAGAGATCTGACTCTGCATAAGGCAGCTTCTTAAGAGCCCTGTGGATTCAGCCCAACCTATGGAAACGAACCTTGCATTTTCCTCTCTCCTTTCGCGCTGCAGCCGGATGGAAATAGTTACACTGAATCAAAAGCGGGTGCCAGGATACACGCAGAGCAGTAAAGGAGGTGGGCGGATGGGTGGGTGGGGAGGGAGGACCGTGTCGTGAACCTTGATCAACCTCTGGAGCTGTTCGTTCCGTCACGATCCCTGCTGGGCTGGAATCGGCAGGGACGGTGAGAACGGAGAAGACGAAATGGTTTCGTCAGCAGCTGCGGGAGGAATCGGAGTGGAATGTCTTGGGGTCACCAGTCCGCCCAGAGTCCCCATTTGGTTGGTTGCTGTTTGGGGCCTGTCTGTATTTGCCGTGTGACCCAGGGCTGGGAGTTGATCCAGCTAGCTGATGCGCTCCATAGCTTGCCCCGAGAAATTGCGAAAATTACGAAGGGGCCGTGAAGAGAAATAACGCGTGGCACCTCTTCCCTTCTTCCAGCCTGCCAATGTAACGGGCACAGTAAATGTGTCAATGAGAGCATCTGTGAGAGGTGCGGGAACTTGACGACGGGCAAGCACTGTGAGACCTGCATCTCTGGTTACTATGGAGACCCCACCAATGGAGGGACCTGTCAGCGTAAGTTGTGCCCACAGCCTCCCTTTCTTTCCAGACCTTGGCGAGGAGGGATTGTTAGAGGTGACGTGCCAGGGGTGGGGGGCAAGAACCAAGGCTGTGCGCATTTCGTTCTAAATAACATAAAATTCTTTGGCAAAAATCAAACAAGCAAAAAGCCCTGGTCTCTGCAACTTGTGTAAATTGAGCAAGGCAATGTGATTTCTTTTCTGCATTTTAGTACTTTCTCGTCTGTTGCAAAATTAGAGGGTCTGTATAGCCCCGGTAAGAACTGACATAGCTCTGGAATGAGCAGTATATTTAATTGCAGCTATGCTTAGCATTCAGGCATTGGAGCATTTTGTTCAAATGTGGCTCTCAGTAGTATTTAAAACTGATGTTTATTATGGCAGCTTAAATCATAATATCGCAAGTGGCTGTTCCATTTTCCTACCCTTGACTCCAGCCCTCCGTTCTGCCTCCAGCCTGTCTGAAATGAGATGGCAGGAGAGTGGACATTGCCAATGTCGTGAAGTTTGGGTTGAAGTTAATGATTCAGAGAAATAAAAATAAAAACTTCAACCTTAACAACAGAGTTTACAGTGAATGGCTTTCTCCCATGAGGAAAGATAAACAATGTAAATGAGAACTAAAATAATGAAATAACATAGACTCACTCAATTCTGTAGAAAAATAGAATACTGTATTTGTATTGTTTGACAAAAAGATATATACATCAAACACAAAAACATCAAACACAAAAATACAATGCTTGGTACTCAGCTCTATATAAACAACTTAAAACAGTTCTATACGTGCTTATACTCAGCAATCCCTTTCACAACACAATGGGCCTTTTCACACAACCCCTAAGATCCGCTGGCCACTTAAATTCGGACCAGAGATCTTAGGGGTTTGTCGCTGTTCCTGCGTTCCCACCCCCTCCGCACTCCTGGCTGCTGACTGCATGAGGGGAGGGAGAAAAAAAGGAAGAAAAGAATGCCGCTCACCTCCGTTCTGCCGGTCTTGCTCTGTTCCCAGCAGCATTCAGATCTCTTAAAGGGGCGGGGGGCAAAACAACAACAAACAGAAGCAAGGAGAGCCGGGCAGTCACTACGTTATAACCGCATCAGGAATTTTCACCTCCAGAGAGCAGGTACCTGAAAAGTGCGCTGGGATGCGCTTAGGTGGGTGTGGTCGCACTTAATTATCTGTAAACTCCGGAGCTGGTGGGGAAACAATTTAAAGCTCCGGAGCTGGGAGTCATTTGCGGCGGAGTTTAGGGGTCGTGTACAAAGGGCCAATGAAAACTCAGAACTGTACCTTAAACTTTAAATGTATACTACTAGTAAAGTATAGCCCTCAACTTTAACAAATTAGTACACAGCATGTACAGTAGGCAGAATTATGCACAACAAGCAAACAGTTCAAACAGAGCTAGCAAGTTGGTGTGACTGAATCTAAGCAGATTCAGCCAAGTTTAACACCAGAGCCTTTCCTTAAATACACTTCTGGCTGCTTGATTGCCTACACTTGCCCGCCACACCCCAAACACTCCTGTAGTGCCTTCTAGCAAAAACAGGTAAGCCAACTTCATTCACAATATTTAATTTATATTTGTTTAAAATTTTATAAAAACTCAACAGCCAGTTTATCTCTTTGGTTACCCTTTGCTATGTCCGCCTGTGTGGCTGAATCATTCTCCATTGAAAGGGATTTCTGAGAACATCACACTGGTCTGATCAGATGAAGGCTGTAACAAGCAGCGATGTATGTAGCCCTAAATTATATTGCAGGTTACGGACCAAAGGGAGAAGCCACTTGCAGCAGAGGCTAAGTTGTGGGATAGTTTTGCAGGGCGTTTTTTGGGGTATCCCAGTTGAACTGACGGTAGCTTTTACCTTCCAGCTTGCAAGTGCAACGGCCATGCCTCTATGTGCAACACGCACACGGGAAAGTGCTTCTGCACCACCAAAGGGATCAAAGGCGAAGAGTGCCAACTGTGAGTGACCGTTTCAAGAATGAATAGAATAGAATAGAATAGAATAGAAATCTTTATTGTCATTGCCCCCTTGCAGGAACAACGAAATTTCACGGTTGCTATATTCAACTCATATAAAACATTCCACATAGACTTAAAAACAGCTACAACAAATAAAATATGAAATATAAAAATAAGCTGACGTCAAAGCCCAGAATTTCCACTTAAGGCTAATATTGCTCTAAAAAAAGAAGCTATTTTTGAGACGGTTTGTTCTCACCCTCAGTACTTGATATCTCTGTCCCGATGGCAGCAACTCGAAGAGGCGATGACCAGGATGTGATGGATCTCTTAATATATTTAATGCTTTACAGTGGCACCTGGTAGTATAAATTTGTTCTAGGGTGGGGAGTACTCGGTCCAAACAGGACCCGAAAGGGGTGTTTTAGTCTGTAGTGGGAAGCAAAGGGGAGGTGGACGGAGCTGTGATTTTGGACTTGGGCAGTTTCCAGAATTCAGAAGAAGTTGATTAATGAGCTCACCTCAGAGGCTTCCAGCCAATTGATTGAACTGGACCAAGAAGAGTTACTCCAGCGCTATGAAAAATCAATTATTTTGAGTATGAGCTCCTTCAATACGCACAAAACAGACAATGGCTTCCCTTGTAGCTGGTTCTTAGGGGGCGGGTAGATTATTCTATGTTATTTTTAAACATTGTTGCCAAGGTTCTGGTCGAGGTTATTCAGATTTCAATTTGATTTTTATTTTTCAAAGTTCGGGTCCATTGTCTTGCTGTGCTTCTTGTTAGCTCATTACATATTTAGAGTCATTCCTTTTTTTTTTAAATCAAGAAGCAGCATTTGAGTTCCAAGCGAAGGGTGGCTTGAAAGAAGACAAAAAAATAAAATACTTAGGAGTTGAGCCTCCAGAGCAGATTTCAGATCAAGGGCTAACATTGTTAATGCTGTTTCTTCTAGATGTGAAGTCGAAAACCGATACCAAGGCAATCCTCTCAAAGGAACGTGTTACTGTGAGTGTACACCATGCTTCCTCTGTGTGTGTGTGTTTGTGTGTGTGTGTGTGTGTGTGTGTGTGTGTGTGTGTGTGTGTGTGTGTGTGAAGAGTGCTTGTGCATCAAGCAACTTGCAGTAGGCGAACAAAAGGAATTTAAGAGTCCAATTAATGCTTTCTCCCTCCCATCTGCTTATTCTGGAGTTGCCTTTTGGAATTCCTTTTAAGTCATGTTGCTCCATCTCTTTTTAAAAACAAAACCCTATGTCTTTGTGTTCTCTCAGGTCACTCATTTTGCCTGCTCCCTTTCCCCTGTGTTCCACCCACAAAATTGATATGGCTGTTCCCTGGCTTACTTTCGTTTTGTTCAGATCTGTATGCTAAACGCCGTGCATACAATTGGTGCTCTATACATGTTTAATAGTCTTTCACCGGGAGAAGTGGGCTGTGTCAATAAATATATACCGCCAAGATGATTCTTTCAGACCATCTCTTCTTAAATGGACTCCAGCTCAGAATTCCCGATGGCCATTTACAACCTACTCTCTTTCCTCTGCCAGCGCATTCACCCTACATTTCCTTTTTTTTTCCTCAACGCCTTTTGAGACCTAAAAGCTTCCCCCTCCTCCGAGGAACCATTTAAAAACAATAATATTGCTTGCTGAGCAAGGAAGAAAATAGGCCAAAGTAGGCCTTTTTGAAAGGGTGTGAGAAACTCGGGATTGGTGTTTAAAGTTTTCAAAGGCAGAGCTTTCTGTCCCAAAACATAGGGGGAAATAATAATAATAACAGTCAAGGGAATAGTTTTGGGTGCAACTTTTCTTTGACTGGATATCCAGTGCCACAGCTGCTACGTCTGCCCGTTCTGACACCATGCTGTCTTCTATGTCCCAGGAGAGAGGAGTATTTTCTTTTTTTTAAAAAAATGAAGAAAATGTGCCTGTGGAGCTGAGCCTCACTCAAGAGAGGTGGGAGACCTTACTTTTTGGACTAGAACTCCAAGCACAACCAGCGAAGGCTGTAGTAAAAATAAAGTTAACTTAAGAACATAAGAAGAGCCATGCTGGATCAGGCCAAAGGCCCATCTAGTCCTGCTTCCTGTATCTCACAGTGGCCCCACCAAATGCTCCTGGGAGTGCACGAAACTAGATCTCTGTCTCCTGATACCACTCCCCTGCATCTGGCCCTTGAAGTACCCTGGTTTTAAGCCTGGAGATGACACATCTCCATCATGGTTTGTCACCTGTGATGGAATTTTCCTCCAGGAATCTGTGCAATCCCCTTTTGAAGGCATCCAGGCCAGATGCCCTCACCACATCCTGTGGCAGGGAGTTCGACAGACTAAAAACACGCTGGGTAAAATATATATTCTCTTTTGTCTGTTCTTACTCTCCCAACCCTCCATTTGAGTGGATGTCCGCTAGTTCTGGTATTTTGTGAGAGGGAGAAGAGCTTCCCTCTATCCACTTTACCCTTGCCCTGCATTGTTTTGTACGTCTCACTCATATCCCCCCCTCAGGCACCTTTGTTCCAGACTAAAGAGCCCCAAATGTTTTAGCCTTTCCTCATGAGGGAGGTCCCCCAGCCCAGTAATCATTTTGGTCGCTCTCTTCTGTACCTTTTCCAGTCCTGCTATGTTTTTTTTTTTTTTGAGATGCAGTGAGTTTGGGACCTGTCAGACCCCTCCCAATTCTTCTCAGATGGCATCTTCTCTTCTTTGTCCCTAGTATTTGGGAATGATTTGCTTCCCCGTGGAAGATCAGAAATGCAGAAATAGGCATCTTGTGTAGGAAACGGGTGCCTCTAGGAGGTGATACCCAAGAGGGTCCACATCAGCTGGAATAGTGGCCACGTAAATGCCCGTTTCAGCTTAGGGGTTCCGGGCCTTAGTGGAAGGCATCTTCTAGCCCAGTGGCTTGGGCTGGTCTTCTTCCATAGCTGATCCAAGTGGAAGATGCATCCAGGCAAAAACAAGTGGAGAGATTAGCCACAAGATGGAAAATGACTGACCGTGGACCGATCTAGTCTTTTTCCATGCCACATCTAAGCCCTCCTTGGTCAATTACTGCCCATCATTTCTGAGTGTAGTAAAAAAAGCAAGATAGAGGCTCTTCCCATGGGGAAACACTCTTAACAGTAAAGATAAGGCATAGATAGTCAAGGGAGTGGACAGTAGAGGATCCCTCGCCCTAAGCACATCCGATCTCTCCTGATTTCGGCAGCTAAGCAGGGTCAGCCCGGGTTAGTACTTGGATGGGAGACCACCAGGGAATACCAGGTGCTGTAGGCGCCTGGAGTAGGAACTGCTAAACCACGCCAGTATTCCTGCCAAGAAAACTCCATGGACGTGGAGTTACGAAGAGTCGGTCACGACTGTAACGACACACACACACACACACACACACACACACACACACACACACACACACACACACACACACACACACACACACACACACACACACACACACACGAGTGGACAGTTGGAGAAGGAGGCGCCTGAAAACAAACTAAAATCATAATATCCACCGAGCGGTGGCAACAAAGTTATCAGTCTGTCTTCTGAATATGTCTTTGAGGTCCTTTTCATCTTATGAAACAATGCAATTAAAACAATTTAGAGCAATCAGGCAGTACATTAGATACTATTTCAAGTCTAAACTGAAAGCAGAACAGCAGCTAGAAAATGAATCACAAATCAACATGGTAAATTAAATGCATGCCAGAGGAATTCCTTGCAGTGGTGGGAAGCCATCAAGAGAGGAGGTTGGTTTGATTCCATGAGTAGGTTCCATCACTTCAGCTCAGACACCTTTTGTGTTCCGGCTCCAAGAGCTTTATTGAACCTTGAGATATAATGTCAGTCAGTTCAAAAGATGTTGTCTACATTATTCTAGATGTAGTTAATAAGCATAAACAACAGGCACGGCCCTCCCTGAGGAAGATGGTGCAGGAGAATGCCATTGAAAGCTTGGACTATTTTAACAATAAACATGTCTTGACATGAATAGAGACCCATGAGCTGTTGATGCGTAGTGTCCATCATGATAGACAGAGATAAGTGTCATCTATAAGGCTGACCATTGTTACTATCAATAATATGATCAGCGTGATCATCGTTGAGTGGATCAATAAGGTCAATAGGCGTTATTACCCCATATTGGACAAACAAAGTTGATGAGAGCATGAGAAAAAGCTTGGGAAAGGGGTTTTGTGTGTGGGGGAACTGCAATTTAGAGAATGCCAGTCTGGAAGTCTGCTTTTCCAGACTCTGCATAACAGCATGAGACCAGAGGCGTTCTGGCTGGCACCTGTGATCTCCTACACCAGGCATGTCCAAAGTCAGCCCTGGGGGCCAAATGTGGCCCATTTTGAAATTTCGAGCTGCCCACGGCTTCTTCTCCCCACCGGCTCAGCCTGTCACGCATTGCCACCAGATGGCCCCTCCCCATACTGGATGGAGGCGTTAGCTTGCAGTTTTATGGTTTGCCAGCCCTCCCTGCCTCTGTCCATCCCCCCAGCCACCTGCCCAGCCTACCCACCCCAGCTCTGTTGCTGCAGCATCCTCCCTACCTCCTTGCATGTTGTAGAGACTTATCCAAAGTCCAGCCTGGAGGCCAAATGCAGCTGAATGGTTGGCCCCCAAACATTTTCACCTAACCAAATCTGGCCCTCCCTTGCAAAAAGTTTGGACACCCCTGCCCTACGCTACCTGCTTATGCTCCCTTGTGCCCTCTTGAAGCATGTAGACTGGACCCTGACCTTCCGGTCAGAGGTCTCCACGCTTCCCTTGGGTGAAGCTTTGGACCAGAACGCTCAACCAACGCCGTTTTTCATACTCTTGTGCAGATACTCTCCTTATTGACTATCAATTCACCTTCAGTCTCTCGCAAGAAGACGATCGCCATTACACCGCAATCAATTTTGTAGCAACGCCGGAAGAGGTGAGTGAATTCTCTCCGCTGCACTTCACGTTGGCTATTAAAGCGCCTGGATGCTCAGCATCTGGCATGTGATCCGTTGGCCCTCCCAGACAGGGTGCTGCTATCCCGGGCTTATTTATGGGCAGCTCCAGCTGAGGAATGGTGATGGCCCTAAGGCAATCGGGGAGGAATGACTTCAGCACGGGATTTGTTACTCCCTTCTGACATTCATTGTCAGCTTGCATTGTACTAGCTGCTTGAGATAAATACCTTTTCCCCAGAAGTCTGTCATTATTAATTTCCATGATATCAATAACATATTTATATGTACCTGCCACCACCAAAATTACACAAGAGGACGTAATGCCAAAGATTATTTATTTATTTATTTATTATTTACACTTATATACCGCTCTATTTCCCATGAGAAGGACTCAGGGCGGTTTACAGCCATAATGATAAAACAACAAATCAAAGCAGTAGTTAAGAACAATGGTTTCCAAGAATGAATAGATCGGCGGGTATTGGCAATAGGGAAGGAAGAAAGGAAAAAAAAAAAAAACATATTTGGATCCTTAGAGATCTCCAAAGGCATCACGGAAAAGATAGGTCTTTAGATTTTTCCTGAATGATGCCAGCGAGGGAGCCAGCCGTAATTCACCGGGAAGCTTATTCCACATAGTTGGTGCAGCCACCGAGAATTCCTCTAGTTCTTGTTCTACGGGCATCCCTCGGGGCGACAGTCCTCAGTGAAAGGGCCATTGATGAACGGGTGGGTCGGGCTAGATCTGATTGTCGGGAAAGACGCTCCGCCAGATAGGCAGGGGCCAAGCCATGGAGGGTTTTGTAAACCAAAACCAACACCTTGAACCTTATCCGGGAGGCAACGGGAAGCCAGTGCAAGCGAGCCAGGATGGGGGTGGCGCGGTCAAAACGGCGCGCGCCAACCACCAGCCTGGCCGCCGCATTCTGGACCCGCTGCAGTCGCCGGACAAGGTTCAAGGGGAGCCCCATGTAAAGAGCGTTGCAGTAGTCTAGTCTCGACATGACCAGTGCCTGTACCACAGTCCTCAAGGAGCCCTCATCAAGGTATGGGCGAATCTGGGCGATGTACAAGATGTACATTGTCATAAAAATTTGTACTCTAGCGCTTCTCAGGTAGAAGTTGTCTAAACAACTTGTATGTCCTCCTTTAACCCTGTTTATAGTATATAGATTTAGTTAATTGTACTTTGGCTCCTCCTTGCTCTTATTAATTCAAGGCAGATGCATGATACAAAAATCAGTTAGCAACTTGTCTTGCAGCATTCAATAAACATGTAAATAATTTTAACTTTTTTATGGCATTGCAGCAGTGAATAAATATATAACTGATTATAAACCTGCCAGGTGAACAACTTTATTATGGTCTAGAAGTGAAATTTTGGGAGATGAAACTGTTTCGTGTCCTCTTATATCATTTATAATGCGTGAAGTTTGCTGGCCGAAATTATGTACATAGCAATAACTGGAGAATTCAGGAGTCATAACAATTGTAATGAGAATTCATACATTCCTGTGTGAACTGTCATGGATTTTCCTGGCTGTCCCAATTTATAGAATTGTAAAGAATTGCATTATTTGTTATTTTGGGGCAGGCAGCTGGTGATTATCATTGTTTCATTTATAAAACTTATCACATTGTGACTCCTGAAAAAACTTCTGTAAAGATTCTCAGTCATCCAGGTGAGGTTATCCAGAAGCTGAGTGATGGCAACTGGACTTCTTTTCTTGTGAGATTGAAATGTCTCACAGGAAAATTTATTTATTTATTTATTTATTTATTTATTTATTTATTTATTTATTTATAGACTGCCCGACTTTCCCGAGGAAACTCTGGGTGGTTGACAACATAGAGCATAACAAATAAAGTAAATTATCAACATGGAGCAAAAGACAAATAAAACCATATCATTAAATGACAATAAACAATAATATATCATTTAAAAATAAAAATAAAAGGTAAAAGATGTAAGATGGCGGCAAAGTAGTCATGGGGGAGAGCAAAAAACAATAAACTTTCCACCTCCTAGTCACCGAAGGCCGCTTTAAACAGCCATGTTTTTAACACTCTTGTAAACGCTGAGAGGGACACCATGGTCCTAATTTCGCTAGGGAGCTGGTTCCACTAGGTAGGGCGATTCCTGCTGGAGGTCTTATGGGCTTCCCTAGGAGTAGTGACTCTAAGAATTTGGACCTGGGATGTTCTGGTGGGTCAGGCCAAGGTGGATCTTGGGATGATACACTCTGTCAGATATTCTAGCCCCAAGCCATGCAGGGTTTTCCAAATGAAAACCATATTCTGGAGGCAACGGGTAACCAGTGCAGACAGGCCAGAATGGGGGTGATGCGGTCATATCTTCCCACACCAACCACCAGTTTGACCGCTGCATTCTGGACCTGCTGCACTCACCGAATAAGGGTCAAAGGAAGCCCCATGTAGAGCACGTTACAGTAATCTATCCTCGAGATAACCAGCGCTTGCACCACCATCCTCAGGAGGTTGCCGTTGAGATATGGGAGAATCTGGGTGAGGAGCCTAAGATGGAAAAAGGAGTCCAGTTTAGATATCGTCACAAAATGAATTTTTAATTTGTTTCATTATTTGTTATTTGTTTCATTATGGAACGAAACAAATAATGAACAGACCCATCAAAGAAAAATGAAACAAAATGAAAATTTCTGTTTCGTTTGCTTCGTTTTTTTCCCATAGGAAGCCGGCAGTCCTCCCCCAACATGGGGGAAAACGCAGGCTTTTTTTCTCCTGCCGAAGCCACTGCCAATCAGCTGTAGTGTGGAGTTTCGGTGAGAAAAAAAAGTTTTAAAAGCCCACCCTTTCCCCCACCTGATCGGGTGCAATCAGGTGGGAGATTTAAAAAATCTTTTTTTAAAAAATGTGCCAACCCAGTCTGTGGGCCAGCTGGTTGGTGCAGTAACTAAAAAGGAAAAAAAATTAAAAATGCACCGACCTGGCCCACAGGCCAGCTGGACAGTGCCGGGGGAGATTTTTTTTAAAAAAGAAATGCGCCAATCAGGCAGGTGAGCCAGCTGTTCAGCGTGATAAGGAAAACAAACAAACAAACAAACATGCCAACCTGGCCTGTGGGCCACCTGTTCGGCACAATAAGGAAAAATAAAAAATAAATCCGCCAACCAGGCCAGCGGGCCAACTGGTTGGTGCAAGAAAAAAATATATATCGGCATGAAAAGGAAAAAGAAAATAAATAAATAAATAAATAAATAAAAATGCACCCACCTGACCCATGGACCCGCTGGTCACCTAAACAAACAAACAAACAAACAAACAGCAACGACCCAGCCCATGGGCCAGCTGGTCAGTGTAAGAAAATGATGATGATGATGATGATGATGATGATGATGATGATGATGATGATGATGATGATGATGATGATGATGCAATAATAATAAATGTGCTGACCCGGCCCATGGGCCAGCAGTTCGGCTTGAGTTAAAAAAATAAAATAAAAAAATATACAAAGGAAACAAATGAAAAACAAAATGAAGTTTTTTTTTAAAAAAATCATTTAGTTTTAAAAGACCCCCCCAAAAAACAAAAAAACAAAAACAAAAATGAAACGAAACACCATTTTGGTGTTTTGTGCCCATCTCTAGTCCAGTTACCATGAATCAATGTCTGGAAATGAGAAGAGATTCTCCCCCCCCCCCAAAGTGGCCTATTGAAGGAAGGGTGAACCTAATGGGATCCAGTGATTCCTTAGGCCACTGGTGGCGAACCTTCGGCACACCAGATGTTTTGGACCGCAACTCTCACAGTCCTTTTGTCCTTGGCAGTACAGGCTTGGCATTCTGGGAGTTGCGGTCCAAAACATCTGGAGTGCTGAAGTTTCGCCACCACTGTGGCTTAGGCCATGATGTTAAGGCCCCGAGCGCGAGAGCTCAGAGAACTACCAGCAAGACCTAACGTGGGCCTTTTCACTCGTGTTGCATTTGTGGTTTTGCTTTTCCCTCTTGCTCCTTATTTGAGAAACATTCTGAAACGCCCCCACTTTTCCTGCACACTTCACTTGAGTCACGGAAGCTGGGGAACGTTGGATCCTATTTTATTTCTCAGTTGAAATAAAAAGGCACAAAACGACAATGCGGGGAACTGAAGCCAGCGGCTGCTGCGTTTTAGCACAGAATAGGCAAGGCTGACTCTGGCCGTGCAGATCTTGCCGTGCCTTTGTTTTTCCTCAAAAAAAATGTTGACAGAGTTTGATAATGGAACCTGCTCTGCGTTTAAGCCACTAACTGAGTTCTCTCTCTCTCTCTCCCTCCCTCTCTCTGTCCTTTGAAATCAGCAAAATAGAGACCTTGATATGTTCATCAATGCTTCGAAAAACTTCAACCTCAACATCACTTGGTCGACAAGTTTTGCCGGTGAGAAAAATCCCCCAACACCAGAGTCTGAAAAGGATGGTAGTGGTGATAGATCTAACCAGAGGCCAACCTCTAAATATCTGAGTTGTTTTATTTATTTATTTATTTATTTATTTATTTATTTATTTATTTATTTATTTATTCAGCTTATATGCCGCCCACTACCCAAAGGTCTCTTTACAATCAAAGAATTAAAACAATTTAAAATAGTTAGAAATAAAATATCAATAAATCATCAAACAGTAATAAAAACCTTCTTTAAAATCATCATCCTAAAATTGTCATCAGCGGACCCACAATCTATATTGTATCAATTAAAAACCTTCTGGAACAGGAAGGTTTTACCTCCGAAATGTTTCAGTGTTGGCGCCAGGCGGATCTCAAAGGGAGGTATTCCATAAATTGGGAGCAGCTGCCGAGAAGGCCCTTTGTCTACAAGCCATCCCTCTCACCTCCTTGAGGGATGGCTCTTTTAAAAGCCCCCTGGCTCGATCTTAATCGCTGGGTAGGTTCGTATGGAAGGAGGCGGTCCTTCAGGTATCTAGGTCCTAAGTCGTTTAGGGCTTTATATGTGAGAACAAGCACTTTGAATTTCCTCGGACAAAAAACCAATGACAGAGAATTGATAATGTGAACCTGGCGGCTCCACCGTTTACCAGCCACTAACTCTGAACCAGTTGCAATCTCTGGACCGTCTTCAAAGGCAGCCCCACTAGAGCTCAGTCCTTTGATGTTCAGTGCAAAATCAGAGGCTCTTGATATGTTCATATTTTGCAGCTGAAAAACTGGCCAAGTCCACCTGGGCAACATCAGTTGGTCCGGGGTCCAGGAGCACCCCCAAGCTGCGGGTGAGAAAAACCCCATCCAGGACAGGAAGAGAGTCTGCACCCAAAAGGATGGTCTTGTCTGGATTGAGTTTCAAATTGTTAACCCTCATCCAGTCCATTAGGCCAACGAGTTCTAAATCACCTGGATTTGTTTTAGATGCATGCCCATCTGCTTTTTTTTTGCTGTTGACCTCTACTGTACTTCTTGATCACCGTGGCACTTTTCTGTTCCTCTGACCTTTTTCCTTCCCATTAGAAATGCTTTTTTCCTGGGTTCCTCCTTTCCTGCCCAATGCCTCTATCTCCCTTTATCCCTTTTCCCCTACCTTCTGGTTCCTGCCACTCAGTTGGCTAATTTTCTCCTTTTTGTATTTCCTGTATTTCCCAAATCCACACACCCCCGATCTTTGGCCATCACGTTTCTCGTTTCTCGCACTTAGCCGGTGCATTGCTTGTACCATTCCATGGCCACAGAGCAGCCCCCCCCCCAACGTTAGAAAGGTGCTCACAGCCTGCTCCAGTACAGACCCGGTTAATATGCAGACACTGTATGGGCAGCTTATGGATTGGGTAGCTTGCTGAGCTCCACAGAGGTATCTGTTCAGACATTCCTTCAATATTATTGTACAAAGGCATTCTCAGAAACAAAGTAGAACCCCATCGATCCGACTTCGGCGTCCTAGATGCATGTGTCAGCTGCCGGAATGTTAACGCTTTATATAATGGTCGTTTGGGTGTTTGCGGTTTGCAACCGTGTAAGTGAACTCTGCGTTGCCTCGTTTCAATGGCACCATTCAGTGTTATTATCAACGAATCTCGCTCTGTAATTAAAAGTATCAGAGGACCCTTCGGAATATCACAGGGGTTTTGTGTGAAAGGCGGACGGTTCGTTTTCTGCCATTTACATTCTTCCTCTCCTCCAAGCGGCGTGGGTGAGTGGGGGCGGGGAAATAAATAGATTTCCCTTCTTCAGTTTCCTGCCCCCCCCCAAGAGCTCTGTGTGGCCGATTGCTTTCAGAGGAAGGGATTGGCTTCGGGTCACCTGTAAGCTCCGTGGCCGAAGGACGCTTTGCAAGGGTGTCTTCCCCAGGCTTAGCGGGAGAGGCTTAACCTTGGTGCCACACTCATTTCTGCCCCTTTTCTTCTTTTAACATGCTCCCAGCTGGGACGCAGGCAGGGGAGGAGATTCCGGTGGTTTCAAAGAGCCAGATCAAAGAGTACAAGGATAGCTTTTCTAACGAGAAATTTGACTTCCGTAACAATCCGAACATCACTTTCTTCGTCTACGTCAGCAACTTCACATGGCCAATAAAAATACAGGTAAGAGATTCCGAAATCTTTGCTTCCCTTGAAAGTGACTAAACCTAAGTGGACTAACTTGGAACATAAGTGCGCCGAAGGTAACCACTCTTTCCTTTTCTTTCTACGTTTTTTGGCTGGACATTCCTTCCCTGGCTCTGTTTTATATCTTGTTCACTCTTGCTTAGAGCTGGCAACTAGATTCTACAGATGTTTAGAGTTTGGGAAATTGGTTTGATCTAGACTCAGTCATACTTAACGTAAGAACATAAGAAGAGCCATGCTGGATCAGGCCAAAGGTCCATCTAGTTCAGCTTCCTGTATCTCTCAGCGGCCCCACCAGATGCCTCTGGGAGCGCACGAGACTAGATCTCTGTCTCCTGATACCACTCCCCAGCATCTGGCCCTTGAAGGACCCCGGTTTTAAGCCTAGAGATGACACATCTCCATCATGGTTTGTCACCTGGGATGGACTTTTCCTCCAGGAATTTGTCCAATCCCCTTTTGAAAGCATCCAGTCCAGATCCCATCACCGCATCCTGTGGCAGGGAGTTCCACAGACTAACAACGCATACTTACAGTAGACAGGCTGAAATCGAAAGCTAGGATTCTCTCAGTATAAACCTTTCAAGAGCACACTGGGGCCAACACTAATGTAGCCACATTACCCTGGCTTTCCTGGGGTTGGTAAAATCCAGGAGAGCCAAATGAACTGATGGCTGGGGAAAATCTTTCTGCTTTCTACCTTCCCATGTCTTAGTCCTTTCTGAATGAACAGTGTTCCCAGGGAGTTACCAGAAAATCACAAGGTTAAGCACTGTAACCTTTATGCCAGCCCTACAAGGTAAGAATGCCCAAATTAGCAACCAAATGCATGGTCTCCCAGTAAATGGTCAAGGCAAGGCTTGGTTTTAAGTACCTCCAGCTCTTATTCCGAAATGACCAAATGGTTCTAAAATTGTATATTTGATAAAAGATGGTGGGAAAAAAATCAAAAGAGCAAAACTTCAAAAGTATTTCAAAAGTTGCAGACACAGTCAAAAGACTGGAGGAAATAAGCAACCGATCATATGCCTGATTTAGAGATTAATCAAGCCTGGCCTGCAATCATTCTGTCATATTTACAGACGCAGTTTTAAATCCCTTTGGAATGTGCTTTGTGGAATGAGCTTTTCTAGAAAGAAAGCTACAGATACATATGCCATGTGCTGTCGAAACTATAGAAGTGTTGATCCCCCTGGAAGATAAGATATGAGAATGGCTTGGTTCACATCTGTAGTCTTTCGGAAACGTTCAACCATCTTCTTAAAAATGGTAATAAGAATTGGTTAGTTTGAGATTACTGATACGGAAAGAACAAATAAATCAAAGTATAACCCCTTAATTTGTGTAAGATTAGAAGATGCTTAGTGTCTTCTCTGTTTCACTTCAAATCCAAAAAAGAAACTCCATGTGCAATCTCTCTCTCTCTCTCTCTCTCTCTCTCTCTCTCTCTCTCTCTCTCTGTGTGTGTGTGTGTGTGTGTGTGTGTGTGTGTGTGTGTGTGTGTGTGAGTGAGTGAGTGAGTGTGAGAGAGAGAGAGAGAGAGAGAGAGAGAGAGAGAGAGAGAGAGAGAGAGAGAGAGAGAGAGAGAGAGAGAGAGAGAGAGAGTTCCAGATTCAGGAGTTCCAGACAAATCCACAGATTTGCTTCTTTGGGTTTTGCCTGGAATTCTTGCGTAGACCAATGTGACTTCCTCTTCCAAAGCTACAGGCTCAGGAGGATTTACATCACCTGTCACAGACATGTGCTATCAATTTCTGGGCTTTGGTTTATCGTTTTTATCCACCGTCTATGCAGGAATTGTGTTAAGCCTGACGAAGTGTAACTTTATCCACGCAAGGTTGCAGTTTGTTTTATTTTTAGTGGTTCCATAAAAGGCATTCCCCACTCGTACATTTGTGTGATACTGAAAGATTACTGATGCAGATGGAATACAGTGGGACTTTACAGATGGTTTCTAGTTCAGACAATTAAGGCCCCTTCCTCTTCCCTTTCTTTCTTGGCTTTCCCCCCTCAGACCCCACCACCACCGCTGAAACTATACTTGATGTAACTAATTTTGGAATACTTCAGATCTGCCTTGTGTCAGTCTACGCCTACACATGTATATTTACTAAATATAAAGCTCCTCTATATATGAAACATAAAATATAATACTGTTAAACTGTGTTCTGTTCCCTCTCTGAATTTTTCATCAGAGTTTTGTTGGACTTGACGACACACACGCACAAAACCCCCCACACACTTCCCATTGGAAAGTGCTGCTCATCGTTGAGCAAATGAAAAGGCTGAATAACAACTAAGGAATGACTCTTAGTGCTAAACCCACAGTCTTGATAACATGGAAGTGTTCAGAGTCTCTTATGTGTCTTTATTATCATGAAATTGCCAGTGCAGATATTGATTGATCCAAGTTTGGTTGTCCGGTGCCATTGAAGCTGCAAATTTTACAGGCCTGTTGATTCCCACCTCAGAACTTCAGTGTAAGCTAGGAATTTTTTTGGGGGGGGGAATCCCACCATCCTGATGTTGTAATGTCCACTGCTCATGCACCTTGCCTAGCTTTTCCAAAGGTAGAGGATTGTGAGCAGTAGAGTCCAGACTGGCTTCTGTGCCCAAGGACTCGACCGCTTTCATAAGCATGGTCATTGAGTAAGACAGTCGTATTATGTGCATAGTGGACCCACAGAAACAGTCATTTTTCTCCGTGAGAAAATGCCTGGAAATAGAAGTCATCGAGAACCATCGGCTTGTTGAATGGTGAATTTGGAAGGGACACGTAAAGCCACTGCTCAAGGTGGGAACCCAAGTCAAAGTATAACTGAGAGATGGTTGTCCGATTTTCTCTTGAATGCCTCCGGCGATGGAAGGCTCAACACATCTCCTGAGGTCACTGGCTCCATTGCCATACTTGTAACAGTTCAAGTATGGAAGTGAGAGCTGGACTATAAAGAAGGCTGATCGCCGCAGAATTGATGCTTTTGAGCTGTGGTGCTGGAGGAGAGTCTTGAGAGTCCCCTGGACTGCAAGGAGATCAAACCTATCCATTCTGAAAGAAATCACCCCCGAATGTTCACTGGAAGGACAGATTTTGAAGCTGAGGCTCCAGTACTTTGGTCACCTCATGAGAAGAGAGGACTCCCTGGAAAAGTCCCTGATGCTGGGAAAAATCGAAGGCAAAAGGAAAAGAGGACGACAGAGAATGAGATGGTTGGACGGTGTCATCGATGCAACCAAAATGAATTTGACAAAACTCCAGGAGGCAGTGGAGGATAGGAAGGCCTGGCAAGCTCTGGTCCATGGGGTCACGAAGAGTCGGACACGACTGAACGACTGAACAACAACAACAGTTCAAACGTTGTTTTCCTGATATTCAGCCAAAATCTGGCTTCCTGTATTTTAAGCCAGATCCTGCACTCTGAGATGATCGAGAACAGATTCTGCCTAGATATGATTACCGTTCAAGTGTTTGAAAAGTACTATCCTATCTCCCTCAGTCTCCTTTTCTTAAGGCTCAACATGCCCAGTCCTTTCAGTCTGCCAGCATCCTTCTTAAAAGTGTGGACTTGAAACCACTACTTTTTGGGCCTGCCAGGGCCTTGAAGGAGGGCTCTAGGGACATAGGGACATTGAGACCTTGATTTGACTATTGTGCTGGCCCGGCAAGACGCCGCTCTCTCAGGCGGATCCGGGTGCCTTCCAGGAGCCCTCCGGGGAGCCGCAAGGAGCCTGTTATGGGGTCCGCTGCTGCCGCCGCTGTTCTTTTCTCGGCTAACCGCTCACCGCCGCCCCGGCCCGCCGCCCGCCTCCATTAGGTGAGCTTACCTGGGGGGTGGCCCAGCCGTGGCTGTTTGCAGCCCTCCATGTGCCGTGGCCGTTGCGGCCCTTCGTCTGCCGCCGCTGCCGCCGCCTGTGCGTCCCGCCGTTGCCGCTGTCTCGGTGCACCCGTCTGGAGGCTGGCGTGGCCCCTTCACCGCCGCTGCCCCGGAGGGTTTGCCTACAGCCCGGGGCCGTTCCTCCGCTGCCGCCGCCCCGGGGGAGCCCGCCTGGAGGTCGGCATGGCCTGGAGGCTGGCGCGGCTCCACCGCCGCCGCCTCCCCGGAAAGTTCGTCTTGGCGCGGCCCTACCACCGCCGCCGCCCCGGGGAGTGCACCTGGAGACCGACGCGGCCAGGAGGCCAGCGCGGCCCCACTATCGCCGCTGCCCCGGAGAGTTCGCTGCCGCTCGGCGCGGCTCTACCATCGCCGCCGCCCCGGGGAGTCCGCCTGGAGGCCGGCGCAGCCTTACCACCGCTGCCGCCCTGGAGAATTCCACCAGGAAGCCGGCGCGGCCCTTCCACCACCATCACTCCGGAGAGTCCATCTGCGGTCCGGCGTGACCTGGAGACCGGCGAGGCCTCACCATCGCCGCCGCCTCGGAGAGCTCGCCTGCAGGCTGGCGCGGTCCCCTCACCGCTTCCGCCCCGGAGAGTCCTTCGGGGGGCTGACTCGGCCTGCCGCTCCTCGCGGCCTCTCTTCCGCCGCCGCTGCCGCCGCGGCCCCACCACCGCCGCTGCCCCGGAAAGCCTGCATGGGACCGGCGCGGCTTGCTGCCCCTCTCCAGCTCGCCTCCTGCCGCCGCCGCCTGGAGAGCTCGCCTGGGGGCCCGTGCGGCTTGCCGCAATGTGCTGCTTGCCGCACTCTGCTGAATCACCTCTCCCACAGCCGCCGATGTGGCCCTACCATCTTTGCCGCCCCGGAGAGTCTGCCCGGAGCCTTGACCGGCTTGCCGCATCCCGCGGCTTACCTTCTGCCGTTGCTGCTGATGCTGCCCGTCCTCTGCCGCCCTCCCTGCGAGCTCGCTCCAGAGACTGTTGCTGGCCGTCCATCGCTGCCCCTCCGGAGAGCCTGCCGGTTGTGCCACTTGTCTTTGGCTGCCTCGTGTGGGCCCCCCGGTCTGCTTGCCCCTTCTGGGGCGCTTCAGCTTGGAGGGACTTGGGTGGGCCACTGCCATTGGCCTTGGATTGCTATTTTGATTTACGGGGGGGGGGGGTTGGCATTCTTCTCGACTGCCTCGGACTTAGATGTGTATCCCCCGATGCCCTCAGTAGCGTTTGCTACCCCTGCCCACTGCCCCCTCCCAGCAGACTTTCGATCTGACGGTATTGCCCATCCCTGCCTATGCCACCAGCTGCCTCCTGTTGATGATACTTCTGTCTCTGTATCTCCTATCCCTTCCCCCCCTCTCCCCCTTCTTCTATTTCCATTCTGCCCTGGTTATGTGCCCAATGTTTTGCCACTTTTTGCCCTTTTTGTGGTTTTTTTTTTCTTTTCTTTTAAACAGTTCCTTTGCGATTTGTAACGTCCTTTATTGTATTTTTGCACTCTGTAGTGCTTCTCTGTTATTGTATTACGTTGCTGTATTTATATTATTGGTGTGTTTTTTTTTCTTTTTTTTCTTTTTCTTTTTTTCCTTTTTCCCTTCCTCCTTCCTCCCCCCTTCCCTTATAGGCCACCATGTCGGCAGGGACTCATATCTCTGTGGTGTCTGGCCGTGGGAGATACGCTCCGGACGGAGGGATCGGTCGGGTAAGAAGAACTAGGGTCCGGCATTTAATGCCTGTCCCCCGTTCTGATCCCCTCGTCCACCGCCATCTACCTGGATGCCATCCCGCCAGCGCCTCCGATCTGACCTGCCTGCTGATCAACGCCAGGTCGGTGCACAATAAGACCCCGCTCATCCTTGATTCTATCTTGGATGAGCGCGCCGACCTGGCGTGTATTACCGAGACTTGGGTGGGTGCGGTGGGCGGGGCTTCCCTCTCTCTCCTGTGCCCACCCGGGTTTCAGGTCCAGTGGGCAGGCAGATCGGAGGGTAGGGGGGGTGGGGTGGCCATCGTTTTCAGGGAATCCCTTAGCATTAGCAGGTCCGCGACGATGGTATGTTCTGGGGTGGAATGCCTCCATCTATCTGTGGGTCAGCGAGATAAGTTTGGCATTGTGCTGGTGTACCGTGCTCCCCGCAACCCAGCGCAATCCCTACCAGAGATCGCCGAGTTCGTCTCGGCTGCTCTGTTGAGATCCCCCCGCCTTCTGGTGGTTGGGGACCTCAACTTGCATGCCGAAGGGGAACTCTCTGGCGCGGCTCTGGAATTCATGGAATCCATGACTTCCATGAACTTATCTCAGCATGTTTTATGCCCCACCCATAGAGCTGGCCACACCCTAGATCTGGTCTTTTCCTCCATGTCGCCGGATTCGTGTCTGGGGTTGGGGACATTTTGCCCCTGCCCGTGTCATGGTCAGACCATTACCTGCTAAAATTTTCCCTGTCGATCGCCCCCCACCCCCCGGGGGGAGCGCCCCTCTTACATCTGGGCTCGCCCCCGTAGGCTCCTGGACCCTGCAAGGTTTATGGAGGCCTTCGGGGAGCTTTCTGGCGGCCTGGCAGACGATCCGGTTGACGCCCTGGTGGAAAGGTGGTATGTGGGTTCCGCCGGGCGATAGACCGGATCGCCCTAAGCGTCTCCTACGATGTCGAGGCCGCTCCTCCCCGTGGTTTACGGAGGAGCTGCGGTCGATGAAGCAAGAACGTAGGAGACTGGAGGTCATATGGAGGGCAAGCTGGACGGAAGTAAATAGGGCTGCTCTTAAACAGCTGACTGGCCGCTATCTTCGCGCGATCAGGGACGCTAGAAGATCTTATGCCTCCCTGAGAATTGGCGAGGCCTCGAGCCGCCAGGCGGAGCTATTCCGGGTGGTTCGGGACCTCTCCAATCCCAGTCAGCTGAGGCCTCCTCCTAGTGATTTCACTAGTGAGCAATTTGCAGCCCATTTTAGATCAAAAATTGAGGCCATCCGCTCCGACTTGCCCTCCAGCCGCTCTAGTCCATCCTCTGGGTCCGCTGGTACCTCACCCCTCCGTTCTCCACTCCTGGGTGAGTTTGGACCGGTTTTTTCTGCGGAGGCCTCCAAGGTTATGGCTCGGTGCCGGCCGGCGGCCACCCCCTTTGACCCTTGCCCAGCTTGGCTTATCAAATCTGCCGAAGGGAACATGCCAGAGTGGGTCTCTTCCATCGCCACGGCCTCCTTTCGGGAGGGCTGTTTCCCTTCCCGCCTGAAGGAGACTGTGGTTAAACCCACACTCAAGAAACCTGGCTTGGCGTCGGACGATCTTTCCAACTTTCGTCCGATTGCCATCGTTCCCTTCCTGGGCAAGGTTGTCGAGGGGGTGGCTGCTGTCCGACTCCAGTCATACCTGGAGACTAACCATATCCTGGATCCCTTCCAGTCTGGATTCAGGCCTCTTCGCGGGACCGAGACCGCCCTGGTCGCTCTGCAGGATGACCTCCTCAGGGAGGCCGACAGGGGGAGCTCCTCCCTGCTCGTCCTCCTTGATCTCTCAGCAGCCTTTGATACCGTCGACCACGGTAACCTCCTGGCCCGGCTCGCTGAGGCGGGAATTGGTGGTCAGGCCTTGGCCTGGCTCCGTTCCTTCCTTGGCGGCCGGACTCAGAGGGTACAGCTGGGGATGTCTTGTCGCCCCTTGGACTCTCCCTTGTGGGGTGCCCCAGGGGTCGGCAATCTCCCCGTGCTGTTCAATGTTTATATGAGGCCGCTGGGGAGGTCATCAGGAGATATGGAGTTCGCTGTCATCAGTACGCTGATGACACGCAGCTCTATATCTCCTTTTCTACGTCTGCAGAGGAGGCGGTTCGCTCCCTTGATCTGTGCCTGGAGGCCGTACTGGAATGGACCAGAGATAACCGGCTCAAGCTCAACCCGGAGAAGACGGAGGTTCTGTTCTTCGGGGCGCCCTCGTCTCGGTACAATGGCCCCCTCCCTAGTCTGGGGGGTATTTCCCTCCAGCCTACAGACAGGGCCAGGAACCTGGGCGTGGTCCTGGATTCGGCCCTCTCCTGGAAGCCCAGGTGATGGCAGTCTCCAGGGCCGCTTTCTTCCATCTCCGCAGGATCGCCCAGATCCGTCAGTACCTTGATGAGTCCTCCCTGAGGACAGTCGTGCAGGCCCTGGTGGTCTCGAGGATCGACTATTGCAATGCCCTCTACGTGGGGTTGCCCTTGACCCTGGTCCGGAGGTTGCAGCGGGTGCAAAATGCGGCGGCCAGGCTGGTGGTGGGTGCTCGAGATACGAGCACATCACCCCAGTCCTGGTCCGCCTGCATTGGCTCCCGTTGCCTTCCGGATCAGGTTCAAGGTCCTGGTCTTGGTTTTCAAGGCCCTCCACGGCTTGGGACCAGGATACCTGGCGGAGCGCATCTCCCAGAGGGCATCCGGATCCAGACCCACGAGATCATCGCAGGCGCGCTCATTGAGAGTGGACACACCCAGAGAGGCGCGGAAAACGCGTACACGGAACCGCGCCTTCTCTGTGGTGGGGCCCTCTCTCTGGAATCATCTGCCGCCTGAGCTGCGCCTGCTGGAGTCCCTGCCTGCCTTTAAGAGGGCTCTAAAGACCTACCTCTTTAAAGATGCATATGGTGACCTTGCTACTTAGTCCATTTTTTATTTCCCTGCCCTATTGTTTGCCGCCATCTTGCCTCCCGCCACCTCTGCCTGGTGGCTCGGCTATTTTTAGCTTTTAGCTTTTTATGCTCTTTTTTTTGTATTGTTAGCCGCCCAGAGTTCCCGTTGGGAAGATGGAGCGGGATATAAGTATTTAAATAAATAATAAATAATAAATAAATCAAGGTGGGAACCCAAGTCAAAGTATAACTGAGAGATGGTTGTCCGATTTTCTCTTGAATGCCTCCGGCGATGGAAGGCTCAACACATCTCCTGACGTCACTGGCTCCATTGCCATACTTGTAACAGTTCAAGTATGGAAGTGAGAGCTGGACTATAAAGAAGGCTGATCGCCGCAGAATTGATGCTTTTGAGCTGTGGTGCTGGAGGAGAGTCTTGAGAGTCCCCTGGACTGCAAGGAGATCAAACCTATCCATTCTGAAAGAAATCACCCCCGAATGTTCACTGGAAGGACAGATTTTGAAGCTGAGGCTCCAGTACTTTGGTCACCTCATGAGAAGAGAGGACTCCCTGGAAAAGTCCCTGATGCTGGGAAAAATCGAAGGCAAAAGGAAAAGAGGACGACAGAGAATGAGATGGTTGGACGGTGTCATCGATGCAACCAAAATGAATTTGACAAAACTCCGGGAGGCAGTGGAGGATAGGAAGGCCTGGCAAGCTCTGGTCCATGGGGTCACGAAGAGTCGGACACGACTGAACGACTGAACAACAACAACAACAGTTCAAACATTGTTTTCCTGATATTCAGCCAAAATCTGGCTTCCTGTATTTTAAGCCAGATCCTGCACTCTGAGATGATCGAGAACAGATTCTGCCTAGATATGATTACCGTTCAAGTGTTTGAAAAGTACTATCCTATCTCCCTCAGTCTCCTTTTCTTAAGGCTCAACATGCCCAGTCCTTTCAGTCTGCCAGCATCTTTCTTAAAAGTGTGGACTTGAAACCACTACTGGACACAGCACTGGAGATGAGGCCTCATCAGTGTTGAATATTTGTACAATGCGTACTTTGGAAGGAAACAAATATTTAAAGACCTCTGGGATTGTGGTTGAGTCTGAATGAATAACATTTATGGGACATTCCATGTCAAATCAACCAATGAAAAATCAGTTTTGGAACTTGATGTCTACTTTTGGTACATTTGTACCTTACCATGAGATGTTTAAAAATTATTTTTTTTCAGATTTTTTGGTCCACCCATTTCTGAGATACTGCATTTTCAAAATTGCAAAAAAGAAAAAAAAGAAGCCAAAATTCACTCACCACCATAACTTCAAATGTCATTTAATAGATACCCTTGATAGCTACAGACTTGGGACAGGTGTTATTTTAAAGCTTATCAATAGGGCTTTTATTTTATATACAGGATGCAATTGTACATTTTCCAAAAAAAAAAAAAACCCCCACACATTTAAATATATATAAAATTTGAATTTTTGGAAAAATAGATTTTTTTAATTTTTAAAAAACAAAACAAAACCCCACACTTAAAGATACATATCTTGTAGCCAATTACTCCAAATTTCAGGACGGTTTCTCAGTGGTATCATATAAAACTTAAATTTTTCTCGTCGGCGGTGACAGGGAATTACCCATATATCCTCGAGTATAAGTTGACCCGAATATAAATCGAGGGCAGTTTTTTTTTACCATGGAAAAACTGGTAAAATTTATTGACTCCAGTATAGGTTGAGGAGTTATATTCAGGTCGGTTTATCTTCTTCGCCTGACCTCACCATTGAGGTGGCTCCCATCGGGCTTGGCGCAGCCTGAGCCTCCGGGCTGAGCGCTCCAGACGCGGCAGAAGGGGGCTTCCGACGTGGCGGGGATGCCTCCCAGCACCTGGCGCCTATGCAGCCACCGATTTAAGGCCCC
Organism: Phrynocephalus forsythii; assembly: GCA_029282475.1. Classification (NCBI taxonomy): domain Eukaryota; kingdom Metazoa; phylum Chordata; class Lepidosauria; order Squamata; family Agamidae; genus Phrynocephalus; species Phrynocephalus forsythii. Next base: position 90,807,806 of record JAPFRF010000007.1, read on the forward strand.
CAACCCCCCGAGCAGGCTTCCAAGTTTTAAAAACCCGCCGCTTCTCCCTCTACATGTCCGATTAGGGGAGGGGAGAAATGGTGGGCTTTTAAAACTTTTTTTTTCCTCTCCCAAAGCAAGTGCCCATGTCCACCATTGGCACTTGCTTCGGGAGAGAAAAAAAAAGCTGTTAAAACCTGGCTGTTTAGGGATGCCTTCGGCAATCGCTAGGGATTGTATCAGTTTTTTGTTGTTGTACCTATCATTAGTCTTACGCCTCTTGCCGATTACTTTTTTTTTAACTCTCTTCTAATTGTTGTTGGGTATTTCTCCTTTTTATTTTATTATTATTGGCCTATTAATTTCTATTTTTATATGGTGGATTTCCTGTGCTTTTTATGTGAACCACCCGGAGTTCCCTCTGGGAAATTGGTGCGGCATATAAATATAGAAATAAATAAATAAATAAAAGTTTTAAAAACCCGCTGCTTCTCTCTCGATGTGCCCGATGGGATGGGGAGAAGCGGCGGGTTTTTAAACCTTTTTTTATACATCTGTGTGTTTTATGCTGTTTGTCATTTGGTATTCGCCTTGCAAACCTGATCAGAAGGGCTTTAAACTGAATTCCAAGAGGGAAGGAGACAGTGTTTCAGTGGTGGTACAGGAATGCTAAGATAAATCCACCATCTTCCATGGAAATGTCTGCATCAGCAGAAGAAAACGAATACAGTGGTGATTGGGTCAGAGAATCTTCTTGAGGCGCAGTGCTAGCTGAAATTGACACTACTTAACAACAGAAAGTGATGAAGCTCTTTGGACGAGCAGCAAAACATTTCTATCTCTCAAGAAAAAGAAGTCCAGTTGCCATGACTCAACTTCCAGACAAACAGAAAGTTAACTTCTGTTGCTACTGCAGTGGTAAACCGCCACCAAACCTTTGTTACCTTCAAAACACTATGATGAGACAGTCCCTAACAAAACAAGAGATAGTACTGGAAGATGAAACTGTCAGGTCAGAGAAACCCAGTCAGCTACTGGGGAAGAGCAAAGGACAAATACAAATAGGTCTGTTGCTAATGACACAACTGGATTAAAGCCAAAAGGGTGTCTTGTGGCAGACATGCACAGAACCAAAAGTCTGATGTATAATACCGTACATTTAATTGGAACTTGGAAGTGAGAAGAAGTAGAAATCAGGGTAAATTGGACACCGTACGACAAGAAATTGAACATTTAAACATTGCAGTGTTGGGTATCGGTGAACTGAAGTGGACTGGGATGGGACATTATTAGTCAGATAACCACAAAGTGTTTTGCTCAGAAATGATGTACTCAGGCAAAATGGAGTGGCTCTCTCACTGATAGAAGACGGAACCTGGGTGTATAATCCAAGTTATGACTGAATAGGACCAACCAGACCTCTGAGAAAACCCATCAGCATCGTTGATGCTCCAACTGATGAGATGAAACTCAGGACTGGAATGGCGTAATTGAGAGCTGTCAGCTGGTCAGAAATTGTAGATTGAGCAGGAAGGGCAGAAGGGCAACATGAGGGGGACGTGAGCACCCATGGAAAGCTAATTGGGATGTTTTAGGTAAAAATTAAAGAAGAGCTCAATAGTTCAGTGGCTGATGTCTCTGGCTGCAAAGTTAGAAGTTGGAGGTTCATTTCCCCCACTGTGCCTCCTTCAAAGGGTTGGACTCAATGATAGGGTCGTTGAGGTCACTTCCATAAATATATTTTTACTCAGCGTGCTGTTCGTCTGTGGAACTCCCTGCCACAGGAGGTGGTGATGGCATCTGGCCTGGATGCCTTCAAAAGGGGATTGGATAGATTCCTGGAGGAAAATCCATCACAGAATACAAACCATGATGGAGATGTGTGTAATCTCCAGGCTTAAAAAAAACAGGATACTTCAAGGGCCAGATGCAGGGGAGTGGCATCAGGAGACAGATATCTAGTCTCGTGCGCTCCCAGAGGCATCTGGTGGGGCCACTGGGAGATACAGGAAGCTGGACTAGATGGGCCTTTGGCCTGACCCAGCATGACTCTTCTTATGTTCTTATGTTCCTGCTCTGCAGTTCAAAGGTTATTATACTTATTAAAACAACAGTGACACCCCACCGGGGTTCTGCTATACACTTCTAAGGTAGACTTAAGCAGAGGGAAGATGCCCTCCTAGATCAGGTTACTAAATATTGACAGAGGAACGATGGAGGTGGAAGAAGAGATTTCAACAACCCTACTAGCCTTTGGAAATTCAGATCCAGCCAAACACAGAAGCTCCAGCAGTTTCCTCACTTCCCTTGTTAGCAGGTGAATTTTCCAGAAGGTGGAAGAGGATACAAGACCAGCAGTCCCAGATGTGGCAGTGAAGGGGAGGAAGTAGTCTTTCGTGGAAGTGACTATATGTTTTTAGTAGGATTTGTTATATAGAGGGTGGAAAAGTGATTGGCAAAGAGGAGACAGAACTGCTCAGTGTTTACTTTACCTCTGCCTGCTGCTAAAACTCAAACAGAGCTGCACCTAACAAAAATGAAATCCATTATGTGATCGGGGTTGTGATCCAGGGCTGACACAAGAGCATCTGGCAACTTTCAGTGATTGCATGACTAGCTGAAGGGCCTCCAATCCTGCTGAAGCAAATTGCAGATGTAATGCTAGAGCCTCCATCAATCATCTTTAAAAATTCTTGGAGAAAATGTGACACGTGAGAGCATCACACCCTGGAGATGGGCAAATGTTTTCCCTGCCTTCTTAAAGGAGGGGGGAAAATAGGAGCAAATCAACTACCAACCTAGTCAGCTTGACATTCGTACTAGGAAGGTTTTAGAAAAGAACATTCAACAGCTAGATTGTGAGCACTTAGGAAAGAGTACTATGATTACTAAGAGGCAGCATATGTTTCTCTAAAACATTTCAGACTGAAGTTGTAAGTTTTGGGGGATGCAGTGCAAGCGTGGTGTGTCAAGGAAGTGCAGCGAATGTACTATACCTTGATTTCCATAAGGCTTGTGACAAGGTCTCCCATTATACTTTTGCAGACAAGAATGTGTGGTCCTAATTCATGGGCCTTTGGATCTAGGAATGCAAATACTGAGCGAGTGCTCTTTCTGCTGAGATGCACATGGTCTCCAAAGGGTTGTATGAATACCCTAATCCCATCCCTCCAGGCTACCTTCTATAGCAGTGTTGGCGAACCTATGGCACGGGTGCCAAAGGTGGCACTCAGAGCCCTTTCTGTGGGCACCTGACATTGCCCCTTCACAGACACCTGTATTCAGGTTCAATTGCTGTGTTGGCAGTTTGCGAAAAATCAGTGGGTTTTGAATCGCAGTTTGGGCACTCGATCTCTAAAAGGTTTGCCATCAGTGTTCTATAGGCAAGGTGCACTTATTCCTAAGCATGATAGTGACTATAACACTTGAAACTGTCTGTGAAGATTCTTAGTCATCCAGGTGAGGTTATCCCGAAGTTGAGTCATGGCAACTGGACTTCTTGTGAGATCGAAACGTTTGGCTACTCATCTAAGCAGCTTCGTCTGTGTCAGCAAAGGAGTGACAAAGCTGTTTGGATGAGTATTTATTTGATTTGATTTATATCCTGCCCATCTACCCAAGAGTAGCAAATCATTTCGATCTCTCAAGAAGAGAAGTCCAGTTGCCAGGACTCAACTTTTAATAAGCTCACCTGGATGACTGAAGTTTCAGAGATGGTAGCCGTGTTAGTCTTTTCAAGAATTTCAGGCGAAAATCAAAGAGAAACAAAACAAAACAAAAGACACAAATCATGTGACACCTTACAGATAGATAGATAGATAGATAGATAGATAGATAGATAGATAGATAGATAGATAGATAGATAGATAGATAGATAGATGATAAGAAGAAGGAAGGAATAGATAGATAGATAGATAGATAGATAGATAGATAGATAGATAGATAGATAGATAGATAGATGATAGATAGATAGATGATAAGAAGAAGGATAGATAGATAGATAGATAGATAGATAGATAGATAGATAGATAGATAGATAGATAGATAGATAGATAGATAGATCATTTTAAAAAGAAAAGAAAGCATATTAGGTCATTTGGGGAAAGAACATGGAATAAGATCCTGGATTTGTACTGTCCCATGACCTTTAGAAGGCCATGTCATACAGCACCACCACCTTCTCTCCAGGTCAGGATGGTCAGGTGGTACTATGGCCTTCTTTAGGAGGCCTCCTTGGCTGACTTCTCTTCACCTGGTGACAGGAGCCAATGGAGGAGGAAGATCACAGTCTGCTTCTCTGACAGAAGAACCAAGACCTCCTGAACATCCTTCCACTGTGTTTGGAGGAAAGCGGGGAAAGGGCTGAGCAGCCCCTCTTCGGCTGATCTTATTTACAGCCAGCTGTTCCCGGCCCAGCTGTGCGTAGGCTTTGAAGAGAACAAATGCTATCCCTTTCTACTACTTTTACTCTTTTTCCGTAAAACCAGAATGTTTGTTTTCTAGAACGTTGGGGAAACCTCTATATAACTTAGGAAATTAGACTCACAGAAGTAGGTAGAATTCATTACAAATAGGAGCGGGGAAAGGAGGAAAGCTTAATTTAAGAACTGTGCATATATATATATATATATATATATAAGACTCACATTTTCCACAGCTGGCTTTAAGAAGGAATGGAGTTCAAGCAAGGAAACTTCCTGAGAAAACTTTAAAGCAACAGCCTTCCTTCCTCTTGGATCTCATGTGTGTTTGTTCAACAAAGCTGGTTCGAATTATCTGCTACTTGGCGACTGAGATGTTTGAATCAGGCCAGGCTGCTTGCCTGCATCTTTTCTGCGACCCAAGCTTTTCCACAAGTAACATGCTAATTTCTTTCAGTCCACACACCTACACAGGTGTTTTTAATTTGGGCCTTTGTCAACCTCCCCCCACCAGGGTTTCTTAAAACGAACAGCCGCTGTGTATCAATACAGTTTGCGTAGATTTCCATTACATAAAAACTTGTACAAATGAAACTTTCAATTTCAAGGCTTCTGGAGATTGAGTCATGGCAAGTGGACTTTTCTTTCTGAGGGCGGTTTTCAATTTTTAATTAAAGTATTCAGGCTACACGTCCCTTCCCCAGCAAGCTGGGTACTCATTTTACCGACCTCAGAAGGATAGAAGGCTGAGTCAACCATTAGCCTGCTACCTTGGATCTATCTATCTATCTATCTATCTATCTATCTATCTATCTATCTATCTATCTATATCTATCTATCTATCACCACAGTACACTAGAATCAAAATTAATCAAATACATGAGAATTTCGCTGTCACGGAATTCACATTCCGTCAATTCACATTGCAAGCTATGCAGACACAAGAAAGAACTGCACATTTCTCTTTTACTGTTGTTCGTTTCATTCTGGTTTTGCAACAGCAGAAGGCTTGAGGACACGAACATTAGCCAGAGAACAACAAGCCCTCTTCAACCAAAGCCTGGATGCCTTAACTAGGTTTCTGATATTGCAAGACTGATAAATGTCCTTGCTGTTGTGGTTATGTGCCATTGGGCCCCCTCCATTTTATTCCATTTTATCAGCTAGTGATCACCAAAGCACCTTATCATTAGCAGCCCTGCTGAGGCTTTAAACTCACTATCTCCTCTCTTTTTTATTTTAAGAAATGGGTGCTGATATTCCTTGGTAGTCAGCTGGTTGCCAAACTGTAGTGAGCCAGTAGGTCCTTACGTGTTTCTCTCAAGAGCGAGATAGCAGTCCCTTTAAATACATCTTTTCTTTATCCCTACCTCTGTATTCTTTCTGGACCCTTTAAAACAGTGTCCAGTGCTGAAGATTCCCTAAAAGTTTCTGTTCAGCATCTTTACTGTTGCCGGAAACGAGGTCCACCCTCCTGGCCAGCTATTCCCTTCAGAGTCTCTAGTCCTTGATTCTTTCTGTCTTCTGAGATCAAGCAAGGGTCTTTTCATATAACAGCACCTGCTTGGTGGATTTCCCTCTCAAGATGTAATGATTTGCCCCGATCTCCACTCCATTCCTCTTTATCTGCTTGGCCGACTCTGTCCTGGCCTTTTGAAATCATAACATGAGATCTTTTAATGATCTTCTATTGCGGGATTTTTCTCTGCTGCTGCTGGTGGTGGTGGTAGTTCCTTTTGCTCTGCCTCATTATCGCAGGCCACTTTGAACATCACCTCCTGTGAGGGCTAGGAGTATTAAGCAATCCAAGGCCGTTCACTCCTCCTGCTCCTTGCGCGGCTTCCCTAGACGGTTGATGGCCTTGTCATGCTCAAGAGAATTGTTACTCCCGGGTTTTAGGTACATCTCAATCAAAGAACGGTGTTGTACAGTGGGTTTGGTTCTCTAAACTACGAGTGCAACGGGGAGTTAGGGTGTTTTGGAACTCTGTTGTGTTTATATGGGGATGGAGATGCCAAGTCCAAAGACAGCAGAACATAGTGCTGGCATGAGTGATTTGAAAGCATTGGCATAGATGTAGAAGAATCCTTGAGCCTGGATGCCCAGGTCACGGCTGTGGCCAGGAGTGCATTTGCACAATTAAAGCTGTTATGCCAGTTATGCCCGTTTCTTAAGAAACCAGCTCTGGCCACGATGACACATGCCCTAGTGACGTCCCTGGCTAGACTACTGTAATGCGCTGTATGTGGGGCTACCAATGAGAAGTCTCAGAAAAGTTCAATGGGCCCTAAATGCAGCAGCCAGATAGCTGACTGGGGCGGGTTACAGAGATTCCATTATACCCCTATTAAAGCAGCTCCACTGGCTGCCAATCAGCTGTTGGGCACAATTCAAGGTGCTCACCTTAGCCTACAAAGCACAAAACGACCTGGGTCCAAGCTGCCTCAAAGATCAAATCTCACAGCATGAACTGACTTGGGTGTTAAGGACATCAGGAGAGGCCCTACTCTCCATTGTGCCACCTTCACAGATGCATCTTGTGGGAACCTATGAAAGGGCCTTCTCAGCTGCTGCGCTCAGACTCTGGAACTCCCTCCCACTGGAGGCCAGGTCTGCCCCATCTCTGATGTCTTTCCAGAAACAGGCAAAGACCTTTCTCTTCAGGCAAGCTTTCCGTGAATGATGGACTACGTATTATGTGTCTTTTATATGAATCTACCATACATGATCAAATAGACTTTGTATTTATAGACTTTGTGATTGCATTGACACACTATATTTTCAATGTTAGCCCAACGCGCTGGGAAACTGGAACACTGGTTGCATCCCAAACTCAGGATTAAATCTGGGCAATAGGACAAAGGATTGACACTCCTTCCCTGGCCGTCAAAAGTGCAGTATTGTCTCAGAGGCACCCCATCCATCCTTATGTTATTCTCTGTGTTTTTTTTTTTTTTTCATTTTTTGTTGGATGGCAGTCAAGAATTTTTTCACTGAAGGACTGTAACTCAGTCCCAGGGAAGGTAGTGCTGGTACGGAGTGGCTGCTCATTTATGAGGAAGGGGCCTCCCAATGAGTGACTGATACAGGGGCATAGGTTGCCCTCTGTTTGTGATCTCGGAGGATCAGCCACTTTGTCTAAACACAAACAACTAGAATAAATTCACTGCAAGGCCTTCTCAAGACGCAGGAAGAATTCTTGCCGAAATTCAAGTTTTTTTTTTTTGGGGGGGTTATATCCAGTTCTTTCTCGTGTATACATGGATTGCATTGAGGGTTTTTGTCCACCTCTGTTCTGGCCGCCTTTACCTATGAGCCTCTTTTCTATGTTCCTGGCAGCCCTTCCTGAGGTATTAAAGATCTCCAGCCATTTTTATTGATTTGGGGACATCTTTTCAGCTGGCAGTGAATTGCCCTTAATTTGTTGACTCCTGTAGGTAACTTGCTTTTTTCCAGTTTGCAAAAGCCTAAACAAGAAACCTTTTTCTTCTAAAAAAAAAAAAAGGAATAAATTCTAAACCTGGACTGCTGTTGTACTGTTTTGAAGTCAAAGGCGGTGTTGCGACTTCTCTCTCCACCACCACCCGTGCAATTCTGCATCAAAAGCCAAAATGAATGTTCTTGATGTTTCTTTGGCCCGCCTTGGGAAATACTTAACAATTGATCAAAAGGCGAGCACTTAGAATTGTGGCCCCAAAGGTTTCGGATTACCTTCCAAGCTCCGTTTGACTTCATACTTTTGAATGTGAGAACTCAGGAAATGTAAGTGACCAAGGAACTAAACAGGATTTTGCACAACGCACACGCAAGGCAAGGCATTTCCCCCCTGTTTGTTCCATCTGTCTGGAAAGTCTGGGTGCTTCCAACCTTGTGGGAGTCTGTGCACTTTTCTGTGGTGTGTTCGTTTGTTTTGGCGTTCCACTTTTCTGAAATATGAACCAGGGAATCTTGGAAGCTCTTTGGAGGCTGCCGGATTCAAAAGAGCTGGCTTGCTTTTAGTTGGTTGAAATGAAATATACGGTGCGCACAAGGCTAATAACTTGCAAAAATCCCTTTCCTAGTCGTGACTGGAGTGGGTTACAGCTTCTCTTGCAGTAAATCGACATCAAGCCCACTTGAACCAGTCTCATGAAGAAGCAATGAGAGCAGTTTGCTATTCCATGGGTCTCCTTTCCTACTTGGTCACAGGTCAGTGCGTATACGGTTCTGTCATCTCCAGCTACTGCCAGGAAGCCAAGTTCAGGGACATGCATGTTCTTGCATACGTCGGCCTTCTAGATTTAAAGCTGAGCAGAGATGATGTCTCACGCCTTCCACTTAGGCTGAACAGAATTTATAAAATGGTGTTCCTTCTATGGGAAGTATAGTAACGTTGGGGTGATTCTGTTTTGCATCGGCCAGCGGGATCTTGAGAGAATGTTGTGTTAGAAATCGGTTTTGGCTTGTTGGAAATGGCAGGGCCGGCTGTCAGGTGTGACTCTTTTGTTGGTCCTTCATTTGTCATTTAAAGGAGACCGTCCTACAGGACAGTTTGCGGGGAAAGTTAGTATATATTTAAATAGCTATTGGGTGTAGTACTAAGTTTCCAATGGAGGAAATGATCCACCGCTCTTTAAAATATGGCCATTAAGAGTTTAGTGTACGTAGCTCAAGTGACCGAAAAGGAAGATTATTGAATGTATTCATGAAGGCTTTCACAGCTGGGATCTGATAGTTGTTGTGAGTTATTCGGGCTGTTTGGCCGTGTTCTGGAAGATTTTCTTCCTGATATTTCACCAGACTATTTGGCCAGCATCTTCAGAGGGCAAGAAGCTCAGGGAACTAGGAGTTCTCTCTGTGCTCTGGGTTATAAAGTGAGACTGGGGTTTTTAAAGTTGTGGGAAAGAAGAAACTTGTCCTATGGAGGAAAATAGGTGCTAGTCATTTATTTATTTATTTATTTATTTATTTATTTATTTATTTATTTAAAGTATAAGAAATAAATAAGAAATAAATACATTATTTATTTTTTCAACTTATATGCCACCCACTACGCAAAGGTCTCTGGGCAGTTTACAATCAAAAGAATTGAAACAAATTAAAACATTGTATTGTGACGAAGGGATTAAGAAGCCTCAATTCAATCAGGGGTAGCAACAATCCTTGATGGGTGTCCTTAGCTGTTCAGTTGTGTGAACTGATCACTTTTGCTTGTGGCTGGGTGGGAATCATTGAGCTTTGACCTTTTGCACTCTGCAGCTTTTAGTACTGGAAACTAGGCTTTGTTGATTTTTAGGCTTTCTTCTTTTTTGTTGAAACTGTGCTTGTTTGTGTGGATTTCAGTGGCTTCCATGTGTGGTCTGACATAGTGATTGGTAGTGTTGTCCAGTACCTCTGTGCCCTGGAAGAGGATTTCATGTCCAGTTTGTTTCAGGGTGTGTTCAGCTATTGCTGATTTTTCTGGATGTTTTAGTCTGCAGTGTCTTTCATGCTCTTTGATTCTGGTCTGAATGCTGTGCTTTGTGGTCCCAATACAGTGGTACCTTGTATAAAGGAATTAATTCATTCCAAATGAAATTATGTTAAGCATATTTTCTTTATGCAGATTTCCCATAGGAATGCATTGAAAGCAGAGTAATCCCATTTTTATGTTGTACGGATTTGCCCCCTAGCCGATTATGTTAAACAAATTTCCCCTATCTCCGGAGTTTTTTATGTTGTACAAATTTTATGTTATACAAACTGTTTGTTATACAAGGGTCCACTGTATATACCTAGCCGCAACTACAAGGTATCCGATATACTCCTGCAGTGGCAAGTGGGATCCTTTTGTCCTTTGCTGACCGTAGTATCTGTTGTATTTTTGTGGTGGGTCTAAATACTGTTTGTAGGTTGTGTTTTTTCAACACTATGACCATGCAGTCCATGACTCCTTTTAGGTATGGCAGAAATTCCTGTTCCTGTTCATAGGAACACCACATTTCAGTTCGAAAGTGCCCACTCTTTCACGAAAGGAGAACAGGTTTGCCTCGTCTGGCATTCTTATGATTCCATGTGGTTATAAGTCATCCTAGTCTGTCCCAGAGCCAGAAGAACCCCAGAAAAATGGTCAAGTGTCTCCAAATGAAGTCCTTTGAGGATCACTTGAAGAAGCTGTGTCTGTTTAGTCGAGAGAACAGACACGACAGCATAGTGGTCTTCAGATATCTGACGATTATCCTGTGGGAGACAGAGCAAGCTTGTTTTCTGCTGCTCCAGAAAATGGGACCTAAACCAAAGAATTCAAATTTACATGAATCCAGATCCCACCTAAAACATTAGGAAGACCTTCTTGGCAGCAACATCTGTTTGGCAATGGAGTGGACTACCTCAAAAGGTGGCAAACCAGGTTGGGCTGGTTAGTGGGGCAGGGGGATTTTTGCACTTGTGGGGTTGCCTGAATAATTTTACCTTGGTGGGATCATCTGCATAAACCACCAAAAATAAGGAAATAAACATTTTGAAAATTAGTGTAGAATTGGCCAACTTGTTTTGAAGAAGGAGGCTTTGTTGTTGTTGGGGACCTTATGACCCGTTTAAAAGGTGAATAGCTTCTTTTAGAAGCTTGCAGAAAAACTGCTTTTTTGAAGGGGAGGGCAGACAAATCTAATAGGATGAGGTGTGGAAAATCAGTGGTATCTGGTTGAGGGCAGTGGGGAAATGCACTTTGACCACCCAATGGTAGACGAACCTTGGTTGGAGGGATTTTGAAATAGATTTCGGACAATGTAGCTGTAGATGCCCTGCTATCTCAGGTGGTTGGACTAGATTAGGATATTTTTTTTTGGGGGGGGATTTAAGTCTTCAGTTCTATAATTCATCTCTAGTAATGACCATGTAATTCCTTGGACGACACATGTGCCATAGCCCATCTCCACCACCCCCAAGCCCACTTTTTCTAGCAAGGAGGAGATGTTTTAAGTAAGCACCATGAAGAGCAGCGACCAGCAGACTCACCATCTGCATGTTCTCCCCAGCTGCTATTTTGGAACCTTCAAAAGCTCATGCTATAAAATTCCAGCTTTTAATGATGTCCTCTGTGAAGCTTGGAGGTGTAGAATCATGGCGCAATGCAGTTGAAAGGGGCCTGTAATATAGCGATCAGGTCCAAACCCCATCTTCAATTCAAGAATCCAGATCAAAGTACGTACTGTATTTTCCCATCTATAAGATGCCCGTAGGTATGAGGTGACCACCACTTTTCCAACCCAAAATTATAGGCTCGTAACTGCACGAGTGTCTCCTCAGCTTACTTCCACGTGTAAGATGGCCGGTGTGTCTGGCAGGTGGTGGTTCAGTTTTCTCTTGAATGCTTCTGGCGTTAGAGTTCTCACCACCTCCAAGGTGTTGTGGTTCGTGTGAGACATCTACCACTGCTTCTCTGTGGTGGCAACAGTGGATGCCTCCTGGTGGAGGACTTTCCAAGGAAGAGCATCTGAGGATGTAGGCAATGAAATGAAATATTATGGAAACCAGGGTTAGAGGAAGTTGACTGCCTTGTAGCAGGACCTGATGATGACCAGCTCTGCAAGGTTGGTCTCAGAAGTTACTCCGCATGGCTTAAGGAGACCTCGCCTCCCTTATCAGGCATTTTGCTTCAGGATTCTCCTTCTGGCAGAGGGATACCTTTATTTTGGCACTGGGGTTGTCTTAGAGCCCCACCAAATAGTTCATCATGAGTTTCGCAGGGTGTGTGGGCCTTTTCACACGACCCCTAAGATCCGCTGGCCACTTAAATTCGGACCAGAGATCTTAGGGGTTTGTCGCTGTTCCTGCGTTCCCACCCCCTCTGCACTCCTGGCTGCTGGCTGCATGAGGGGAGGGAGAAAAAAAGGAAGAAAAAAATGCCGCTCACCTCCGTTCTGCTGTCCCGGCACTGCATTCAGATCTCTTAAAGGGGCAGGGGGCAAAAAAAGAACAAACAGAAGCAAGGAGAGCCCGGCAGTCACTACTGTTATATCCGCACCAGGAATTTTCACTTCCAGAGAGCAGGTACCTGAAAAGTGCACTGGGACGCGCTTAGGTGGGCGTGGTCACACTTAATTATCTGTAAACTCCGGAGCTGGTGGGGAAACAATTTTAAGCTCCGGAGCTGGGAGCCATTTGCGGCGGAGTTTAGGGGTCATGTACAAAGGGCCTGTGTGGATGTGTGTGGGAGAAGGAAGGCTCTGTTGTTCTGACAAGTGTGCTTTTATTAGTTTAACTATAATTTTGTTCATCTTAATCCAATGGGGCATTTAATTGTTTCATGCATTCTGTGCTCTTTTTAAACACTTGGTGGAAAATGCTTGGTGGCTATTAAATATGTCATTGCAGCACTATCATCATGCTACCGATAGAGGCGGGACTTGGTTGTGACGGTAGCCCTGACAAGGGCGTTAGCTCACTTGCGACCAGAGTTCCTAAACTGCAATTTTGTTTGTGTTTTCTCTTTTTCAGATTGCGTTTTCTCAGCACAGTAACTTTATGGACTTGGTACAGTTCTTTGTCACCTTTTTCAGGTACTGTTTACATTTATACAAAGACGCTGTTCACATTTCTTCGTAAATTGTGTTGTGCTGCATGCTAACAGTTTACACCCAGCTTGTCTCGAAGGATGTCAGAGATGTCAGTTGTTTTCTGGAGATGAAAAAAGCTGCCCTTTGTGGGCTGTCTTGACTCAAAGTGGGAAATTTGGTTACCCTCATCTAGACATGCCTGTTCGATAACACTCCTGTTACTAGTCTGGACAAAGACTATACTCATTCCTCTTCAGCTCCTTTCATTCCAAATGTGGTTAGCACACAGCACTGCATTTACTCAAAACTGGAATCACACTGATTGGTTTATCTGATTGCTTTCGCTCAGCTCCTCCCTCAATCTGCAGCCTCCGAGTAACCAGAAGCTATCGAGGAAAATGAAAGTAAAGAGTCGGATCTGAATAGAGACTGTTGACTTGCTCAACAAGTTTTTACCCCACCATTCTTCTTGAAAAAGGACCCAAGATTGCTTACAGTAATGAGGGAAAATATACAGTCCAGTACAATTAAGACATACCGTATATACTCGAGTATAAGTCGACCCGAGTATAAGTTGAGGCCCCTAATTTAACCCCCAAACTGGGGAAACATATTGACTCGAGTATAAGCCTAGGGTGGGAAATGCAACAGGGCCTGGCAGCTCCTCCTTTGTGAGCTGGGGGAGTGGTGTGTGATGTTTAAAATGACTTTTAGCCACTGATGCAAGTGCTTTGGTCAGTGGCTAAAAGTTCTTTTAAACATAGCGCACCACTCCCCTGTGATGTAGAGGAGGGTCATGAGAAGCGGCACACAATGTTTAAAATGACTTTTAGCCACCGCCACATGCACTTGCCTCAGTGGCTAAAAGTATTGACCCCCATATAAGTCGAGGGCCCCTTTTTTCAGCCCAAAATTAGGGCTGAAAAAGTATATACGAGTATATTCAGTATTATTGAGAACATGGAACTGAGGGACATCCTACAGCATCAAAAGACAACATTACATTAAAGCTACCAGAGAACGCAAGCAGTTAAAAAGAGAGGAAAATTCCATGCAAAAGTTATGAAGGAGGGAAAGGAACATTGAAAACATAGCGCCAATGCAATCGCAAAGTATATAAACAAAGTCTATCTGATTGTGTATGGTAGATTGATATAAAAGTCACATAATAGGTAGTCCATCATTCAGGGAAAGGTTGCCTGAAGAAAAAGAGAGGTCTTTGCCTGTTTCCGGAAAGACAACAGAGATGAGGCAGTCCTGATCTCTAGTGGGAAGGAGTTCCAGAGTCTGGGCTCAGCAGCCGAGAAGGCCCTGTCATGACAGTGGCAGTAAAGAAGCTAGCCAATGTACAGTTGCCCCGGGGAACTTACCGCTACTCAGCTTAGACACTAGAGCAGGGGAAGGGAACCTTTGGCCCTCCAGAGGTTTTGGCCTACAAACCCCATAATCCCATGCCTATAGTGCCAGTGATAAAGGACTGTGGGAGTTGTAGTCTAAAACATCAGGAAGGCTAAAGGTCCTCCCCCTGCAGTCGAGCATCAGCAGACATGGCTGAGGCTGTAGCCCAGGCATGACCAAACTTCAGCCCTCCTGATGTTTTGGACCACAACTCCCAGAATTCCAAGCCTGTATTTCCAAGGGCAAAGGACTGTGGGAGTTGTGGTCCAAAACATCTGGAGGGCCGAAGTTTGGACATGCCTGCTGTAGCCTGTCCGTTGCTAAAAGACTTGGGGCAAAGGACAGGCATCTTTGCCCCTCGGTGCATGCATATTCACCCTCCCTACTGCCAGCCCTGTATTTTGGGTCAGCGGGAATAAGTCCATGGAAAGATATGAGATTGAAACCTGGTGAAGGTAATCTGGGGGAGTTGGGTGACAGGGACTCATTCTGTTTAAGAACCAATTCCTGAGTAGTGCAGGGAACCACCCTGAGAAAGAACCAAAGAACGGTAGTGTTGTTAATCCTGACTTGAATAAGCCCGGCTTTGGTTCAGGTACCCGTAGAGATGGGCACGAATCGCCAGTTTGGCGGTTCGTGCTGTTTCATTTCTTGGCTAACAAGTGTTTACTGCTTCCCAGCCCCACCTCCTCTGCCAGGCACCCATTCAGAGGCAGCACCCCGGCTTTCCAGTCCCAGATGTTGCCTCCCAAGTTCATGTCCACGTGGAGGCGATAGGGCTGGGAAGCACCGAGCCCCTGTTGGGCTGAGAAATGAACCAACGCAAACCATCAAAACGGTGGTTCGTGCCCATGTCTCGGCACCAGTGCCGTTATTCATAGATCAAGGAATCTAAGAGGGAACCTTTGCCAACCAGGCTAGGGCCAGTAGGGCTCACCTGCTTCCAGGCTCCTCAGTCATCTGACGGCCAAAACGAAGCTTAGCTGTACACACCCTGTGCAAATATTGACATTGGGCCCCCAAGGCTGGTCGTTCCTGTCTCAGGACTGGAGCCGAAGAAATCATTCTAAATGCCTGAAAGAAATTTGGAAATGTCAGTGTGGTTTCCTATTCAGAAATGATTTATTTATTTATTTATTTATTAAATTTATATACCGCTCCATCTAGCTACATGGCTACTCTGGGCGGTTTACAAACTGAGATGCCTCTGTGGCTTTATTTACAGCCACTCTGTAGCTTCTACTTAATAGGAAGCATTACGTCTGTTGCATTCCTGCCTTCTGTGTTTTGTAGCTTCTGCTGCTTGCTGCCTGGCCGTTAAGAGTGTGCATTTCTTGGCTGCATGCGAACAAAGTGTGTGATCTGACTTCCAAAAATGCGGCGACACAATTTGCCTGTAAATTGACCTTGAGTTCTGTTGAAACCGTTGGGACGAATTGTTTGTGGCTTGCATCCCGTCGATTTCAACGGAAGCTGCTTTTGCTAACATAATCTGTTCTCAGGCTCTCACATAGACTCGAATCTTTAAAGAAGCGGAATATTATATTCCTTGCTGCCGCCATGAAAAAAAAGTAGGGTGTTTGGGGAGTGAAAATCTAAAAACACTGTTGTCCCCTATATTATTTCAGAAGGAAAGGTGAGATGTCATTAAAGGCAAATAAATGCATTTATTTGGCCCTTCTTGCCACCCCCAAATGTTAGCTATCCTGTGATGCTTCTGTGGATTAGCCCAAGATATGATTGGAACTGGCCCCTTTGTAATGCAGACAGCTGGAGTTAGTCCAGTGAACACATATGATATACAAATAGCTGCAGGGAGTAAGAGGTCCACCATCTTTTGAGTGAAAGTCCATAGATCAGAAGGTCACAGCTTTCTGGCAGCTCTCATTAAGAAGTCTTCAAAGGGGCATTTCTTAGAAAGGTCTCTCTCTCTCTCCATCCCTGACGGACGTCTTGGAGGATGTCCTGCGTGGTATGGACCGTGAGAGAGAGAAAAGCACCTGGCTGTGCTGATGAGCAGATATCTCCCTGGGGTCAGGTGATGTTCCTTCTTCTCAGCGTCTTCCATTCTTTTGACTTTCCCCCCAAAATAAAGTCTTGTGACAGCCACAGCTGCTAAACCAAAAGGCTTTGACCGGAAGCCTTGAGCAGCTGTTGTTGAGTTGCACAACTATGGAGATCTTTTCCGAGGGCAATGAGTTTGTCTCCACCTGCTCTGCCCAGTAACACCAGTAGCACTGGTAGCCTCTTCATCTGTTGCATGCAAGGGGACCCTTCTGGGTGCTTGTCTCTGCCTAGTACGGCCATGACTCCCACTCTGTCCAAACAACTAAAACATGAAGTATGAGAACAAGAACCAGCTATTTATTACAAAATATCCTGCACTGCCTTCAGTGGCCAACCTGGAAAAAAGACCAGTGGCTAGGTGAATACAATGCTATGGTGTCTCTCCTGTTGGCTGAGTGGCACCATGGAACTGGACATTGGCCAGTAGGTTGCATTGAACTAGCTTACCCTTTTGGCCAACTCAGTTGTAGAGCGCATCAGTTGCATGTTGAGCATCCCAGGATCAATTCCTTGCATCTCTTAAGTAGAGCTGAAAAAAAAAGGCTGCCTTTGGAAAACCTTTGAAAGCCATACCAGCTGGTATTGAATCTTGAATAATCTTAAGAAATATAAAATATAAACAGCCAGCTGGCTTAGTGTGCTGGTTCTAGTCCAGGGGAGGCGAACCTTTAGCCCTCCAGATGTGTTGGCCTACAACTCACAAAATCTTACACGGTAATAATTTGGTTTATTGAGTTGTGGGGATGAAGGATGGAAGCAACCCAAAAGAACAGCTCTTTATTCGGGTGAAAACACACATAGCCAAATAGCCTAACTGGGTTGCTTCTATAGCCAGCTCAGCTAGCGAACAACCGATCAGGAGGAGGTATTTTCCCACCGAATATAGATGAGGTGGACCTGAGTGAAAGCTTCAACATGTTTACAGTTAATACCAAGTACTTTGGTTTATGAGTGTTTTGCAGGAGGAGCAAACATTTCTGATCCATTTTGCCTTGATCAATGAGCAGTGTCTTGCAGTATGAGCACTGGAGCAGTTCACATGGCCACAAGTGAGGCAATAGCACCTCCCCCCCCTGCTGGATTGTGGATGATTGTCTGGAACGTTTTGTCTCAGGCAAGCCTCCAAAGCCAGAGGGAGGAGAGAGGAAGGGACGTCTCCCTTGCACCAGCCAGGAACATTTTCAAAGGGGAGTGCAGGTTAGGGGTCTCTTTATATTTATAATTCTACTTAATTTGTTTTCAACCGCCTTTCTTATTTTTCAAACCATTTCTAGTCATGGGACAGCTAGTGAAGTGTGTGTCAGCGTTGGAAATATTTCCCTATAAATAGCTGATCAGCAAGATTCAGAGCCCTGTTGCTTTGATATATGTAAACCACGAGAACTGCTCTTAAAGTGCATAGAGGACAAACTCCTGTGTTGTTGTTGTTTTCTCAACAAGCCCTGAAAACTCCTCCATATGGAAGTTTTTGGGCACTGGGAAGGATCTGCTGCCTCCTTGTGACAGTTGAGAAAAGGATTTCAGTCTTTTGTCGGGAGCAAATGAGAGGGGTTGGGGGGGAAAGATGATTGAGAATGCCAGAGACACAAATTAGTTGCTCACGATTCCTCTGACACGTCTCCGTGCCAAAAGCATTCAAAGGGGAAAGGAAATGGTGACGTTAATGAAACAGAGGGGAGGGTGCCAGTTCTGTGCACCCTTTTGACAAGGTCCAGTTTAACTCAGTAGGAGTCGGTTGGCATAGAGGCCAAGCGCTCTTGGATGGCTCTCAAAAAAACCCTTCCAATGGAGGAAGCCAAACTCAGGCTATTCCAGCTGTTGGGCTCGTGTGCCATTAGGCTACTGCTTACCAGGCGGGCTTGTTATTTTTCTGCTCTTTTGGATCATGCTGTAATTACTGGCAGTGTGTGTGTGTCTTTTTGTTGGCAGACACTGTTTTGAAAGTAACTGCAAAAGGTATTTGCCAACCCAGGTTGCCAATCTTTATTGTTAATTGGGTGGAAAATAATTACAGAAAGATCTGGTTCGAAGTATCGACATACAAAGACGGTTCGGTTGCCCCGTTGCTTTTAAAGAGGCAGAAAAATAATGGACTGCTCTTCTAAAAGGAATGTGCCATTACAGTACCCGTGAGAATCCCGTGGGAAGAGTGATAACATTTGGCTTGGGGTCAGCTCCCATCTCAGCCCTGACTTACCCATCGGCTATGAGAGCGTAGCCTTCTGAGTCCCTTGTTCCTTTCGAAAAATGGGATAATAGTGACTGCCTTTGCTATTTATTTATTCTTAAATTAGGATTAATGACCACATTTGACCAGAATCTACTTTATGCCTCGAGGGGAAAGTGGGACCATAAATCGGAGGGAGTGAATAAATCAGTCCGGACCAGGTTCATTTCCTAGCGGAGTTGGTTTATAAATAAGACGTTACCTGCGCTTTTAAAAAAGGAACAGAAGAAACATTCATTATTTAGAAGTCTTTTGCGCATTCTCACATGTTGCCGTTCCATAGCCCTCGCTCGGTCCCCGGGATTTTGATCCCGTTGCTGTGAGATCCTCAGCTGGAAAAGAGGAGACGTGCCCTCTTCCTGTCTTTGACCAATGCCCATTGTGACAATGTATTTTGTCACGTGCGCGGGCACAGACGTGCCTAGGCACCGTTTTCAAAGAGCTGCCGTGCACCACCGCTTTGTGAAACAGCACCAGGCATCGTAATTTTGCCAAGTGTTTTCCCTTGCCGTGATTATCCGCTAACAGACATTCGTGGACATGCAGTGCTTATTTTTGTTGGCCGTGTGGCTACATTCTCCTGCATCACATGCAAAAGGGGGCTCTATTGTGGAGTTAATTGCCTTCCTTTCCCCCCCCTTTTCCAGCTGTTTCTTGTCCTTGCTCCTCGTGGCTGCCGTGGTTTGGAAGATTAAGCAGAGCTGCAGGGCTGCTGGGCAGTGTTTTTCAACCACTGTTCCGCGGCACACTAATGTGCCGCAAGATGTTGCCTGGTGTGCCGTGGGAAAAATTGAAAAATTACTTTATATATAGTCATTATAGGCACAGAGTTAAATTTTTTAACATTTTCTAATGGTGGTGTGCCTCGTGATTTTTTTCATGAAACAAGTGTGCCTTTGCCCCAAAAAGGTTGAAAAACACTGCCTTACAGAATGAGCTGTAAACTTTGTGTCGCCTCCTTGCGTCTGTTCTCCTAAGAAATAACTGTGCGGCCGAGATGATATAAGTGGGGAAACGGCATGCCAGCTAGAAAAATACACTCACGGTTTTGGAGGTTATCAGAAATCGGATTAAAATAATAGAACTGTACTGGAACGGTAACGATCTCACACCCGGTGAAGGCTGTTCTAGCTGTATTCTCTATAAATTAGAGAAAAGGAGGGTCTTGCTTCATCCATGCTAATTCTGCCATAGGGCACCCAGACTTTCTTCACCATGTTTCAAGGACACTCTTGAGAGTCTCAGCATAAAGAAGGGTTTTTGGTTTCCCACCTGGAAGGCTTTAGAGGGAGCAGGAAGTAGCAAAATGTCCATCTTCTTGAGCTCATCAGGGGACCTTTGAAGAGGCCGTGGTGAATGAAGTCTGGAAGTCCTCTCTCTCTCTCTCTCTCTCTCTCTCTCTCTCTCTCTTGGTATTTAAGTAATTTTATTGAGTTTTTTGGGGAAAAGAAGGGGGGAATGTGGGGGAGGAGGGGGGAATACACTATAAAAATTCCATTGAGTAAATCAAGTCAAAAATAACAATTTAGCATATTAACAAATCACCAAATAGTATCACAATGCTAATAAGTTTGTTACTTCTTGCCATCTTTTTTTGGAAATCTCTTCGTAGTCTCCCTTTAGAAAACTGGAGAGCCTGTCGATTTCAATACATTCTCTTATCTTTTCGTGGAGGTTTCTCTCTGTTGACACTTCTGGTTGTTTCCAAAATTTCGCATACAATATCCTTGCTGCAACTATTACATGATGAAGTACATATTTCTCGTCATTTGAGATATTAATATCTACTATATTTAATAGAAAAAATTCTGGTCTAAGCTCTAATCTTCAAATATCTTTCTAAAAATAATTTTACCATTATCCAGTATGCCTTTGCCTCTTTACATGTCCACCACATATGATAGAAGGTACCACTGTCATGTTTACATTTCCAACATTTGGGTGAGCAATTATACATCTTAGATAAACTGGGGGGGGGGAGAAATGCCATCTATAAAACTTCTTATAACAGTTTTCCTTGAAGGCTATAGATTTAAAAAGTTTAATCGTATTCCACAAGGAAGAAAGGGGATCTCTCTTTTCTTGTGTGCTCGGCTACTGTCACGATAGTGACAAACTAGCCTCCTGGAGCAGAAATTGCCATACTATGGTGGAGACTCCGCTGACAACCTGAGTTCGATCCCAACAGGTTCAGGTAGCCAGCTCAGGGTAGACTCAGCCTTCCATCCTTCTGAATCCAGTAAAATGAAGACCAGGGTTGCACACTCCAAGGGAGGGGGTGTGCCAAAGTACTGTATAGCCTGCATAATAAGTTGGAAACCACCTAGAGCAGGGGTGGCAAACCTTTCCCGGAATTCCAAGCTTAGATTGCCAATGACACAGGACTGGGAGTTGTGTTCCAAAACATCTGGAGTGCCAAAGGTTCGCCACCACAGACCTAGAGAGTGCTTTAAACACTAAGGGGTGGTATATTAGCAGTGCACTTTGCTTTTACAAGACAGGATGGTTGGGAGGGGGTCTTGTTTTCTTTGCAGGGCTTTTTTCAAATGTAGGGAGTATCCCTTGCATTGTTTCAGGCCACTGCAGAATTCCACATGAGATGAAACACATCATGTGCCAAGGACTTCCTTATGTAAAGAGGTGATGTTGACCGAATACCTTAGCTGGCTAGTAAGGCTAGCATTTGCTTGCCCAGATTTTGGAATGGGTGTGTGTGTGTGTGTGACCTCCTGCAATGGCTGTTGGTTTAGTGGTGTAAGCATCTCATAAACACAGAGGAGAAGATGGAGGATTGAGGAATTCACATCCCATTGTGTTGGAAAGACTTCTTAGAAGCTTCCCTGGCTCCCTGCAAGAATTCCATTGTCTTGAGGGCCTGGGTTGGTTCCAGGCAACGCCTTGCTCTCAGCTATCTTGGCATAGAACATCCCATGGAATAGCGGCCAAGAAAGCCAATGCGATTCTTGGTTGCACCAACAGAAGCATCGCGTCTAGTAGATCAAGGGAAGTGATAGTACCACTCTATGTTGCTCTGGTCAGACCCCACTTGGAGTAACTGTGTCCAGTTCTGTGCGCCTCAATTTTAAAAGGATGTTGACAACCTTGAGCGGGTCCAGAGGAGGGCGACCAGGATGGTTGAAGGTCTGGAAGAAATGTCTTACGAGGAGCGGCTTAGAGAGCTGAGAATGTTTAGCCTTACAAAAAGAAGGCTGAGAGGGGATATGATAGCTATGTTTAAATATAGTGGACCCTTGTATAACAAACAGCTTGTATAACATAAAATTTGTACAACATAAAAATTCCGGAGATAGGGGAAATTTGCTTAACATAATCGTCTATGGGGAGAATCCGTACAACATAAAAATGGGATCACTCTGTTTTCAATGCATTCCTATGGGAATTTGTATAAAGGAAACCTTGCTTAACATAATTTCATTTTGAATGAATTAATTCCTTTATACAAGGTACCACTGTATTTGAAAGGATGTCATATTGAAGAGGAAACAGGTTTGTTTCCCACGGATTCAGAAACTAGGATGTGAGGCAGTGGTTTCAAACTGCAGGAAAAGAGATTCCATTTGAACGTTAGGAAGAACTTCATGACGGTTAGAGCTGTCCAGCAGTGGAAGATGCTGCCCCAAAGGAGGGTGGTGTAGTCTCCTTCTTGGGAGGTTTTTAAGCAGAGGCTGGATGGCCATCTGTCGGGAGTCCTGTGATGGGGGTTCCTGCATGGCAGGGTTTTGGACTGGATGGCCCTTGAGGTCTCTTCCAACTCTAGGATTCTATGATTTTCACTGCTCACATGAAGGGCTTCCCTGACCCCTCTCTCACAAACTACTTAAGAACATAAGAACAGCTTTGCTGGAACAGGCCACAGCCCATCCAGTCCAGCATTCTGCCTCACACAGGGGCTCACCATTTGCTTCAGGGTATTCCCAAGCAGATGTCTTCACCTGCTTACGATTCCCCGCAAACGGCATTGAGAGATATCCTGCCTGTCTCTCCAACCCGGAGGTTGTCCTTAGGCATCATCCATCATGATAGCCACGGATACCCTTGTTCTCCATGAACTTGTCCAATCCTTACTTAAAGCTGTCAAGGCTGACACCTGTCACCACTTCTTCTGGCAAGGAGTTCCACAGAACAGTGATCCTCTGGGTGAAAGGTACTTTCTCTTATCCGCATGTTCTTGGAGGAGGGGGGAGAGAACCAATGTGCTCCAAAGCACAATGATTTCATAATCTTCCCCGTAGGGAGCAATATTTTGATCCCTCCTCCCCCCACCCCTTTTACTGTGAAAATGAAAAGTGAAGATTTCCACCCCTAATTCTCATGTAATAAAGAGATGCCATTTTTGCTTCTGATCCATTAGTCATCTTCCTTCTGAATTCTTTCCTTTGTATATTTTTTTGATGAGCCAGAAAAGAAAGATGTGATGCAGAATATTTTTTTCTGTTGGGCAGAAGTCTTTTTTTTGTTTTAAGAGATGGGCAGGAGAGATGGGCACAAAGCGTGACAAAAGTGCTCCATACAAAGCTGTCAGCGTGGCATCGCGGGCGCTGCGCTTTGCCTCCCGTTCACCTCCATGCCCGCTGACCCACTCACTGGTCTTTGCGCTATGCCAGCCTCCTCCTCCTCCTCCTCCTCCTCCTCCTCCTCCTCCTCCTCTCAGCCTCCTTGGCTTCTCCCCAGGTTATGGAATGTCCTCCCAAGTGACATCCGCCTGGCACCAACACTGATGACATTTCAGCGCCAGGTAAAAACCCTTCCTGTTTCTGAAGTTTTTTAATTGACATAACATAGATGGTGGGTTCTGGTGGCAATGTTAGTGTTTTGTGCTTAAATGTTTTTATTGTTTTAATTGTCCATTGCCTTTTTAACGTTTTAACTGCTTTAACTGTTCATTTTAATTGTAAGCTGTCCAGAAACGTTTGAGTAGTGGACGGCATATAAGTTGTATGTATGTATGTATGTATGTATGTATGTATGTATGTATGTATGTATGTATGTATGTATGTATGTATGTATAAATAAATAAATAAATAAATAAATAAATAAATAAATAAATAAATAAATATTGTAGGGACAGGTGGGGAGTCCCTGTGGTTCGGCCTTGAGCCACTTCTAGCAACACAGGGCAGGTTATCAAACCCTTGTTCATACATATAAACTGTAAACAAACGGATCCATTTTTGTAACTGTAAGCAGCAGCAAGAGCTAATTTTTTTTAGGGGGGGGAGAGATATGTCCATTGTTTCCCCCACCCCTCCTCAATCTTCTTGACAAGACTATAAAAATGGAAGGGAAGCCCTCCTGGAGCTTTAACATAAAATGTTAATTGGGGTTTATGCCGGATGTAGGCTGAGAAATGCCGCTTTCTGCCTGGAGCCAAGCTGAGGCATTTATTGATGGCTTACGTGGAAAATGTCACTGGTGTGAAGTTGTCTAGGCATATGTTTTTGAAGCCGTGGAGAAGATCAGTTGGTAGCTTAGTTCTGGCACCGTTATATTTGGAATACTTCACTTCACATGACGGGCAGCTTGTCAGGTTTCCAATGAAGGGAGCACAAAAACTTTGTTTTAAAGCGGCCCTTACGTCCTGAACAGCGTCTACAAAAGTATCTGTCTCCACGATAATAAAAGTGTTAAAAGTTGTGATGACTTACTACTCCCACCCACTCTTCAAAAACGTGGTGGCTGAGAAGTCATACCAATTGCTGGTGGTTAGTATTATTTATTATTGTTTTATTTATTAATTTTATATACCGCTCCATCTAGCTGCACGGCTACTCTAGGCAGTTTACAAAGTTGAACAGATATCAATCAAGGTTCTTCCTGTATCTCTTGAACAGGTCTGCTGTGGGTTGCATGTTATCCTAAGAAAAGAATGTGCAGGTTAGGGATACGTGGTATCAGCAACCTTTCTCTTCAAGCAACCTTTCCCTGAATGGGGAATTGAGTGGAATGTGTTTTTGGTGTTGCTTTAGTTTACCTTGTAGTGTAGTATTTGTCTGATCATTTTTAGTACAGTAGGACCCCCCCCATATCTTCAGTATACGCAGTTTCACCTACCTGTAGTCTGAAAATATTAAAAGAAAACAAAAACCAGAAATACATATTTCCATCATGTGTTTACCAGAATGGACCACTGGAGGGAGACAGAGACCATGCTATGCATAGGGTTAGCTGTAGTTTTCAGCATCAGTGGTAGCGTTTTGAACCAATCCCACTACACACGTATATTGAGATCTTACTGTATTTGCAAATGTACTGATTTTAGCTTTAAATGTTGTTTTAAAATAATATAAACGGCCTTTAGTCCTTTATAAGGAGAAAGGCAAGGTAAGAATATTTTAATTACATAAAGAAATAGGGCCAAGGGTCCTTCTGTTCGGGACAAAATAGGAGTGGGTGTGGGCTGGAGTGTCATCAATTGCATCTTGTGATTTGTTTGAATTGTTGTTGGGCAGTGGTTACATATTACCATATGTATTACCAATTCATGAAGACCCACTGCTATTGAGGATGGAGACCGCTCATTCATGGGGTCACCATAGGTCTTGGGTGAATTGATGGCATGTAACAACAAGAAAGGCATATTTGAGTAAAAGCATTCTGCAGCTGTGTGTATGTGTGTGTGTGTGTGTGTGTGTGTGTGTGTGTGTGTGTGTGTGTGTTTGCCAGTGACAGTTCTACAATCCTAACTAGTGGGAAAAAAGGACCTTGATATGAATAGTTGAAGATAGACGTGCTGTCTGATGGCCAGAAACATTTGAACTTATTTGCAAGAGCTATACTCTTATATAAAACAAATACCATGTCCTTAAAACTCCGGTTACTATAACTCCCCACCCCCGGCGTAACCCAGGCTGAATGGAACCCACTGTCATTTGCTCTTCTCTTCCTATCAGATACAGTGGTGGAAGGGTTTGTGTTGACCAAGGCGCGGCCATTGTAAGCTGTTTGACCAGGGAACAGACTGACCAGTATATTATCCAAAGTAACTTTGGTGGGATTCGGCCGGGCGGCCTTTCTGCCCGTTTGTCTGCGGTCTAGCAAAGAGCAGTGAGTGGTTCATAAATCTGTACCCCTTTTCTCTCTCCACTGAGCACCGTAGCGAAATGGCTTTCAGGCACCATATTTTGCCGCTAGAGGAAATGGAAACAAGAAAGAGTGCTTGTTGGAGGCTCAGGACGATACAAAAGACAGATAAAATTGCTCCTTTTATTGCACGACTTTCTGAAAGCGGTAGGAAGCGTGAAGGCAGTGGTAGAGAATAATGTTTGAAATAAAACAGCAATGGCACCATAAAGAGTGCATCTGTCTACATCCAAGTCTTAATATGTATTTTCGCCCCCTTCCAGCTGTTTGCCTTCTTTCCATTCTTTTGGGATTGGTGTCATCAAGTTCTTAACTTCATCCTGAGGTGGATACCTAAGTGCTGTGAATCCCCACTGGGAGGGTGGGGTAGGAAGGTGAACCTCAAGCATCAGCCTGAAATAGGGAACCACTCCATTCAAGTACCACCGTAGATCTTCTGAGCATGCATTGCTAGCTCAATAAATACTCCAGGTGTGTGGGGGGGGGATATTTCTGCTAAGAAATAATTGGTCCATGTAAAACAATGAAATGTCAGTATTTTTGAGATCAGAAAGTTGCCTATTTTAGATCGGATCGGATCGGATCTATTCTGTTCTATTCTATTCTATTCTATTCTATTCTATTCTATTCTATTCTATTCTGGGGTGATTAATAGTTGAAGGGAAACTGTGGGTATGCTATGCCATGAACCTAAAAGACTTGCTTGTCTGACTCTGAACTTCAAGGACTGTGTTTTCGAACCAAAATAAAAGCACAAAATCATTTTTTATTGGCTTTGTTGTTGTGTATAACAGCCACAATAGTTTATGTGTTTGCATTTCATCAGTGGTTTGGTTTGTAGGGCCCCTAGAAAGACTTCTTGCTGTATATCTGTGAAGGTTCTCAGTTATCCAAGTGAGTTTATCTGGAGGTTGAGCCATGGCAACTGGACTTCTTTTCTTGTGAGGTCGAAACGTTTCACTACTCATCCAAGTAGCTTTGTCAGTCGAAGAAAAGTTGCTGTGAGGCCTCATATTTATAGTTCGCCTTGGGTTCATGGCACCCTGTTCTGAATAGGCACGTTAGGTGGACAGTGGCCTGAATAGGCTCATTAGATGGATGCTGGCCTGAATAGAATTGTTAAATGTACAAAGGCCTGGGGTACCTGAAAGCTCAACCTGTTCAACCCTTCGCAACACCAATTAAATATGGCTTGTTAGCCATGGCCATCCTGGGGATTGATGAAGGGGCAGCATGATGCATAATGAGCCTATTCAGACCAGGGTGGCATGAAACCAAGATGAACTATAAATTGGAAGACTCGCACCAATGTTCCTTCGACTGACAAAGCTGCTTGGATGAGTAGTGTAACATTTCGATCTCACAAGAAAGAAAGTCCGTTTGTCATGACTCAACTTCTGGATACTTCGTGCTGTGGTAATGGGGTTAGAGTCGAGTAACACCATATGTAGCTAGTAATCTGAGCCATTGTGGGGTCAATAGGCAGATACCTTGAGGGTGTTCTCCCCTTCAAATTTTCTAGATACAGTGGTGCCTCTACCTGCGAATTTAATCCATTCCAAATGTATGCTCTTAAGTTGATCAAGCTGCTTAGATGCCCTAAGCACATCCGATCTCGCCTGATTTCGGAAGCTAAGCAGGGTCGGCCCTGGTTAGTACTTGGATGGGAGACCACCAGGGAATACCAGGTGCTGTAGGCACCTGGAGTAGGAACTGGCAAACCACTCCAGTATTCCTGCCAAGAAAACTCCATGGACATGGGGTCACGAAGGGTCGGTCACGACTGTAACGACACAACACACAAACACAAGTTGATCAACTCTTAAGTAGAGGAGGCCTATCTAAAAAAATCAAATAAATAAATAAAAATATATATTTGTAAGTAGAGCAGATCACATCTAAAATTTGTAAGGCAGCAGTAAAACCGCCAACTGTTTTCTGCTCTTTAGTCGAGCCACTCTTATGTAGAGGTACTATTGTATATACATAGATTGCTCTCTCTCCTTGAGTTGACTTCCTGTAGTATCCCTATGGTCTTCCATCTTCCTTGAGTGCAAGTAGATTTCCATGCATGGAAGCCAAACATGAGTTCTTACGTATCCAGAATTAGTGATCCCCCCCCCACACTATCCATACATTTATTTCCTAGTTAACAACCCTCCCCCCTCCCATTTTGGTTGTTCTTTTCCACAATCACGAGTCGAGCGCAAGGTTGCTGCCTACGGCCAATGGGTAAGAGAAATACGAACAAAAAGGACCATAGCTGGTTTCACACTGAATCCGAAGACCAACTGCAGTTGATAAATAGAGCTTTAAAGGGCATGTAATTAGATTCTTGACATGCAAGCCACTGCTTAGCTTCCGTGTGGGGGGACTGTTTTTCTTCTAGTCCATAATTTCTTGGTTTTCTGTACAACCCCCAACGATTCATCACGCTCACCTTCAATGTAAGGCTAGCATTATGACCCCCAATTCGACTTTGGCCAAAATTATAATCAAAGCCTGAGATAAATGTCTCTTGTGCACACACACACCCTTCGTACAATTACCCCACAAATGTTGGAGGATGTAATTTTCTGAGAACTACTGGTATTAACAAAGGGAGGAGGCACCCTGAGGAAACCAAGTACTTCCAAAGGTTCCTGGCATGTGTCACTGCTCTTGCTACCTCGCGTTGTGTTTTGGACTACAACTCCTCGAATTCTGGGATTGTACAAATTGCAGGATTCGGGGAGCTGTCGTTCAGACACACCAATCTAGATGCCAGTCTGCTCACAGATAATCTGGTGAGAAGGGTGGGTGACAGTAAGCAACTGGCCAGATAAAGAACGGAGAGAGTGGCAGAGAGAGAGAGAGAGAGAGAGAGAGAGCTGTTAATATGATGGCGAATTAAAAGTAAGTTTGGATTGGTGAGGGAAAGAATTATTTTCTAGGTATCTTTCAAAGGGATCGCTCAATGCTTAGGCCAATCCAAAAAGAATTCAGAATCAGAATACTTTTATTGGCCAAGTGTGGTTGGACACACCCAGAATTTGTTTTGGTAAAATATGTTCTCCATATATAAAAGGAAATATAAGAATCATATATGTGTGTGTCATGTTGTTACAGTCGTGACTAGAGATGGGCACGACCAGGAAAAATTACATTTCGAGTTGTTGTGTGTCGGAGCCGGCCCGTTTCGGCTCATTTCCGTTTGTCACGAAATTTTTCAAAAATTTGTTGTTTCGTTTGTCGTTTTTTCATCTGTCGTTACTACTGGTTTTGGGGGGGCTCCTGGAGGCACCTCTCTGGGGTGGGTGCCTCCTCTGGCCCGCCATGAAGGGAAAGCGGGCTCCTGGAGGCACCTCTCTGGGGTGGGTGCTTCCTCTGGCCCGCTACAAAATGGCATGCATAGCCAATTGGATATGCATACCATTAAGTTGCAGTTGCAGCAGGCAGAGGCACCTCTCTTTCAGGTGCCTCTGTGACTCACTGCCTGCCGGCATACGGTGCACTTGGGCTGGGGAACAAAGTGAGAGAGGACCCCTACAGGCGCCCGCTGTGACTCACTAAGAAGGGAAGTGTACTTGCTGTAGTGCAATGCGAGTACACATCTGGCTTACTGGTTAGGGGTTAGCGCAAGGGCTAGGCTTAGGGTTACGGGTAAGGTTAGGGTGAGTTAGTGGGCTGCACCTCTGGGTGCCTCTGTGACCCACTAAGAAGGACAGTGTACTGGCGTATGGGTTAGGGTTAGGGTTCGGGTTCGGGCTAGGGTTAGTGGCTTTTTATGCCCGACTGGCACATCCCAGAAGTCTCGGTCAAAACCTGGCCAAGTGGCCATGCAATTGGTGGAATGGCTCCAAAAATTTGCATGGTCCACTCCCATGGCCAGCCCATCATTGCGCAGGTGTAAAAAAATAAAATAAAATCAATGGAGACGTTTTGTTGCAAGAAAAACCCACTGCTGCTACTGAAAAAATTCAGGCAGTTTTAAAATAGCTATTTTCGCGTGTTTCTGTGGTGCTTTGGTGTGTTTTTGGACCACGCGATTTCAAAATAAATATTGCGGTCACCCCATTTTGGATCCCCCGCCCGCACCGCATGGCATGGCGACTCGGCGAGACGACGAGGATGCCCCCCACCAGAGCAGCCCAGGACAGGAGAGGGGGGGGAGGCTGGGGACCCCCCCCCCCAGAAACCACCCCTCTGGTAGGTGCCCTCACTCAGGCAGGCATATTTTCGCCTGCTTTTTTGGCCGGGAACAGGGTTTTTTTATTTTTAAAACTTTTTTCTGTGCCGCGCCGCTTGGCGAGTTGGCGTGGCGACTCAACGAGGATGCGCACTTTGTGCAGCCCAGGAGAGGAGGGGGGGAGGCCGGGGACCCCCCCCCCAGAAACCACCCCTCTGGTAGGTGCCCTCACTCAGAGGAATCGGGTTTTTTTATTTTTAAAACTTTTTTCCTGTGCCGCTTGGCATTGCGCGATCGCTGCGATGCCAGGAATGACAACGACAAATCAGACCCAATTTTTCTTTAGTCGGTTCGAGTTCGAGTTCTGGCAGAGTAATTGTCGTTCTTCGTTCCGTTACGTAACGGAAACGAGAAATGGAAACGGAAACGAGAATTTCGCCAAGTTGTGCCCATGTCTAGTTGTGACCGACTCTTTGTGACTCCATGTCCATGGAATTTTCTTGGCAAGAATACTGGAGTTGTTTGCCAGCTCCTACTCCATCATATAGTCAACAATAAAAACACAGTACAACAATACAATGTAACCTATTATTTAAAAAGGAAGAGGAGAAGTAAAAATTAATTATTCAACACTTGGAAAGAAACTATCTTTATATCTAGCTGTCCTAGTGTGTAAATGCCCTAAAACGTCGCCCTGAGGGTAACAATTGAAACAGGTTATGTCCAGGATGTGTGGAATCTATATATATTTTCAGCGCCCTCTTTTTAGCTCGTATGGTATACAATTCCACAAGAGATGGCAGATTAGTAGCAATAATTTTTTCTGCAGTTCCAATTATCCTTTGAAGTCTGTATCTGTCCTGCTTAGTCGCAGAACTAAACCAGACAGTTATAGAGGAACAGATGATAGATTCAATAACACCTCTATAGAATTGAATCAACAGTTCTTTTGGCAGTCTGAACTTCCTAAGTTGATGCAGAAAAAACATTATTTGTTGTGCTTTCTTAATAATACTTTCAATATTAGACAACCATTTTAAATCTTGAGATATAATAGTACCTAAAAATTTAAAGGACTCCACTATTGAAACTAAGTTATTTGATATCATAAGAGGTGGCTGTACAGAAAGAGAATTTGGGTGAGTTCTTCCATGTTTCAGGCTTGGTTCTGATAAAGTCATGCCTTTAGCTTCTGGCTGATTAAGATACATTGGCATGGTCTCACACAGCACTGGCAGCATCCCCCAAATCTTTTGCTTCCTGTGTGCGTTAGAAGTAGAAGTGTGAAAATGCCCGTGAGAAGCTTTTGAGTTTTAACTCTGCTTGTCGCTTGCAAAGTTGGTTGCAAACCTAATTAGCTAACATGAATGCAATCACTGCCCCAGGGAGCCGGAAACTTAATTTTCAGCTATGATGAAAATACTGACAGAGAATTATTTATTGGTTGCCATACATACACGGTGTCTCGTAATGGTAGCTAATTGTCGTTGCCCAGGTGTTTTTTGGAAAGAGGCTACCTTTCTCCACCCCAATACTTTAAATATTTGCAGTGATTTATTTATTTTGAGTATTATTTTACTCCAGCTTTCTCCTTGAAAAAGGACCCACCGGCTCTCTATCTATCTATCTCTCTCTCTCTCTCTCTCTCTCTCTCTCTCTCTCTCTCTTCCTTCCTTCCTTCCTTCCTTCCTTCCTGTCTGTCTGTCTGTCTGTCTGTCTGTCTATTTTACCCCCACATTTATCTTTCAAAAGGATTTGAGGCCCCTTGCGTCATTAAAGAACAACATTTAAAGCTAGAAAGGGCCAAACAAATGCCACACTAAAATCTGTAAACAAATGGAGCACCACAAGGAACTTCAAATCACTGAGGCGCAACCCTTTATTTGAAAACCCCATTTGGGCAGCCAGTTGAGAAAGGTCTATGGCTGTTTGCAGAAGGACAGCAAAGATGGGGCCCGGCTGTCCTCCTGTGGGAGGGAGTTCCAGAGCCCGGGAACAGCCACAAAGAAGGCCCTCTCTTGTGTCCCCAGCAAACACATCTGTGAAGGTGAAGGTGGTGGGAAGGGCTTCTCCTGATGATCTTAACTTCCGACTGGAATCAAAGGAGGTGACCTCCTCCGGGGGGCCGACATGGGGTGTTCCTTCTTGTTGGTCCTCCTGGACCTGTCAGCGGCCTTTGATACTGTCGACCACGGTATCCTGCTGGATCGGCTCTCTGAGGATGGGATCGGAGGCACTGTTCACAGTTGGTTCCGGTCCTTCCTCGGGGACCGTCCCCAGCAGGTTCAGCATGGGGGCGAGTTGTCGGCCCCTTGGATACTCCCTTGTGGGGTTCCACAGGGGTTGTCTCTCTCTCTCTCCCATGCTGTTCAACATTTACATCAGGCTGCTGGCAGAGGTCATTAGGGGGCATGGAGTCTGCTGTCATCAGTATGCTGATGACACGTAGCTCTATGTCTCCTTTTCCACCGCTGCAGATGAGGCTGTCCGGACCCTCGATCGGTGCTTGGGCGCAGTTATGGAATGGACCAGGATTAACAGGCTCAGGCTCAACCCCAATAAGACCGAGGTTATGTTCTTCGGGGCTACCCCATCCAGCTACGGTGGCCCGTTTCCCACCTTGGAGGGCATTTCCCTCAGGCCATCGGACTCAGTCCGGAATCTGGGAGTAGTCCTGGACCTGGCACTCACCATGGAGGCCCAGGTGTCTGCCGTGTCCAGGGCTGCCTTTTTCCACCTTCGTCGAATTGCCCAGATTCGTCCGTACCTGGATGGGGACTCCCTTAGAACAGTGGTCCAGGCGTTGGTGATCTCGAGACTGGACTATTGCAACGCGCTCTACATGGGTTGCCCTTGACTCTCATTCGGCGTCTGCAGCGGGTCCAAAATGCGGCGGCCAGACTGGTGGCGGGTGTGCGTCGATTCGAGCACATCACCCCAGTTCTGGCCCGCCTGCATTGGCTGCCCGTTGCAGCCCGAATCAGATTCAAGGTCCTGGTTTTGGTTTACAAAACCCTCCATGGCCTAGGACCTGGCTACCTGACAGAGCGGATCGACCAGCGGTCAACTTCGGCCCGTCCGACTAGGTTGTCGCGGGTGCACATGCTGCGCGTGGCCACACCCAGGGAGGCTCGGAGGACTTCCACCCATTCCCGAGCCTTCTCTGTGGCTGGCCCAATGCTGTGGAACCACCTACCAGCAGAAGTGCGCCTAGCAGAGTCCCTGCCTGCCTTCCGGAAGGCTCTGAAAACCTTGCTGTTCCGGGAGGCATTTGGATGAATTTTTTTTTTCCTTCCTCCCCGCCATCGCCATTTCCTGCAATTGCTGTTTTATCTGTTTAATCCTATTAGTATATGCAATTTGTTGTTTTTTAATTGTTGTAAACCGCCTGGAGTTCCCCACCAGGAAGATGGGCGGTATATAAGTCCCAGAAATAAATAAATAAATAAATAAATATGCTTGCAGCCAAGCCATTTGGGGCTTGATTGATCAAAGCCAGAAATTTGAATTATGCCTAGGAATGAATGGACCAGATAGATGGGATTGTTCTCAGGTTCCATGGGAAAATAAATGGAATATACAGTGGACCCTTGTAACACCTGTCGATGCAGGTGTGTTAGGGCTTTTTCGGTCAACAGAAGGAAGATTTCATTCACCTGCTTTGCCATTTTCTCTTTGATTTCTTAAGGTACAGTGGACTTGTATAAGAAATGGTTTGTATAACATAAAACGTGTACAACATAAAAATTCCGGAGATAGGGGAAATTTGCTTAATAGAATCGCCTATGGGGCAAATATGTACAACATAAAAATGGGATCACTCTGTTTTCAATGCATTCCTATTGGAAATTTGTATAAAGGAAAATTTGCTTAACAAAATTGCATTTGGAATGAATTAATTCCTTTATACAAGGTACCACTGTGTGTATAACTAATTGGGTTGGTTTCTTGGTGCATTCCATGTGTGACCTGTGTTGAAAGGGAACAGAGAATGCTCTCTTAAAATCAGCACTTTCCTGACCCACCTGGGATCAATTGGTCAAGCCATGACGAATAATTATTTTGTTAGATCACGCCGAGAGGAAATCCCTGGCCCAAGATTGTCTAGTAGGTAAGTGTCTTGGCTCGTGTCCAGGAACTCCCTGCCACAGGAGGTGGTGATGGCACCTGGCCTGGATGCCTTCGAAAGGGGATTGGACAGATTTCTGGAGGAGAAGTCCATCCCAGGTTACAAACCATGATGGAGATGCGTCATTTCCAGGCTTAAAACCAGGGTACTTGAAGGGCCAGATGCAGGGGAGTGGTATCAGGAGACAGAGATCTAGTCCCCTGTGCTCCCAGAGGCATTTGATGGGGCCACTGTGAGATCCAGGAAGCTGGACTAGATGGGCCTTTGGCCTGATCCAGCAGGGCTCTTCTTAGGTTCTTATGGCTCAGTCCTAGCCTAAGGCTCTGAGCCCACATCCCATTGAACTAGCCCTACTAGTTCATCAAGTCTATTTTTGCCTTAAAACCTCAGATCTAATTCTGATTCCGGCCGCTGTGAAAAACACAACTTTCTGAGGTGTGTGGTTTTTTCTTTTTAACCTTTTCAGAAAAATCTCATTTCTTCAACCTTTCAGCTGTGTTGACGTTCCCTGACTTCTCACCTGACGTGATCTTATTGCTATTGCTCAGTCCGGTCTGTCTTGAATCCCCATTGCCTGTTACTGTCATCCTGTCATCAGAGCCTTCTTTCATGATGTGCAAAAGAATTCTTTGACTCTGGGGTGTCATTGGTGAGGGACTCAGTTCAGGGGATAGGGCCGGGTTTTTTTTTTTTTTTAAGAGTAACAAGTGCTGCTAATGGCTCAAAGTGGGAGTTTGACCCCCAGGTTCCTTTTTTTTTTTTTTTTTTGATGGCTGCCACTGATAGGGCTATAAAGATAAAACATGAAAATCGATTTCTTCATGATTGCATTATATTTCATCCTTGTTATATTTCTTCAGCGCCGATGATGTATTGTCCAGCAGTTATTTTATTTTGAACCAAGGTTTACGGGCAGCAGTTGAGATCTGTAATCTTACTGGTGGGGTTTTGCTTCCTTGAAAAATGAATATCCTTAAAATAAATCCCAAGGCTGGAGTGGGCAGAAACTATCATTTTGCCGAATCCTTTCCAAAAGGGTCCCTGTGTCAGAGATGGATGACAACAAGAAAATTGCACAACAGCCGGTTAAGTCTGCAACTTGTGTTGCGAGGCATGGATCTCTTGGTTTTCATTTTCTTTTTTCTTTTCTGAACCTGCCCGAAGGTTGTGTGGCTGAGGGTGGGGTGGTGGCAGAATGATTCTAGTAGCTTTTCTGGCTTTTAATTTTTGATTATTGGCAGCAGGTTGTGCAACCTGGAATCCTTGCTTTTATGGGCTACCCTCGAATTAATTCCATAAAGGCCTTGGCAAAAAAGCAGTCCAGCCTCTTACAGCTGTGATCCGCCCCTTTCTCACCCGGCTTCTCAAGTGGGAAAAAGGCATGGGGGGGAGACATGAAAGGATTAATTGGGGGGAGAGAAAGGAAACAGAAAGGGTGGCGCCACCTGTCCTTAGGATGTAGTTCCCAAAAGCTGCCCCCTGTTGGAAAAAAGTTGTGTAGTCTTCTTAGTCAGCCCTACTTGTTTGCCCCTAGAGTTTGGTAGCTGCCTACATGCCCTAAGCACATCTGATCTCTCCTGATTTTGGAAGCTAAGCAGGGTCAGCCCTGGTTGGTACTTGGATGGGAGACCACCAGGGAATACCAGGTGCTGTAGGCGCCTGGAGTAGGAACTGGTAAACCACACCAGTATTCCTGTCAAGAAAACTCCATGGACATGGGGTCACGAAGAGTCGGTCACAACTGTAACGACACAACACACACACACACACAGAGTTTGGTAACACTAGAAACACCAGGGTGTGTCTGAATACTACAGCTTTAAAATGGTGCAGCGGTTAAATGCCTGTCCTGCAGGTAAAACTGTGCTCATGACCTAGAGTTCAATCCCAGGTAGCCAGATCAAGGTTGACTCAGCCTTCCATCCATCCGAGGTCAGTAAAATGAGTACCCAGCGTGCAGGGGGAGGGGGGCAATGTGTAGCCTGCATAATTAAACTGTAAACCGCCCAGAGACTACTTGAAGTGGTATGGGGCGGTATATAAGCAGAACACTTTTTGCTTTGTGTCTTATCAACTTAGAATTATGTCTGTAAAGCACTTGTAGAACAACAACAAAATCACTGTCCTGTTCCTGCAGCTGAACTAATCAGCAGTTTGTCTTTTGTTGTGGTGGTTTTTAAGCAGAGTTTTATTTACAAAGAATAACTTGGCAAAATAACAATATAACATAAACAGCTTCCTTCAGCGTTCCTTCTTACAGTCACAGAGTCCTTCAGCAGAGACGTGTAGCAGCATGGATCATCATCAGGAGGTTGGGATGAAGTGATCAAGTGTTACCCACACTTGCTAACTACTATATACACAGTTAATTACACATTACAGTCAGCTGATCCCTGACTGGCTTACTACAGTTACAAACTCTTAAGCAACTTACTCACAATTGTTAGTTACTATACTGTTATACCCTAACATCTTTGGGGAGGGGGGTGTTACAGCTGCCTTTTCCAAACCATCCTCCCCCCACACACACACCACTCACGCCAATATTTCCACCATCTCTGGGTCTGATATGGAGGGGTACTAACCCTAACCCTCCCGCCCCCAGCTCTGTCATCATTGGCCACCCTGTTGTACGCAAAATGTGTCCGTGTGGGCCAGCAACCTGGCCAAAGGCAGCTTCCAGTGGTGGCCTAATCCGTAGTCACTGAACTTCTCTACCTGTGTTTGGGGCTTGAGAATTGGAGGCATTTATACTCAACAACAACAACAACTTTATTGATTAGCCGTTCGGGCCATATCAAGTACTAAAACTACATAGGTCCAGAAAGATACAAAAAAAATACAAGTTGTGACTGAACAGTTTTCAAAGTTAGGGTGGCCAGAACGAATGTTATCATTCAAGAGTCAGCGTCGCCCCTACAGTAAATGCCAATTAAATCAATATAGGAAGATCTTACTCTGGCTGCCTTACATATGAAATTGGCGACACCATGAACAACCTGCACGTTTGAGCTTTGAAGCAAAAAGGCGAGCTGAAAGTTCACATTCCAATGGGCAATTTTGGCCATCATTTTTGATAAATAAGACTGTCGCTTCTCGGGCCTTTTGGCTAAGATCAAGTGTAGTATCATTTATAGTCAAGTGGGGGTCATCCAAGATCAGTCTGCATCCAGTCACGTGGCGTTCTGCGGCAGTGTTTCCATGCCAGGGGTTTGTCACCAGACCGCCCAGCCTATGAAAAAGCAACAACCTAGACTTCACTGGACTCACTCTTCTCTAGTTGCATGACTACTGTATTTCCTCTGCTTTTTAAAGACACATCCTTCAGTTGGTAGGCTGCACCCTGGTTTTATCAGCCAGGAAGATGATCCACAATTCAGACAGGCAGGTGGAGGGTGGATTTGATTTAAATCACTAGCCAGTAAGGCTTGGTTTAAATCATGGTTTTCTAACCTACATTAAGACTCATTTTTGCTGGAGTTTTAATCTTAATATTTACAACCAGATGAAGGTTTCATTTTTAGAATAATAGCTTTTCAGATTAGTTTTACAGTTATATCAGAAAATTACTGATTTGGTGATTATTATACCATTAGAAATACATAGATAATTATGAAATTATTGCACGGTGAACTATCTCCAGTTTATTTATTTATTTTAGAGTATTTTTACCCCTCCTTTCTGCTTGGAAAAGGACCAAAGGCGGCTTACAGTAATGAGGGATAATATACAGTCCAGTACAAGTAAGACATGTTCAGGTATTGAGAACAGGGAATTGAGGGACATCTTACAGCATTAACAGGCAACATTACATTAAAGCTACCAGAGAACGCAAGCAATTAAAAGGAGAGTAAAGTTCCATGTAAAGTTATAAGTTGCCTTTTACTAATGTGTGTCATTTGATGTCCAACTGTGGCTTAAATTTGTTTGCTTATGTCCGAGTTGGTGAGTCCTGTGGTTTTATTCTATCTTTATTGGTTGTTTATGTTTGCAGTTGCTATAGTACAATTTCTAGTTTATTGTGTATTGGTTGTTAACTGCCCAGAGAGTGTGTATCACACTACCACAAGGTAGGAAAGAAAAGATTAATAGGTTAATCATTCATATCGGACAACTGTTAATGTTGTACTTAATTGGAAGGAGAAAAATAATCATTACCTTAATAATAACAATTTAAATAGTTTTATTTAACCAAAACGATAACATTAGATAGCATTAGGTATGCCTTAGGTATGCATCTTCTTCCGTGCACTTCTTATCACTGATGTTGTTTCATTCGGGCCACAAGGCCTTGCATTTCTTTGTTGCAATGTTTGCATTTTGCACGCATGCCTGCCTTACCATAAGTAGAGGAACATCATTAAAATATTCCTAAATTGGGTCTCTTTTATGGCCTGCTGCCATTACAAGTTTTTCTGCCCAATGGAGAGAGTGAGAATAATATGATAACCCGCAGGTCTGTATATAGCTTGCACATGAGACTTGTATTGCCACAGCAGCATCCAGACAGGGGTTTGGTGCTCTATTTTGGTCATTGGGCAGTTGATCCGTGAGGTGGTGAGATGTTTCATGACAAACGACAGATTGTTCCCAAGTTTTCACTCTTGGGACATGTAGCACAAGCTCCCCCCAGTCTGCAATGAGGAGTTAAAAGGCAGCAGAGGAGTTAAAAGGAGTCACGAGCAGAGAAGAATCTGGGCTGGGTTTGATCAAACACATCACAGCCTATATCCAGCCCTTACCTAGTGGCAGTAAACCAGCCAAAAAGGTGTCTTCTCTGCCTCCATTGCTTCAGTGCAATTCAGTGCAGTTATCTTGGACAGGGATGGGACAGTCATCTTTTGCTCCCGTGGGTGGTGACAAGAAACCCTCTGAACCCAGCTGGGACCTATTCAGATAAAATCACTTAGGTCCATTCCATCTTGGACCCTTAGCAGACTGTACCGAGGGACTGAGACTAACAAATAGCTTAGCGTCGATGAACAAATTGCAGGTTGTCGTTGGGGGGATTTAGGCAATTTTCTTAAGTGTGTTCAGATGGACAACATTCTATTCAGGTCTTTTTAAAAAAGGTTAATCTGAAAACATGAGCTGGGAAGGAATTTTAGGCTTGCTTCCAGCCTCTTACCCTCTTGAGGGGTGGTGGGAGGTATCTAAAGAGGATGCAGTCTGCTACAGGTGGAAGGCTCTGTGTTCCACTGAGGATCTGGAAAGATCAAGAATCCAGGTGGCACGAAGAAGGCCAATGCAGAGCAGATCCTGTCCTATTAATGTGGAGGAAACAACCAATGGGGGAAGGCCAAGAAGACAGCCCACTGTTCATGCTTTCAAGTTACCGTAATTCATATTTTGTACGCCTCGGCCTTCACTGAGTGCCACAGTGTTTGGTGGTGCTAATTTAATTTCCCTTCCGGGTTAGTATCTATTTACAGTGGGTACCTTGTATAAAGGAATTAATTCATTCCAAATGAAATTCTGTTAAGCAAATTTTCCTTTATACCTATTTCTCATAGGAATGCATTGAAAACAGAGTAATTCCTGATCATGACCATTTATATGTTGTACTGATTCGCCCCATAGGCGATTCTGTTAAGCAAATTTCCCCTATCTCCGGAATTGTTTTATGTTGTACAGATTTTATGTTATACAAACCGTTTGTTATATGAGGCCCCACGGTACTTAAATAAATACAGTATATACTCGAGTACAAGTCAACCCAAGTATAAGTCGAGGCCCCTAATTTAACCCCCCAAAACTGGGGAAACTTATTGACTTGAGTTTCAAAGCATACAGCAGGAGCAAGGTTAATACAGTGTAGACCTACCCAAACAATCTCGTGGGTGGGCCTGGTGATTGTTTGACTACTTGATTCTTGCAGAGTTAATGAGTTCTTCTCAGCTCTCATTTAGGGCATATTTATCAGGACAGCTTGCTCTGGTTTGTGTGTGTATGTGTGTGTGTATGTGTGTGTTTCCCAGCCATTAGACAAAGCGTTTTATGGTAGCTGAAGGGCACAATTACTGCGGCAGCCACCCTGCAATCTGTTTTGCGCTTTCTTTAGCCTGCAATCTGCTGAGCATCTTTTAAAAGCTTTAGGAACAGGAGGTTTGGGTTCCTTGCTGCCGCTCAAGTGGCAGGTTGTCAGTGGGACAGAGGGATCAGGAAATGGCCCTCTAGTTGCATCATCTGATGGGACCCACTTTGTGTTTTGCATACTGCAAATCTATATACCCTGATTTTCAGCTGCATTGGCCTCAAGGCAGCTTAGAGTAGATGGCAGATATATTTCCTTGTATGCAAATGAGTGTCAATTAAATTAGTGCAGTGTAAATTAGCTACGATTCAATCAGTCATGGTTTAAATCAAAAAGAGAGGAAAGGCAGTTTAGATTGTAGACTCAGGAGTTGGAAGGGGCCTCTAAGGCCATTGAGTTCAATAACCTGCTCAAGGCAGGAATCCAAATCAAAGGAGGTCCGATAGATCAACAGTTTTAATCGAATTTTCCATTGATGCTACTGTGTTTCCTAAATAGTGAGATTAATCTGTCTGCTCAGCTGTGCTCCTTGGCAGCTAAATAAAAGAGTGGTTTGCATGTTTGTTTCATTCTTGAACTGGGTCACTCTTTGTTTTTGCAATGTAGATGTTTCGCCTGTTTTTCCTTTCAAAAAGTTCTCTTCTAGACTTTTTTTTTTAACGCCAGTAGTTGTCATTATTTTTCTCCAGTTTCTATGCAATATTTACATTACCTAGTGGTTGAAGGAAAATTGTCATGACTGGTTTTGCCTCCTGGGCCACCTAAATTGAAAACTTCGGTTTTGTCTAATATGAAGATTGTCTGTCGTGTTTCTGGGTGCTTTGGCTTGCGACGGACAAGGGAGCCATGTGCTTCAAACAGATGGCAGTGGAGCATTCAGTGATTGACTGACAGTCCTTTGTCTGAACAGGAAGAAATATGTCATTGATTGAACACCGCCAGAGGTGATATCAGGTATCACCACACACCTCAAACGGATTATTTCAGTTTCCCATCTCAGTCTTAGAACTTCAGTGTTCCTACAGCTGTAGCATCCAGCTTTCTGCCTCTGCATTGCCCCAACCTTGGCCAACTCTAAGCCTAATGAAGTGTCCTAGAACGGTGGTCCCCAACCCCCGGTCCGCGGACCGGTGCCGGTCCGTGGACCGGTCGGCACCGGGCCACCTGTGGAGGCCGGGGAGGCTCCTCCCCTTTTCCTCCGCCACCCTCCTCCTCCTCCTCTTCTCTCCCGCGGGCGGCCGGTGGAGGAGGAAGGCTGGAGGAGCACAGGAGGAGCCGCCGCCGCCGCCGCCGCCTTTGCCTCCCTCCTCCCCTCCCCTCCCCTCCTCCCGGGCCGGCCAGCCGGCGACTCCGCCCCAACGCTGGCGCCCGGCGGCG
Organism: Phrynocephalus forsythii; assembly: GCA_029282475.1. NCBI lineage: Eukaryota > Metazoa > Chordata > Lepidosauria > Squamata > Agamidae > Phrynocephalus > Phrynocephalus forsythii. The sequence continues at coordinate 90,849,223 of JAPFRF010000007.1, forward strand.
TTGGCGGCGGCCGCCAGGCTCCGCCAGGAGGACGTGGCGTTAGCGTTGGCGGCGGCCCAGAAGACTGTTGCTCTCCTCTGGGGAAAGAGGAGGCGGAGGCGCCCATCCTCCTCCTCCTCCCCCCGGGATTTTGCTGCTGGCGCCCCGCTCACTTTCCCGGCGGAGGACGAGGCCCACGGCGGTGGCGGCAGCAGGAGCAGGAGCAAGCGCGGCGCCAGGGAGACCCACGCGCGGCACCCGCCCAGCAGTTCGCGGCACCCAGCCGCCGCCTCCTCCTCCTCCAGTTCCTCCTCCTCCTCCTCCTAGATGGAGCAGCAGCGAGGGCAATTGCAGAGGGGTGGTCGGGGCGCATTGCGGCGGCGGCGGGAGGGCGTGCGGGGGTGGCTGCTGCTGCTCCTCCGGCGGTGGCGGCGGGAGGAGGAGGAGGAGGAGGAGGAACAGGAGCAGCGGCGGTGGCTCGTTGCCGCCGCGAGGCCGCTTCCTGGTGCGGCCGGGCGGGTGCTGCGCGCGGGGCGCCGGGGCCAGCTGCTTCTGCGACTCCCGGCGCCGGAGGAGGAGGAGGGGGCCTGCCTGTTCCCCCACCCCACCCGTGTGTGTTGCCCCAAGCCGGTGAGTGCCGCCGCCGCCGCCTTGTGCCTCCCCCTCCTCCTTCCCTCCCATCCTTTTCTTTCACCCCCTTTTTGCCTCCCGCTGGACCCCCTTTCGCATTCTCCCCCCCCCCACCCCCCACCCCGGGAAGAAAAAAATTAAAAAATTTGTCAGGGGACTGGGGAGCACTGTCCTAGAAGACTGGAAAGATCACTTGAATAATGAAACTTCATAACCATACTCTTAGAACTCCAAAGCTGGAAGTGATCTTATGGATTATGAAGAAAGATTGAAAGAATTGAATTTGTTTAGACTTGAGAAAAGAAAACCGCAGAGATGATAGATCATTTCAGATACATGAAACATAGGCATGGGAGGGGCAGGATCTGTCCTCAGTCACCCCAGAGTACAGGACACGCAACAACGGGCTCAAGTCAAAGGAAGCGTGATTTCATTTGAATATCAGGAAATACTTCCTAACTGTTAGAGCAGTAGGACAACGGAACCGATGACCTTGGGAGGTGTTGAGCTCTCCATCCCTGGAGGCAATCAAGAGAAAATGAGACAGTTATTTGTCAGATCTCCTTTGATTCATATTCCTGCCTGGAGCAGGGGGTTGGACTTAATGACCTTATATGAACGAACGAACGAATGAATGAGTACTTTATTGCAGTCAATGACCAAATCCAAAGTACATATATATCTGGGAGAAGGACCAGGAGAAGGTAGAGGAAGCCAGTGGAGCTCCGTCTGAAGGAGCACATTTCAAAGAGAAAAAGAGACATAATGAAAAGTTAGAAATGAATAAAGAGCGCGAGAGTGAAGAATTGGGCGGAGGGGGTAGAAAAGAAGGGGAGGTATTAGAGGAAGCATTCTGGGTGAGTGGCAGTGGAGATGAGGAGGAGATGTGCGCGTGAGAGGAGTGGCAGTTGGAAGCGGTAAAAAAGCTGTTGCGGAGAGAGACGTTGGGACCCAGACTGAGGAGAGAGGTGGAGGGAGAGTGAAGGATGAATGGCGGCATCTAGAACCACTAATTGGTCAGTGGAAGTTAGACCAGTACGATGGCCGGGGAACAACGAGAGGATGCGGGAGAGATGGCGGCCACCAAAGAGGGAGAATCTGGTTGCTCAGTGGGCGCGCCATCCCTGCTGTGGGAGCACCTGCAATGGGAGGGGGGGGTCTGACCCTCCAGTATAAGTTTCCCCTGAGTTAATTTGCCAGCCAACCTGTTTGATAGTTCTGTTAAGAATCCATTTATGTTTGAGAAGTCTGTTGATCTTAATTTGCATGGAGAAACTATAGCACCGGTTGTAAGAAAGAAGGAAACTTGTGAGTTGAAGAGTACATATTTATTAGAAAATCAAGCCACGGGACTGGACAATCATTATTTCATCTCAGAACCAAGATACCAGACAAGCGAACCCTCACAATATCATTCTGTGATTCTGTGATTATTGAGTCTTTCTATCTATCTATCTATCTATCTATCTATCTATCTATCTATCTATCTATCTATCTATCTATCTATCTATCTATCTAGGGCCCAATAAAGATATTGCCCAACACTGGCTTTGGATAATTGATACGTTTCAATAGCAACTTGGTGCCTAGAAATTGACTAGCTGTAAGTACTGTGGGATCACCAGATCCTCTGTCTGATTCCTTTCCACCTGGCCTGGGAGAAAGGACCCCAAATGATTTGGGTGACAAAGGCAGCTGCCAGCCCTTGCCACTGCTGAAGGGAGCCTAGAGACTGCAAGAATAGAAATATTTGGGGGTTTGCAGCTGGCAGCAGATCCAGCTTTTGATAAAATGTATTATTTTCATCGAAATCCCGATGGCTTTACTTTTGCAGTATTGTATTTCTCTTCTGTTAGACCTCGTGTCACCTATTAGTGGATTTCTTCATATTACTTTTTTCTGTGACATCTTGACCCCTGTAAGCCTCTTTAAATCTTGAGTTATCACTATGTTTGCACTATGCCGAAATGCTAGTTTTGAATATTATGTTATCTCCCCCACACAAAACACACCCGGAGCTGGTGGTTGGCCATTTTGAGGATGGTTTGGCTGCAGAATCATGGCATTCCAACGCTGAGCAGGGAGCATAGTTATTCTTTCCATCATTAAAGGATGAGAGACAGCCTGTTTGCCTTTGCAGGAATGGTTTTCTAGGACACAGCAGCTATCCAGCAACCCTTCGCGGTCCGTCTGATTGTAGAAGCCATGGCATGCCTTTAAAACTTTGCCGTTCCAGATTTAGCCTTCGGTTCTAACGAGCAGCTCTGCACGTCCGTTCTCGCCTGCGGTTAGAGCCAGCGCGCACACTGACACCTGCAAGGGGCAAACATTTAAACATATGCATGTCTTGATCCAACAAACGAGGTCTGATGCAGGAAGTTGTGCTTTGCGCTTGAACCGGGGGACCAGCTAATGAGCGCCGACGGAGATTCGCAGTCAACGTCGCAAGCTTGATCGCAAAACCTCCGAGAGAATATGGCTTGGACGTGCAATGGACAAGCTGATTAGATTCACCCAGATTGGCTTTTCCTGCCTGCTGCCACAGGAGAGATAGAGCAACAGTAAGCTGATAGGGAAAGGATGGCAGAGGCGGAGAGCTCACAGTCGCCAAACTGAGAAAGGGGCTAAGGATTTGGTGGGCAGTATTGGAGACTGGCTGTTTGGAGACAAAATACAGGATGTAATTGAATTTGGCCAGGGGAGACGTGTGAAGAAAGCATTCCTTGGAGGTCTCCCATCCAAGTACTAACAAGGGCCAACCCTGCTTAGCTTCCAAAATCAGGCGAGATCGGATGTGCTTAGGGCGTCTAGGCAGCACAACAATTTAATAATAATAATAATAATAATAATAATAATAATAATAATAATAATAATAATAATAATAATAATAATAATAATAATAATAATAATAATAATAATAATAATAATAATAATAATAATAATAATAATAATAATAATAATAATTTATTGTCATTGTGTGTATATACACAGTATACGCATAACAACAAAATTCAGACACCCAGAGACCAGATTCAACACACACACACACACACACACACACACACACACACAAATCTCCAAACACTCTCACACACATTAAAAAAAAAACCCTTCAACACACACACATGAAAATCCCCGAAACACCCCCCCATATAGGCAATGATAAATTTCCTGTAGATTCCCTGTAGGCTGGAACCCAACAGCCTGTCTCAGGAAGAGGATTGCCACATGTAATAAATTATTTGTGTTTGCCTGGCCAAGATATACCAAGATTTACCCAGCGTGTTACTAGTCTGTGGAACACCCTGCCACAGGAGGTGGTGATGGCATCTGGCCTGGATGCCTTCAAAAGGGGATTGGACAGATTCCTGGAGGAGAGGTCCATCCCAGGTGACAAACCATGATGGAGATGTGTCATCTCCAGGCTTAAAACCGGGTTACTTCGAGGACCAAATGCAGGGGAGTTGTATCAGGAGACAGATATCTCGTCTCAACGCATCTGGTGGGGCCACTGTTTGATACTGGAAGCTGGACTAGATGGGCCTTTGGCCTGATCCAGCACGGATCTTTTATGTTTTTATGTTCAGGGTCCTTCAAGGGCCATATGCAGAGGAGTGGTATCAGGAGACAGACATCTCGTCTCGCACACTCCCAGATGCATTTGGTGGGGCCACTGTGAGATACAGGAAGCTGGACTAGATCGGCCTTTTGCCTGATTCAGGATGGCTCTTCTTACGTTCTTATGATCTGGGTGGGTGGGGGTGTTCTTCGTCCAAATCTAGGGCCAATGGAATTTGAAATCTCTCCTCACTCGGGCTCTCCATTGGCAACAGAAGCACTCAAACCAGTTTCTGAGGTGCACTGGGCTGATGCTGGGGGAAGAGTCTGTCCAGCAGAAGTGTGCCGTCGGATCCTAGGCATTGGTTATCTAGAAATGCTCATTGTTAAATCCTACTAAATAAATGCAATGTTGGTCAAAGGGCCAAGCAGAGGAACTGTGCGGGTTTCCAAAACAGATGAGCGCTGTCCGTTGTGAGTTGGGGTCGTGTGGATTTTGCTGAAGGTCGGATGCCCCTCTCGGCTGCCTTTGGCTGTTAAAGTAGACTTATTTTCTCCCCGGGCTTGGAGGGCAGTGGCCGCTCTTGTTTCCTGTCCTTGGAGTGAAACCTCACGGATGCCCGATTGACCCTTGGATATGCCTGGGACGCTCTATTAACATCCCTGCGTTTCTTTACCAGCAACTGCTCCGGGAGATGCAACAGATGGCCAGCCGCCCCTTCGCCTCCATCAACGTGGCCTTAGAAACGGACGAAGAGCCACCGGATCTCATCGGAGGCAGTGTGAAGGTGAGGGAGGCTGTCCCCGCGAGCGGGGCCACAGTAGTTAATATTCTTGTCTTGTCTGGCTTGACCAAGGAGGGGTGGAGGAGGAGGGAGCCCAGCCGCATTAGAAGTCGAGCCACAGAGAAGTCATAAACATTTCTAAACCCAGCGGGCTTGCGTTTTGATCTAATTTTCTTTCTCCGGGCTCCCCATTTGCATCTTTCAGGTTATGTTGGTTTAAATAAAAGTTGCAGCTCCTTTTTAAAAGATTTTTTATGCCTCCCTAATCAAGGAGGATACAGTTTAATATAGCAGAACACTTGGTTGGAAATAGCTCTAGGTGCTGCTAATAAAATCTTCTTTGCAAAGTCTTTCAAAGGGAGGGGGGGAAAGACTAATTGGCGGAGTTTTGTAAACCTTGGGCGTAGAGACCTGGACAGCCAAAGGGCCGTGCCTAGGAGTGGGGAGAAAAGCAGTCCCCCAAAAGAGGTCTGATGCGAAACAGAAGACAGAGGGCATGAGAACACCCAAGGTGGTTTTATTTACCATGAACTTTTGATGCATGGCAGTCTACTTCCTTGGCAGGGGAGATGAAGAATACACCTGGAGTATTGTGTGCAATTCTGGTCAGCGCATCTCCAAAAAGACATAATGGAACTGGAAAAGGTGCAGAGGAGAACGACTAAAAGGATTACTGGGCTGGGGGACCTCCCTTATGCGGAAAGGCTAAAACCTTTGGGGCTCTTTAGTCTGGAAAAAAGGCGCCTGGGGGGGGATAGGATTGAGACGTACAAAACAATGCAGGGCATGAGTCAAGTGGATAGAGGGGCGCTCTTCTCCCTCTCACAAAATGCTGCATGAAAAAATATTTTCTTTTTGTCTGTTCTTACTCTCCCAGCCCTCAGTTTGAGTGTATGTCCCCTAGTTCTGGTGTTTTGTGAGAGGGAGGAGAGTGTCCCTCTATCCACTTGACTCATGCCCTGCGTTATTTTGTATGTCTCAATCCTCAGGCGCCCTTTTTTCCAGACTAAAGAGCCCCAAATGTTTTAGCCTTTCCTCATAAGGGAGGTGCCCCCAGCCCAGTAATCATTTTAGTCTCTCTCTTCTGCACCTTTTCCTGCCGCCTTCCTCCCTTCCCTTTCTCAATGTGAAGAAGGAGAGAGTCTGCTACATACAGGGCTTCCACACGGTCAGACACCCTGGCTTTTCAGGATCTCCAGTGGTGCTGGAAGACGCCACGTGCAGCAGAAGCATCTCTCCTCTTGACATAATCCCTGGCTCCCTTTTGGAGAGATTCACAGGTCAGGATCACAGCCCAGGTGCTCTTCCTGATGACACTTTCAAGTTAACTCCCCTTTGAATGCCCGAGTCTTTGCCATCTAGGTTAGACCTTCTTCGTGCAAAACATGTGCCCTCCCTCTGAGAGTCAGAATCAAACAAGCTTGACCTGTGGATGATTGTGGAGCTGTCCAGTGACTTTGGGGGGTGGGGGTGTCACTCGGTGTCAGCCTAAATTACTTCACAGCATCATTCAACTGGAAAGCCTACTCCAATCTCCTTGGAGGAGGAGGAGGAGGAGGAGGAGGAGGAGGGGTTTCAGGCAAAAATCAAAGAAAAACAAAACAAAACAAAAGACACAAAACGTGGCACCTCAGATACTAACTTTCCTATTTTAATGCAACGTTTCGTGGACTACACGTCCACTTCTTCAGACATATAGCAGCAGAATGAGGTGTGCAACATAATATGCGATGGGATATACATTTCATACCAGATTATTCATTGGCTGTAGTATATAGAGTTTGGGGGTGGATAGGGGGGAGGGAGAGGAGGAGGAGGAAGAAGAGGGGGAGAGTTGATTAGTAGATTGGGCCAGGGTCTATAGAGCTGTAAAGGATAGTTTTATGGCTCTGAGGCCAGGATCTGTTCCAAGACTGGTGGGCGAGGAAAAAGATTCAAGGAGACCTTTGGCAACTGATAAAGCTGTTGAGGGGGCAGGCTTTTCATATGGCGTCCTGTAACTTGGCCCCCTTTGCTTTGTACGATGTGTATGAAATTTGTTTAAAGACTCGTATCTAGATATTGCATGCAGAGGAGGGCCGTTGCATGGGCAGAGTTCACACACACACACCAGGGTGGCCTTTGCAGGTTTGGTGACGCACCCAACGCACAGGGAACGGCCGCCGATCAACACGGCAGAAAGGTGGAGCAGTTGCTACAGGGAAGATCCCACAGTGCCTCGACCCAAACGTCTGAATCCAGAGAGGATGGAGGAGGAAGAGCAGGGGGGCGGGAAGTGGCTCCTGGCGGTCTCAGCTGCCCCCGTCTCTGGTTTGAAGGCAGCTGTGGGCCTGGGCCAGTGGTAGCCCCTTCCCTAGGGGTTTGCGAGCAGATCTAGGAAGCAGGGCTGTGGAGTCGGAGTCGGAGGAAATTTGGGGTACCTGGAGTCGGAGTCGGAAGTACAAAAAAACCTAGGAGTCGGAGTCAGAGTCGGAGTTGGAACATTTATCTACCGACTCCACAGCCCTGCTAGGAAGCGTCCTGTGGTGGAAGAAGAGACCTCTGTCCTTGGACTGACACCATCCCTGCTGCAGCCCGATTTCCGGGAGAGCGCCTCAGTAGCAGCCCCCGTGGGGCTCAGGGGCTGGGAGCCGGAGCCAGGCAGGCTTGGCCTGGCCATGCACCCCCCAAAAATGAGATGCAGAAGTCAGTCGCCAGCGGGCCTGTCTTGTGGGCACAGCTCCCCGCAGTTTTGTTTCTCTCTTCTGGCGCTCCTTCCATCTCCTGCTTGGATTTTAGCGGCACTTCCTGCCCGCCCCCAATTCCTCCTGCTTCCTCCTGGGGCACAATTTGACAAGCTGCCACTTTTTTCTTTTCAACCTTTTCTTCCCAAACCGAGAAGCTGTGAGAAACCGGGCATATGTTCGTCATTAACATGGAAACAGACAGCCCTTCTTCTGCATGCGAAGCAGGGTTAGGGAGTTCGCAAGTGTACAAGCTATTAAAATTTTCGCCTAACTCACAATTTCTTCCCTTTTCTCTGCTCCCCTCAACCCCCCCCCCCCGAATGTGTGATTTAAACTGAAGTGACATGACTGCAGGGGGTTGGAGAAATTGTTTTGCTAGTCATTTCTCCAGACAGGCGACAAAAAATCCTTTCTTTGTGCTGTTTCATGCTCTTGGTGTATTTTGTAAGCCAGGAATGGTTGGTGTGCATGAGCCTCTCTCTCTCTCTCTCTCTCTCTCTCTCTCTCTCTCTCTCTCTCTGTGTGTGTGTGTGTGTGTATGGCATACCCACATGGCAGTCACATAGGGGAGATCTGCAAAGCAACTGGATTTCAGTTTGGTGGCTTCTTTGCTGGTTGTACAATAGCAAGGAAACATAGTCTAGACCAGCTGCCTAGATGCCCTAAGCACATCCGATCTTGCCTGATTTCGGAAGCTAAGCAGGGTCGGCTCTGGTTAGTACTTGGATGGGAGACCACCAGGGAATACCAGGTGTTGTAGGCGCCTGGAGTAGGAACTGGCAAACCACTCCAGTATTCCTGCCAAGAAAACTCCATAGACATGGGTTTATTTATTTATTTATTTATTTAACTGGGACTTACGACACAACACACACATAGTCTAGACCAGTGTTTTTCAACCTTTTTTGGGCAAAGGCACACTTGTTTCAAATAAAAAAAAATCACGAGGCACACCACCATTAGAAAATGAAAAAAATTTAACTCTGTGCCTATATTGACTATATATAAAGTAATTTTTCAATTTTTCCCACGGCACACCAGGCAACATCTCGGCACACTAGTGTGAGCCTCCTGGGTTCACAAAGAGAACAGTGGTTGAAAAACACTGGTCTAGACCAGTGGTTCCCAACCTTCCTAATGCCGTGACCCTTTTCTACAGTTCCTCATGTTGTGGTGACCCCCCTTACCCTGCTTGGAAGAGGCCACAAGCCCCCTTTGTCAGGCCACTGCCGCAGGGGCCATAGAGTCGTCACTGGCTCATGGCGACCTCTGTGAAATGGTCAAAGGGTCCCGACCCCTGGGTTGAGAACCACAGATCTAGATGTTCTGCAGCAGGTGCTGGATTCTCTTGGCTCTGTCCCTGCAGGTTGCTTCTCATGGTACATTTCCATCCACAAATGCCTTGCATAGCAGAACGCACAATCATAGAATTATAGAAGAGGGGGGGTCAGAAGGGGCCTGTAAGGCCACCCAACCCAACCCACATTTGTACATGCAGTCTCAATGCATATGGAAAATATTTGTTCCTCCACAACTGCGCTTGCATGGGAACTGAAGCAGAGGCACCATCTTAAATAGGCACCGTGGCCACTTGACTTCCACCTGTAGTAGATGCCATAAAGGCACATTGGGGGGGGGGGGCTGTTGAGTGTCGGGGTGGTGTACAAGAAGTCTAGGAGCTGTTTGTTGCTTGCCATTCCCTCACCCCACCCCCCAAGCAGCGCTCAGAAAAACGAACCGACAAAGCCTCCAGAATTCATTGGTTCTCAACCGGTGGGTCCCCAGATGTTCCAGGACTGCAACTCCCAGAAACCCCTTCCAGCACAGGGAGTGGTGGAGGCTTTTGGGAGTTGCAGTCCAAGAACATCTTCACCGGTTGAGAAGCACTGCTCCAGATGGAATCCCGGAAAGCCGCCCAGTGGACTGGGGAACCCAAACCACTTGTTTCTGTGTCCGTCTTGGACCTTGGGTGCCTTTCACTCGGGGACAGATCACGTAGGGAGGGAGTCCTCCCCTTTCTCTCATCTCACCTCGCTTGTCCTTGTCCAGCGCAGCTGATTTCCACAGAGACTCGCAGCACTTTGCACGCCGCATTTCTCCCACCCCGAGATCGCGTGCGTCCATTCAGAAGCGTGCGGACTGGCTCTCCGTTGCTTGCCTTGACGTAACTTTATTGTTGGCCTGCCAAATAGTAGGAAATAGATGGTTTAATATCAGCAAGGGTCTTTCCCTTCTTTTTATGCCAGGCCAACTGGCAGGTCTGACTAAGCTGATACCTTCCGAGGCTAATGCTCTGCAGCTGGATCCATTCCGTAACCATTTCCCCAATTAGTACATTTCCTGCAGTGCATAAGGAGAGGGTGAGAGAATTGCCATTTACCCGGTTAGAATGATGTGTTCCTGAGCTGGTGGGAGTGTGCGGCTGGCGCCTTGGATGAAACTGCGTCCTTCCCCCTCTTACATTTTGCTTAAACTATGGGACGGCCATTTTGGTTTACGGCAGAACCATCTGCCATCCTTTTTGCTTTGGAGCAAATGAACTTTAAATCTTGTCCCCTTGATTTGACATTAGTTACCTGTGGAAATGATAATATAATGATATTTATATTATAAATATAAATGGTAATATAATTAGATATAATATATAATTATAAATGGTAATTATAATTATAAATTGTAATATAATGATAGCTTAGTTGGTTTTGTCTATCCCAGCCTTTTTCTTGCTGGAGTTTTGTTTGTATGTATGCTGTTGTATTTTATCCTTTTTTAAAAAAAAATGTTTCTGCGTTGTTGTTTTTTTTTGGGGGGGGTCTAGTTGTTTTGTTCTATATTTTTGGTACACTGCCCAGAGTTCCTAAGGGAAGTTGGGAGGTTAATAAGTACAAATATAAATAAATAAATTATAGATAGATAGATAGATAGATAGATAGATAGATAGATAGATAGATAGATAGATAGATAGATAGATATTCTGCAGAGGTGTTGAGAATCAGATTTAGACCTCAGCTTTCTTCTTCTAGTTGTTTCAAGAAAAATATTGCTTTGCATTTGCATTTTTTTGTTTTTAAACCATCTGAGGCTTGGAATGGCCAGGTTTTGATGCGAGATGAGTGAAGGTTGAAGGTGCTTGTCATAGTATGTTTCTCTGCCTTCCCTTCCACCCAGTGAACAGTAGAGGTGGCAAAGAGAAAAGAAGCCAAAATATTCTTCCGATACAATCGGCCCATCTCGGAGTTTTAAGAGTGGAAAGTAATCAGGAGGAATTGGAAATTGCTCTTTGGAGAAGCACGCTGCAGGACCTCCCATCCACCCTGTGAAACGTAATTGGTCATGGGGCAGGACAGTGTGAGCGAGTTCAGTGTTTCTCCCCTCAAGATGGAAGAATGAAAGGGCAAGGAGGTCTTCTCCAGCTGTTTGGATGAGGCTGGGGAAGTCTCATTATCTATCCATTATTTATTTATTTATTTATTTATTTATTTATTTATTTATTTATTTATTTATTTATTTATTTTATATAGCTTGTATGCTGCCCAATACCCAAAGGTCTCTGGGCGGCTCGCAATCAAAGTAAACAATTCAAATAATTAAAACATCAAATTGCAATAAAATGACAACAATAAAACATTTAAATACAATAAATACAATGTATTAAAATACTACACTAAAATCACCATCAGGACCCACAATAATCAGTTAAAAAACTTCTGGAACAGCATTGTTTTTACCTGGCCCCGGAATGTCATCAATGTTGGTGCCAGGCGGGTCTCGCTTGGGAGGGCGTTCCACAATCTAGGGGCAGCTGCTGAAAAGGCCCTGTTCCTACAAGCCATCCCTTTTCATCTCCTTGAGGGATGGCTCTTTCAGGAGGGCCCTCTGGCTGGATCTTATGGTGAAGTTGGTGGGCTGGTCGCAATATAGGACAATCCAACCATAGACCCCAATTTGAGGTGCACCTTCCCAACCTTGGGAGTGAGGCATTTCAAACTGAGAGCTCAGGGCATTCTCCCCTTTGAGAACTCAAACTCTCCTTCCTCTGTAACGAATCCTCATTTTTAACCACCTCCCCTCCCCGCCGCCCCTGCAAAAAAACACTCACACTTCTTCTATAAGTTTTGAAAACTCAGTTGGGATGCCAGTTCATGAGGTACAGGTGGAGTCTGTGGTCACGCTGCCTCTTAATAGGAACCTGAGAGTAAAAGAACTCAAGAGCCCACCTTGCTTCCTAATTCATGGACAGGAACACGCTGCCCTTTGAACGCTGGGCAGGGGAACAGAGCTGCCCACCGTGAGACACTGGATAATTTGAAGGCAGCCGGGGTGTGTGCAAAGGGATTAACTCCGTTCGCATTCACCTTTATTCCAGAGGGTGGCTGGGCTGCCGGGACAACAGAAGGAGCTAAACCTCTCCTTCACACCTCCATCACTACCAATTAAAGACATGAATAGAGAATGGATCAGTGGATGGCTCTTAACCCAAAGCAGCTCGCCACTGAAAGACCGGTGGCTGGCGGGCACCAGCAGGCAGAGAGGGCCATTGTATGCAAGACTCAGCCACTGGGCAGAACAGGATGCAAAATGAGGTAGACCTTTGTTCTGACTTTCGCCTTCTAAGGCCATGCCAGGGTGAGGGCTGCCTCAGGCCAAGGGCAAATAATTGGGGTTTTTTCCCCCTCCCAGTTGTTCCCTATCCTAAGGTCTTGTGAAGATTACAAATTGAATTGGACCCTGCCTTTATCGCTTGATTAAAAAGGGGAGAGAGGGGGAGAACTCAAGCAATTAAAAATCCAGTGAGTCATCACTCAACCTAGGTAGGGCTGATTAGTGCTCTTAAAGCAACTCTAGGTGATCTTCCTTTTATCCTCGGTTTCTCTTTGTACAAAAGCGGTGTTTATGAAAGCCTCAGCCTTGGCCACCTGGGTAGTTTTCTGTGAATAGGAGCGATGGAGCGAGAGGGAAAGTTTTAAGGATCTTGGCATGCACGGCGAGCTGTGAAATCGCTCTGCAGAGCAAGCAAGGCGTCCGACAGACCGCCTTGACATCGCAGGGAGGCTGTCCCAGAAAGGCTTCCAAGGAAGGTGGAGGCAGAGGAGAAGAGACACAAGCACCCCCTGTTCGGTGGTTGTAGCCTTCAGCTAGCTAAGGAGGCTTCTCCCTTGTCCCAGGAGGAAGGGGTGGCTTCGGATGTTGTGCTGGAAGGAGGGGATTGGAAAGCTACTGTGGGGCACAGACTGTTAGAAAAGTTGGAGGCTAGATGGATGCAGGAGATTCTTGCCACCGATTTGTTGCAGGGGCCATTAAAAAAAAGTCTTGATCCAACCACAAGGTCTCTCTTGTCCATCCTTCTGGTCACGCAAGGGCAACCAGAGCCACTGCACTGTCATACTTCCCAGCACACGGAAGCAGAGGCTGGAGACGTCGTGGAGGCATTTGTGGGGGTTCCGTTAATGCTACAGTACTAACGGTTCCGATGAAGAACCACCATTGGACTCATTTATCTTATCCCAAAACATTAAACTTTTATTCTCGCCATGGGCGGGTAACACATCTTCAACTGGTTCATTAACATTGTTAACATGAATAAAAGGTAAACTGGTCAAACTGCCTCTGATAACAAAGTCATTCCTAGCGTCCTCCCTGTTCAGAAAGGGATTGGTGTTTACTTGAAATGAGGGGGGGGTCATCATCATTGCCGGACCATAGCAATGGGTCCCGCAACAGTGATGCTTCAATTTTGTCCATTGTGTTTCCCAACCCCATCCAGGGATCCATCTGGATATGGCACCACCTCCTCTGGAGACTGTCACTGTATTTGTCCCTTTCGTAGGACTCCCTGTGACAGCTATCCTGTCTCTGTGGACGTCACCGTTTCTTTCTCCGCCTGGCTTTCTTTGTCTATACATCTGATTGTTCTTCTCCTTTCTGTCTGGACGCCTTCATCTCTACCCCTCGCTTCTGTCTGGGTCCTTTTATTCTGGCATCCCTCTTTTATAACCTCCTTCTTCCCCATTCTCCTTTCCCGTTTGTCAATTGGCATATCAATCAACCAGAACCCCTATGCCAGTGGTGGCGAACCTTCGGCACTCCAGATGTTTTGGACTACAGTAACCCCCCCCGCCGCCGATCGCGGGGGTTAGGGACCCACCCCACCCGCGATGCATGAAAATCCACGATACGCGGAAGTGGGGGGGGGCGGGGGGGCAACCGCGTGCGCCGCTTGCTCCGACCTCCCGGGAGGTTGGGGCGGGCGGCGCGCGATTGGACAAAGAGGCTTCGGCTGGGGAGCCCAGCGCTGGGGCTCTGCAGCCGGAAGCGCCTTTGCAATCGCATGCTACTTGCCTGGACCTCCTAGGAGGCGCAGGCGAGCGGTGTGCGATCCCCCCTCCCTCAAGCCCTTTCCTGGTCCCGTGGTCCTGCGATATAGCGGGACCGCGGGACCGGGACCGCGAAAGGGCGGGGGACCACTGTACAACTCTCACAGTCCTTTGTCATTGGCCATACAAGCTTGGAATTCTGGGAGTTGTGGTCCAAAACATCTGGCGTGCCGAAGGTTTGCCACCACTGCCCTATACTCTTGGATTTTCTTGTCCTGGTCCCTAAACAGTTGTATTTCTATCCTCCCTGGTTTCTTCCCACTCTATCAGATCTTTCGCTGTCCCACTCTCGGGTCCATTTGAAGGACAAAGGGCACTCTTTCAAAGATGAGGATATACACATATTAGACAAAGAAGAAAGGTGGTTTGAGAGAGGAGTAAGGGAAGCCATTCATGTGAGCATTGAAAACCCCTCCCTCAACAGAGGTGGTGGGCTCAGGCATAGTCTATCTGCTACTTATCAGGCTGTGCTTTCCAAAGTCCCCAGGCAAATCAAAAGGCCTTCACCACCAAGGCCACAGCTAACGACCCATTCTTGATAGGTTTCAGCACCTTAGGCCATTGTTCACCTTAAGGCTATGGATACTATTGTCTCCCTAACAAGCCTATTTAGGCCACTGTTCATCTTATGAGCCTAATTCAGGCCAGGGTGACAAGAGGTCAAAGCTGCCTATAAGATGGAGGACTTGCAACTAGCTGTATTCAGACTGATGAAGCTGTTTGGATGAGCAGCGAAACGTTTCTATCTCTCAAAAAAGAAGTCCAGTAGCCATGGCTCGACTTCCAGACACTCTCAGGTGTATGTCTTTTCCCTCTATTCTCCACATCCAGTTCTCTCATGTCCTCTGTCATCAACTTCATCCCCGTAGACGGCACACGCCCCTTCTCACAGCATTCCAAGAAGTAGCAACGGATGCCTCTGGACTGATGCTTCCCACTTTTTGTTCCCCCAGATGATCTTGGACTGAAACTCCCAGAAGCCTTCACCACTAACTGTGCCTGCCAGGATTTTTCTGGGCGTTGTGGTTGAAATGCTCCTCAGGGTCCCAAAGTCGGGAACCACCGCCCTAGATTGAATGACTAAAATTCTATTGTCAGACATCGCACACAGGAAGGCCGTTGTGCAAGTGCTTTTTGCATTTTGACAGCTGCTTGTCAGTATGCCCAAGCACGCTGATCAAGCATTTGTGCAGCCAAAGCATATTAAGGTGTGCGATGGGCAGCTTGGCGATGTTGTGTACCCTGCTTGTGAGTTTCCACTTTATGGTGTGTGATTACAGCAGGTTTTAGTCCACGAATGGGTCTGAAAGCTATTTGAAATCGGCTTCCTCCGTGACCTGTCGTGGGAGGGACCCCACCGTTTAACTGATGCCTCCGTGCTATAATCCCTCCGGCGGAAGTTAAATGGATTCATAATTTGCCAGAGATGGAAAGGGCAGCCGCAGAGAGTGCTGCTAAAGCAACGGCAGTGTATTGTGATGCATTTTGCAAGAGGGGAGGTTGAGTCCCTGCCCTCACCTCCAAACGCTTTCTCTGGCTGGCACGTTTTGCTTTGACAAATGCCTTCTTGAAGGTCCGCTGCCCAAATGTTATGTAAATTGTCGCTTGAACACGCTGCTCTCGGTTGCTTTCACACCTCTTGAGCGTTGTCTTCATGCCCTGGTTTTGGAGACAGGTGGGAAAAGCATCTGTATGTGACACCCAATGCCAGTTGCCGGCTGGCCTGTTAGACTTCGCCTCCTGTAACACCGTGGAGTGCACTCTCTCTCTCTCTCACCTGTCTCACCTTTCCTCTCCGCTTTTTAAATGACGCGTCACCTGCTCCCAAGTGTCATTCTATCAGCAAGGCGATCTGGAAGCCACCGCTGGCCATCTTGGGCTGCACGATGCCGGTGATGGTGTGTCCATTCGTTTTATTTATTTATTTATTTATTTATTTTTGCAACTTATATGCCGCCCGCTACTCAGAGGTCTCTGGGCGGCTTCCCATCAAAGAATTAAAACAGTTAAAACATCAAATATCAATAAATAATTAAAACAATAATAAAAACCTTACACTAAAATTGCCATCAGAGGACCCACAGTCTATATTGTATCAATTAAAAAACTTCTAGAACAGGAAGGTTTTTACCTGGCGCCGAAATGTCATCAATGATCTCACTTGGGAGGGCGTTCCATAGCTTGGGGGCAGCTGCCGAGAAGGCCCTGTGTCTGCAAGCCATCCCTCTCACCTCCTTGAGGGATGGCTCTTTCAAAAGGGCCCCCTGGCTCGATCTTCATTGCCGGGTAGGTTCGTATGGAAGGAGGCGTTCCTTCAGGTATCTGTTCTAGCAATTGCGTTCCAGCAGGATATATGGTGCCAGTGGGTTTGCCCCTGCTTTTTGTAAGAAAAGAATTTATTCTGAACCTGGACACCTCTGCGGGGAAGTAGAACTTCCAGGACAGAGGCTGTTGTAGATACCGAACTTTCTTTCTTGTTGCAGGCAGTAAAATACTTCCCAGTGACTAATCTATTGCTGTCTTTGTTACCCCTTTTATAGAAGAGACGTATAAAAGGACTAATTCTGTTTTTGCTCTCTGTTGCTGCTTTGTTTGTTAGGTGTGAGTTAACCTAAGGGTAACTTAGTTCCTTTCTTCCTTCTCCCGAACATCTTTGTAATCATGCTGTCAAGTCAATTTGAAGTTCCCCGCCGCCCTGTTCCCAGGTTTCCCAAGTACTGAGTACTTAGAAATGGTTTACCATTCTCTTCTTCTGGTGGTGCTTTGAAAGTGTGTTGTTACTTTAATTGATTTTGGACTACAATATCCTATTCCCGTTTCAGTTTAATTACATGCCCCATTAAAATGAGCTGCTGATCTATCAAAATGAAATATAGTTGAGGATGGTTAGTACTCTGTTTTTCCCCATTCGAACCGTGGGTTCTTTACAAGAGCCCCCTGCTATACAAATGAGGCCTGTCTTAAAAATGTCAGCAGAGAAAGAAGAGTAACAACACACTGGAGGAGACAAAGATTGGTGGTGTGCAATCCGATTCATTTCAGGTTCTGATTTCCTTTCAAATGTCGAGCCTTAAAGACCCTGAATCAAGCAGTAGAGTTGGTATCTCTCCGGCTTGGTCGATCTCTCTTCGTAGGCAGCAGC
The DNA here is from genome assembly GCA_029282475.1 of Phrynocephalus forsythii. Classification (NCBI taxonomy): domain Eukaryota; kingdom Metazoa; phylum Chordata; class Lepidosauria; order Squamata; family Agamidae; genus Phrynocephalus; species Phrynocephalus forsythii. Next base: position 90,866,417 of record JAPFRF010000007.1, read on the forward strand.
TCACTGGGGTGATGTTTAGGGGCTTTCGTAAGTCGGCTACCAGACACCCCTTTTTAAAAGAGATGGAGCTGGCTCCCTGTGAATTCTAAGGGGATCCTATAGATCAGTGGTGGCGAAACTAAGGCACTCCAGATGTTTTGGACCACAACTCCCACAGTCCTCGGTCATTAAGAACATAAGAACATAAGAAGAGCCATGCTGGATCAGGCCAAAGGCCCATCTAGTCCACCTTCCTGTATCTCACGCTGGCCCCACCAGATGCCTCTGGGAGCACACAAGACTAGATATCTTTCTCCTGATACCACTCTCCTGCATCCTGGAGATGACACATCTCCCTCATGGTTTGGAACCTGGGATGGACTTTTCCTTCAGGAACCTGTCCAATCCCCCTTTGAAGGCATCCAGGCCAGATGCCATCACCACCTCCTGTGGCAGGGAGTTCCACAGACTAACAACGGGCTGGGTGAAAATATATTTTCTTTTGTTTGTTCTTACTCTCCCAGCCCTCAATTTGAGTATATGTCCCCTAGTTCTGGTATTTTGTGAGAGGGAGAAGAGCTTCCCTCTATCCACTTTACTCATGCCCTGCATTAATGTTGTATGTCTCAATCATATCCCCCCTCAGGCACCTTTTTTCCAGACTAAAGAGCCCCAAATGTTTTAGCCTTTCTTCATAAGGGAGGTGCCCCAGCCCAGTAATCATTTTAGTTGCTCTCTTCTGCACCTTTCCCAGTTCCACTATGTCTTTTTTGAGATGTGGAGACACATTGGCAGTCTAGGCCTGGAATTCTCAGAATTTCTGTCCAAAACATCTGGCGTGCCAAAGGTTTGCCACCACTGCTCTAGAATGAAACACTTGATGATTGGGATAAGGGTCCCATGTTTGGAAGTTAAAAGCAATAGTTACGAAGACCTGTAGCCTTTTCTTGTAGGGACATATCCCATCCCTTGTGTGTCTCATTGAGAAATAACAGTATATAAACCTGAAGGGCCAAACTTTGGCATCCAGTACGGAGCTGTTACAGTAGTACTGCTATGTAAAGATGGGCACGAACTGGTATTTCGGAGGTCCGTGCCAGTTTGTTTCTCAACCGAACAGGTGTTCAACATTGCCCTGCCCTGCCTGGACTGGTGGGTGCTCACTCAGAGGCATTGCCCCAGGTTCCCTGCCCCACCTCGTCCAAGCAGTGCATCTGAGTGGGCACAGAGCTAGGAACCAGCAAGTGCCTGTTCCGCCAAGGAACGAACCAGCACGAACTGCCAAGCGGACAGTGCGTGCCCATCTCTGTGACATGAGCTAGCTGCTAGAGGTTAGGTGTTCGATTCCCCACTGTCCCTCCTGGGAATACTGCCGTCCTGTGTGGCTTTGGGCAAGCCGCACAGTCCCAGGACACACACCCCACCCCCACCCCAAGAAGGATAGGGTAAACTACTTCTGATTATTCTCTACCAAGAAGACCCTGGAAGAAAGGATTGTGATCAGACAGAATTGGCATGACGCCACACTGTCATTATGATGATTATTTAAAAAGATGCCGTGAGCCCATGAGTTGGATAATGTGTGTAATTCTGGACACATCATCATCTTTGAAAGTGATATTATAGAGCAGATGAAAGTGTGGTAGTTGCAAGGGAAATTACACACAGTCTCTCATAACGCGAGAAGCTGCAGATGCTGGACGAAGCTGACAGTAGCTCCCAGAGTTAGCTGCAGCCTTGGTTATAGCCAGGGCATGTGTTTTAGTTCCCATCTTCACCCACCGTTGTGCAGAGGTGTCCGTGAACTTAGCATCTTCTGCGTCTGCGATTTTAACAAGTCCTAGTTGAATTTATTCTTCCGTGGGCACAACAATGCGCACAAAATAAAGCTCTTAAAATAAGCTGACCACAGATCACTGGCGAGGACTCGCTGAAAACCCCATAGATGATTTCTTAGCTTAATTTTAAAAACAGGTCTAAATGAAACAATGCTTCTTCCATTTCGTGGGTTTGCCTGGTCCGTTGTGCTACAGAAGAAGGTTGGGTTGTAGTTTGTGTGTCTCTTTGGAGACAGAGATACGTTCCTGCCATGATCCAATGATCCGGACTCACGGTCCAGTCCAACTTAAGTTACACTGGCGACTTGAATCTGGGGTCACCCCCATACAATGACTGGGATTTGACATGCAAATTGGAACCCACCCATCATTCCCCCCTCCCCCCATGGGGAAAAGAGCTTAAAACCTGCCGACATCCCAGGTTCCTGCCCGGGAGGGGCGGGGAGCATCATCAGCTTGGAAGTTGCGCTCTCTTCACCCCTTCTCTTCTCTCTCTTGCAGACGGTCCCCAAACCCATCGCGTTGGAGCCCTGTTTTGGCAACAAGGCGGCTGTCCTGTCCGTATTTGTGAGGCTGCCTAGAGGCCTGGGGGGGATCCCTCCCCCGGGGCAATCAGGTAAGTCTCCATCCACCCCTGAGGCATATCTTCCGGGTGGTTGCCCCCATTTCTCTCGAGCTGCCTCCAGCCTCGGAGCGCTGTTCCCGGTCAATTCCTCCGTAACTCGGGATTTCCTCTCCCGCCAGGTCTCGCAGTGGCGAGCACGTTGGTGGACATTTCGCAACAGATACCGATTGCCTACAAGGAGAAATCGGGAGCGGTACGGAATCGCAAGCAGCAGCCTCCAGCCCAGCCTGGGACGTGTATTTGACGCACGGACATCAGAACTGCTTCTTTAGAGTTTTAAACACAAGGGAGAACTGGGCGACGGAGGCACCGGACAAAGATCTCGTGGGACAAAGGAGACTTCCAAAGGACCCGGGCAACATGGCTCGGAGCCGCCGGGCCTGCCTCATGGCGTGGGCGCCGCCTCCGTGGGCTTCGCTGGACCTCTGCCCCATCTCAGACTTGCCAGTCCCCATTGTGATGTATACGGCTCCACGTTTTTAATGTTGCTCTCCTTTCTCCGTTCAAGGGCCGTCCGTAGCCAAGGCCTCTGCATCCATTTCCACTGTTGAACATTGGCATTAATGCGGAAGAGCCAGGGTTTTTTTTGGGGGGGGGGGACGGGAGGGGACAAGATTCGTAGCTTTTCTAGGTGGAAAGTGCTTTGTGGCATTTTGAGTTGGGCTTTCTCCCCTTCCCCTGCTGCCCCCCCCCCCAGTTGTACAAGAAAAGGTGTTGCACAAACAGACAACGATCTGCCCTCGGCAGCCAAACCCCTCTGTTGCCGGAGAAGATAATTCTGTTTCCTCTGGAGCCCAGTGGGTTACAAACATGCCATTTATTTTCTCTCTGACGTTGAGGTCTCGGTTAAACACAAGGCACTCACCAGGTTCTTACGAATGCAGCATTCTTATCATCCGATTGGGCTATCCGTCGTTTCACCGAAGAGTCCCTTTGCAGGAAGATAACGTTGTGTGCATATTTGTGTAGTTGTGTAACCGGAGTGCCAAGGAATTGGCAGACAGTAAGGGTTCTGGTGCAACTACTCCCTTCTCTTTTATCCATGGCCTTTTTTTTTAATGTTGTGTCGCACAACCAGTGGCAGACGTAGAGGGACTCTCCTCTTTCAGGGTGATGGTCAACGTGGGGAGGGTCGTGGGAAGGCAGGGAGGGGAGACCAGGGTGCTTTTGCAGCCCGTGCCATCTGACAGCTTCCGTTTCTGGCAGCTGTTGGGCAGATAATTCCTCTTGCACAGATAATTCCTCTTCCACGATTCCACCTCTCCACCTCGTCCTGTTCTTCCCATTTCTTCAGACAGCCAGTGGGAAATGACCACGTCCTGCACTGTGGAAGGGTGGAAGCGATTCTTTCTGGTTTGATATTCTCTTGTGACTCCCCCTACGCTCCCCCCCACAATACCTCTCAGTAACATGCTGCATGTCAGGTGCATGTGTTCCAGCTCAGTATCCTCTCAGTGCCATAATTAACCTACAGGAAGGGTCTTATGTATCCGTGGGACACTTCCCCGCACCCGTTGGCCCATCAGCTTCTGCCTCAAGAAGGGCACGAACTGCTTCCCAAGGATAAAGGGCCCTCCTATTTAGCCCTTGGGTGATCCGGGTTCAGCTACCAGCGCAAGACTAGAGATGCTCTTGCTGATTTTACCATGGTAAAAAACCCTGGCACGTTCTCATCCCAGCATGCTCTGGGCGAAGGTGGGCAGAAGCACGGAGTCCCACTGGCTGGCCGTTTAGTAGCAGGTGGGTGGGCTTGGCGACATACCTTTGCTCCAGAGTGAGCAGGTGTTGCGCAGTCAACATGTGTCGGAAACAACTGTAACCCACCTTCTGTCTTGCTCTTAGCACCTGTTACGTTCTTTCTGACCATCTTCCACCCGCATGCTTCAGGGTGGAAGGGGTAAGCTTATCCCACTTGGCTTGAGCTGAACCCGGGCTTGCGCATGAACGGTTGGTGGTTGCTTGACCATGCCTGTCATCCCAGTCCACGGGGAGGCTTGGCAATTCCTCTGAACGATGGTGCAAACTCCTATGGCAGCCTCAGGAGTTTGCACCCACTCCTTTTATAAGGTCTGGTTGTGTTGTTGTGTAGCATTGAGCTGAGACTCTACACACACACTGGGAGAGGGGGAGAGAAGCAACAGCCATCCCCTGGAGCAGTGAGGGGGTGGCTGGTCAGCTGGCTGCATCATGTCTCGGGGAGGGTCAGGCATCATTTCCCTGTTGGCTGTTCCCACATCTCCTCCCCCCTTCCCTTCCTGAATCCAACACTGTAGCATCGTTGTCTTTTTGACTGAGAATCTGAGGGAGCTAAGAATGCGTAAGACAAGGACTTAGATCAATTATTTGGCGGCATTGGCCGGGGGGGGGAGGGGGACTTCTGCACAAGTGGAATTGCCCAGTCATTTGAATCCCGTAGCAGACGCATGATGAGGACCAAAGCCACCTGCAAGAAACGCTGCAGTGGTGCATATTAATGAATGATTCTGTGCCTCCCTGGACAAAACTGGAGCACAAGTCTGATTAAAAACCGCCTCTCTCCGGCAACTCACCTCACTCCCGATTCCCAAGCATCTTCTCTTAAACCTCATAGCTCATCTGAAGTGTTCCTGGTTAGTGGTGGGCGATGATGGGCTCTTTGGCGCGTGGGGGGGGGTATTTAAGGAATGCACAAAATGACCCCAGTTTTCCTTGGAAAGAGCTTCCCCCGTTTGCCTTTCCTGTGCCGCACGGACCAGGAGAAATGTTCCTGGAAATCCCTCATCCTTGGTTTAGAGGGTTAGATCGCCTCTTGTTTTTCACTTATCGAGGAGCTCTTTTGACGGCGGGGGATTAAGGGACCCAGCTGTATCAACTTCTTGTGATGGGACTAGGTCTTCACCTCTTGGACTGCTGGCTGGTCCATGATCACCGTTGCCAATGGTGTTCTTGTTTCGTGCCCTTCTACCGCCCTTTGCCTCTTCCACCTGCAGAGCGAGGCCAGGGCGGGCGGGTAGGCAGGCGGTTTTTATCTTTGTTTGTCTTCTCTTGTCCGACCCCACGGCGGCCTCTAGGAGAACCAAAAGTCAGTCGGGATTAATCCGGCACTGCGGGAGCTTGTTCTAACGAATCCACGAGCCTGTCTCCTGGGTGCTTTCCATCCGAATTATTTCATCTGAACTTCCAAAGGTCACTTGCCAGTTGGGTGGCTAGGAGCGCGGCTTGGCCCGGCCAGCCAGCCCCTGCCGCCGAACCAGCCTGCTGACAAAACCCGGGAATGATCGCTTGAGGAAAGAACTGGGGAGGGGGTAAAAAAGGAAGCCAGCGTGCACCCACCTGTGTCTTTTCTTTACCTGTGTGTCTGTCACAACGGGAAATGAGAAAGAGAACTTCCTTTGTACATAAGATGGAACAGTGTGCAGGATGTCGGGGAATTTATTGTGTTTATAAAATGGGTATATAATGTACTTATGGACACTTTTAAAGATTATGGATGACTTTTGTCTTTAATGATTTGTGCATATCCTGATGCTGCCGCTGAATTTTTAAGCTGTCAAGCTGTTTAAGCAGATAATAATCTGGGAGGTAGAGGGGAAGGAGAAACCCCCTCTGAACGGGATGTGTGAATTTGCAAGGCTGCAGCCCTCCACGGAGGTTGCCTGCACAAGGTAGCCATCTCACTGCCTGCCGGATTTCCACCTGGGCTTTCAAAAGGACAAGGCCTTCAGCCGTTCTCTGATTGAACGCCAAATGCCAGCATTTCTGCTTTTCAGAGAGGGCTCCCACAGGAGCTGGGAACCCCTTTGCCAAGCAGGTTTGCGGATCTGATGTTTTCAGGGTTTGAGACTGTTTTGAAAGTTTGAAAAGCTCCGAATCTATTCTCAAATACTTCCCACCCACCCACCCCTCAACAGCCTTTTTCTCCATGGGGCAACGCTGTCCGACGCTCGATACAGACCAAGGAGGAAAGACATAATCTGGTGGCGGCCCTGGCACGTCCCTTCCTTTTGCTTACAGATTGTCAATTCAGAAATGTCCCCCGTGCCCAAAGTGCCAACTTTCTCTGACTGCCTGGTGCCTGTGATGCCTTTTACCTTCCCCTGCATCCTGTCCATGAATCATGTCGCTAACCGTGGCGAACCGCAAATGCTCCCCAAAATGATAGGCTGTGAATACACCTCTTGCCAGGTTTCTTCTTCCTTCTAGTTACCAGGCACCCTGGGTGGTGTGTGTGTGTGTGTGTTTAATTGCCCCACGGAGCCTGTCGGAGTGTGAAAATATATTCACTTCCAGTATACTTTTTAAATTACTGTCAGAAACAAGCTTTGACAAAAATGCATGATTGGTCAAGAATCCAAGAAAACGAAGAACTTCACTGCTCGCGAAAAAGTTGGTCTCAAAGCATCGGAGCTGCCATCCAGGTGCAGAATCGAAACGTTGCCACCAAGTCATTTGGGGGTGGTCTTAGGCAAGCTCCTCCCCAACCCATGGTGTAAACCCAGCCCCACCCTTGCAATCTTTGAGATACCTCTACACTCCCTTAGAGGGTTGTCATGAGGATTACTGAGGTAGTGTATGTGAAGACCGAAGTGATACATAAATGCTTTTTTTTTTTTTAAAAGGGGTGGGGACGTCTGGCTTTTACCGTCCTTCTGTCTTTCACCCTCCTTGCACAACGTCATGTTGCTGGACGTCAAACCCAACACTCACCTGAGTGCACCCACACCCACACCACACCCACCCTGGCATCAAAATTACCCTAGGTAACTGTAAATAGGAGGGTTGTGTGAAATTGATTTCTTCCCATATAATGCCTGCAATCCAATCCCTGCTGTGAGCCGTCCGAATAGCAGCCCCGCTGCCTGTTTCCTTTGTCAGGATGGCTGCAGGGCCCGCGTGAATTCAGCATGCCAGGTGGAGGACCAAATTTGGAACGCGCCGGGTCCAGCGCCCCCATTGAACAGGGAGGGGGTGGCCCTTGGGACTCAAAGCAGGGGTGCAGCAGTCCCCAAGGCAGCTCTGTCTCCCCAGAGGCATATAGGGGGAAAGATTATGTCTACCCTATATGGTAGGAACAGGGGCAGAAGAGATGGGTGGTTCCAATGCATTGGTCAACAGAGCTACTGCCCCTTTGATGCCCCAAAGAAGAAGAACAAGAGTTCAAAGGGGGGTTGTCATTGTTGCATGTCAATGGAAGGGGATCCTGTCCTTTCACAAGGGTCCATCCTTGGTTCCTCGCACTGAGACAGCGCTTAGAAATGCCAGACCGAGTGGCCTTTCAAGGCGGGGAACATTACTTCTTTGGACCACTGTTCCCAGAATCCCTCTGCTAACAAAGCCAACGGGACCCGTCTAGTTCAGCAGCCCGGTTTGTGCTGTGACCTTCTGGGAGTGCCACCAAGGCAGGGCGTGAAGGTTCATGCAGCTCCAGCGGCAGCGATCTTCACAGAGACCCGACATCTGAAGGTCTCCCATCCATGTTGAATGGCCAACAGCACCTCCGGGCTTGCCACGCCTTCCGTGGCTTCCCTGTCTCCCCTCCCCCCCCCGTTTGAAACCCGTGGCATTGAAATGGATGGACATGGTAATTTTCCTCCCATGCTTTTTCAGTGGTCCTTGGTCCTTGTTCGTTCTCGATGCCAACATGAGGATGGCGGGTTGAACATGTTGGCCCTGTAAATTATTTTTGACCTGGTTGCTAATCTTTCCCACCAGATGATAATAAACTCATGATGAAATATTTCTGCTTTCTTCCCTCACCTCCCATGCTCTGGGCATTGGGAAACTTCTCCAAAGAACGTGACTTTCTTAAAATAAGTTTCACCCTCTTTTTGTGTTTTCCAACCTCAGAATTCTTTGGTCTATTCCCTTAAGAAATCTGTGCCTCTGCTTGAAGCAGGGTGAGCAAATTAAGTTAAATTTGCCCTGGTGCGTAAAATAACGAGTCCTTTAAAAACAGAGGGAGAAACACATTTATTTCCGTTACTATATTTCTGCACCAAAACATTCTTTTCTCTAGAGCTCTTGAATTACTTTTTCTTTGTATTTTGTTTCCCCCCACACAGTGTTTTCTCTTTTTTAAAACTATTCTTCTGTATTTTAGACCTGAACTTAGTTTTTGTTCATATGTATAATTTAGCTTTTTATTGCATTCACATGTAAATAACAAGTAAGTATTGTAAAGTATTGCATTGCTGGGGGGTGTTGGTATAAAAATACACATTTTAGGGCTGCTGTTTTTTTGGTATTTTTTTGTATTGTATAAAAAAACCCCACTAATTTAAAAACAGGAACAAAGTGGCAAAGACTTGCATTTTGAAACACCAATGTGAAGTATGTGTATGTAAATAAAAGTAAATGATGAAGAAACTCCCCTCCCCTTCTGGAATAAAACGTAGAAGATCTGGTTAAATTTTGTTCCCCTTTGTTTTCGTGGTTGGTTTTACGCAAGTTTAAGCTTGGGGAGGTGACTTTTATTTACTTGGGTGGAGTCCTTGCAAATAAAAAGCATACCCACTCCTTAGAAAGGAAACAAGTACATTCAGAGAAAACTTTTCTGCATCTACCCCACCCCACCCCACCCTCGAATGTCGCCTCTGCATTTGAAGAACATTTGGTACAGACAGGGCTGGCGCTTCTATTAAGGTGAACTAGGCAGTTGCCTAGGGCGCCAAAATGGAGAAAGGGCGCTGGCCAGCCTGCTGCCCCCCGCTGCCCCCCCCGCCGCTGGCCACCGCCGTCCGTCCTCCCACCGCCTGCCAGCCGCCCATCGCCATCTGCCTGCCACCCCCCACCCATCGCCACCCCCACGCCCATTGCCCCCGCACCCGTCACCATCCCCCCATGCCCGTCGCCATCCCCCGCCATCCCGCCCACCCCGTCCCCCACCACCACCCTGCCCACCCACCGCTGCCCACTGCCCTGCTGCCCACCCTGCCCCCACCCACCCCCCACCCCTCGCCTATGGCGCAAAAAAACCTAGCACCGGCCCTGGGTACAGATTCAGCATTCACCCCTGTCTGATGCTCCAATCGGGTTCTAGGATTAGTCTTGAAATGTCAGTCGCCTTGAATCTGGGCAGCTGGTGTGATTCCCTTCCCCTCACCCCGAAACTTGGGGTAGCCAAAGGCACAGAGATAAAAATGGTCAGCGACATTAATGTCTTTGCATCTCCAGCACAGTGACGCTTGGGATCTAATGCCCAGTTCTGTCCATTTTTTTAAAAGAACATTTATTTAAAATACTTTTACCCCCCTTTTTGCCTTAGAAAAGGGTCCAAGGTGTCTTAAATCATTGAACGACGGGATGTAACACTAATGACGGTGGTGAGCGTACAATACAATAGAGAAGGATCAAACAGATACTGCTCTAAAAATGTTGAATGAAAACAACACCAAAAACACATTCAAAGCAGTCAAGTACAACAATCCAATTTTCTAAAAAAAAAAAAAAAAAAAGCACAACCTTCTCAGGCAATCATTAAAGGGAAACTTGCATGATGAGAGAGGACTTTGCCTGCTTGCAGAAAGACAGTAAAGAGCGGGCCAGGGTGGTCTCCTGTGGGAGGGAGTTCCGAAGTCTGCAGAAGAGAAGGCCCCATCCCATCTCCCCATCAAATGATCTTAACCCCCAGGCAGGCACATCAAGGATCCTGGAGATCGCTTGGACATTTAGGGTTTTATAGGTTAGAACCGGCAGTTTGAACTGCGTCCGGACATGGCTCAGCAGCCAGTGGAGTGTTGTAACACAGGGATTACCCTACTTGCAAGGAAGCGTTCATGACTAGAGATGGGCACGACTCAAAAAAATGGTGTTTCGTTTGTCATTTGTCGTTTAGGGGGTCCGTTTCGGTTCGTTTTCGTTTTTCGTGAATTTTTTGCAAAAATATTCATTTTCATTTCGTTACATAACGAAATGAAAAAACGAAAATGAAAAATTGCTGTTTCGTTAGCATTCATTACAGTTCAATGTATTTGCCGCAACGAAAACGAAACGCACGACAAAATTTCTGTTGTTTCGGATCGTTTTGTTTCATTTTGGAGACAAAATTTGTTTTTCATTTTGTTACATAACAAAACGAAACAACAAAAACGAAAATGAAAAATTGCTTGTTTCATGCCCATCTCTATTCATGACTCTTCCTACCCATTCAACCAGTTCCTTTCTGGCAGCTTTTATAAGCCAGGAAGGTCGAAGATCCTGCCCGCATGTGATAGCCCTCACCTTCCCAAGGGTCCGGCCACATTGTCAGGCCTCTTTAATACTTGACTCACCTGGATTCTTCCGGATTAAAACTATGACAACGCTGATCTCCATTCAGCCCTGGCTGAAGGTCACACGTTCCTTTGGACATCTTGACCAGAGGTGTGAAAAAACGCCAAAGAAACCACAACAAACCACACCATCTTGGAATAGTAAAAGCTAAGTACTGTATTTGACTAGCAAAGGATTTGATCCAAACCTGATGGAGGCATTTTAACCTAGCATTTGAATCTGATGTGCCATCCACCAGGAAAAATTTCCTTCTCTGCTGCTTGATCAGATAAGTGATGCCATTCCGAAGCTCCTCCCAAGAAGGATGTAGCTTGTTCACCCATACTGTGTGCAAGCGGTATACCTTTTTGAAACTGCCCGATTTAATGAAGAGTTGTAGATTGTTCTGGAACAGGCATATTCTGGGCACTGCAGTCGTTCCTAAAGGTCACACCAACCTGTAGAATGTGGATTTTGGACTTCCTGTTACTTGTATGGATCAACATGGACCCGTCCTCTGGTGTCTGTGTCTGCCAGGTGAATTTGTTTGTGCAACGCTAGTGTGCTCGGAAGTTCTCTCAGGAATAGAAATGACAACAAAGTAGATCTCACAAGCCTGAAGTCACTTTGCGGGAGACCAAGCTTAGGGGAACTATTTCCCTCCCTGGTGGTGGTCACCTGTTGATCCATCGTGCCCCACAGCTGGCCGTAGTTCCGATGGTGAGGAAGATCCCTCTGCATCAGCCACACTGGAAGAGGCACACACTCCCAACCACTGCATCAGAGGGCTTTGTCCTCCAAAAGACAACCTGTGGTTCCTCTGTGAGCAGAGAGGGTCAGGGGTGACCCTCTTTATCTTCTAAAATGTGGTGAGATTGGGAATCCCAGCATCCTTCGCCATTGACTGCGCTAGATAAAGCTGATGGGAGTTACTGGCCCTCCAGCATCTGGAGGTCCACAGTGGCTGGCCTTGAATATTCTCTCTACTTGGCCAGCTGGCTCCCCAACCATCCCTGTTGCCCACTTTCTACCACTACGGGGCACTAGCCAGCTGCCACAGAAGGCGAGCGAATGAGAAGCCAAGGAGAGATATGGGCAGATCCCTCCCGGGGGGGATCAGCTGGGCTCTTTTGAGGTAATGGGGGGGGGAGATTGCCCTTTTCACTCCATCTTTCGACTCCATCCCGGTTCCTCAGCTGATTTCTGCTGATAATTTGCCAAATGTGACCAGGGGGAGATTAGTTTCTTGCCATTAATCTTTCCTCTTCATGGCCTTCGAGCATACATTAACTCCTTTCAAGGGGGCTGAGTTGGGTTCGCATTAACAAATGGCCGTCTCTCTCTCTCGTCTGGGAAGCTGAAGTGTAGATTTATTCCTGTCCAGCTTGAAAAGCTCTGTCTGATGGGTCACACTTCATTGCATGGCAGTAAAAGAGTCCCTTTCCGCCCATCCTCCCTTGCCACAGACTTATGAGTGCTGGAGTTAGCCTCTTAATGAGGAGAGAGGGGAATGAGTGGCTGGGGAGGAAAGATAATGGCCCATTGTTTTAAACATTATCCCTACTAGCTTTCTTAATTCCTCAATTCTCACTGGGCTTGGAGCTTCACCTCTGTTTCAAGCTTCCATGATTGCCTTCAGTGGGGCTCTGTCCCCACCCCTGGTCTCCCAGCCTTGATTCTATCTTCATTCTAGGTTGATGTTGTGTCTATGACAATGGTTATTTCGAGGCTGTAATTGTCCCCAGCTCTACCGACAGCACCTTCCCACCAGTGGCTACAGGTTTGGGAAGGTCCTCTGCTTTGCTGTGTCCTATGTCAGTCAATCCTTTTGCTGAAATTATCACTTGGTGATGGAGAAACAGCGAGTCTCTTAGAAGATATTGCCATGCCTAGAGATGGGTTTCCATGATGGGTGTTTTGTTTAGGAATTGGTCCGGTTCCAAAACAAAACTTGGGAGCTCAGCTGGCATTTGGAACCGGACCAACCTTCCAAAATGAAATAAACCAATCCCTTTCCTTGCTCTGGGGTCACATGGGACTAAACTCCAATGAGGAAGAAGCCTCCAATGTCATCTTTCTTTCTCCCTGGCGCTGGCCAATCAGGAGCTGTGCAGGGAAATGCATCTTCCCCCCCTCCCTGTCTGATTGGCCAGTGCCAGGGAGAAGAAAAGATGACATCAGAGGCTTCTTCCTTGTTGGAGTTTAGTCCCCCGCGACCCCAGAGCAAAGTAAAGGATTGACTGATTTCATTCTGGAGGGTCGGTCCGGTTCTGAATGTCAGCTGAGCTCCCATGTTTCGTTTCAGAACTGGACCACTTCCGAAATGAAACACCCATGTCTACATACAACCTGTGTTGGCAGTGGTGTCCCAAGAGAACCTGAATCCACCCACCCCGCCTTAAAGGGTTAGAGCTCTGTGCCTGAGATCCACAAGAAAAGGCCACGCCAGAACCGGCACCCTGAGCCTACCTTCAGTAGCAGAACAGCACACACTTATCTCACACGGTCAGTGACCTCGGAAACCATCACGGCCGTTCTCTTGAAGAGACTACCTTGTGCTCCGAAGGTTGAGCAGTCTAGCACACTACCTTCTGCTATTTTAAGCCCAAACTCTGACCCTTGATGGCTTCCCAATTGGCGGAGAACAGTGGATTGGTACATATTTATTTATTTATTTATTTATTTATTTGACTTTTATACCGCCCATCTAGACCAAGGGCTACTCTGGGCGGTTTACAACATGTAACAACAAACAAAGGAATACATTTTAAAAACCAAAATACAATGTACAAAATAAAAATATATACATAAATCAACAACAAAAACTAAAATGAAGCTAAAATGAAACTAAAAATGGCAATGTACATATATAGCGTACAGAGTTCACAATGAGAGGAAAGTGCAAGTTTAATTATCATGGTTAATAACATAACTGTGAAAGTTTGGCTTCGTGGAAATATCGTGGCAAAGGTAGGATATTCGCTAATGGAAAAAAATCTGCCAGCCAGTACACAGTTCTACATAATCTAATGCCAAATGCCTACCGTTTTGTACACGATGCAGCTAATTTTTTTGTCTTTGAAGTGGATTGTAGTCTATGGAACGTTACAGTAAAACAGATCAATTTCAGAAATGCCATAAGCCCTTTTTTCTTTTCTTTGTCTTTTGTCGTATCTGCTGAAACAGACTCAGAGGTTGACTACACAGGCATTTAGCTCACTATTTAGTCTGCTGCAGGGATGAACTTGTTTATTCCTCAAGACCGTGATCAGATAATGTTTTCCTTGAATTAGTCCGCCAGTCTCCTGAATAGTCCTATCACATCTTTCTGGCTTGCCAGGAGCTTCTACCTTTTTGGTATGGGTAGGATAATTGCTTTTGTGGTCTGGTTCCAATGCATATGATTGGTGGAAACAAACCAAAGCGAACCTTCCTTATCTAACTTGCCTATATTATGAAGACAGCCCCTTCGGGATATCGGCAAATTAAACATTTCCTTGGCTCCATGGAGGGGCTGAGGAAGAAGAGAAATATTATAAGTGTGTATTAGAGCAGCAAATGTCACTTTAAAAACAGCAGTGTATGTGTTAATGTGCTGCCAAGTCAAAACCGAGTTACGTCAAATAGAGATGGGCAGAAACCGAAAAAATGGCGATTTGTTTCGGTTCATTTCGTTTTCCGGTCTGGTTCAGTTCCTTAATTACAAAAAATTGTTTCATAATTCGTTTTAGTTCAGGTTCGTTTTCTTTTTTTCTTTTTTGAACCCCACCGGTCAGGGTTTTTAAAATTATTTTTATTAATTTTTATTTTTTTAAAATCCTGCCAGCCCACGGGCTGGATCGGGTAAATTTTATTTTATTTTATTTTATTGTATGTTATTACTGCCAACCACGTGGCCCACCTACCAGCTGTAGCGTGGACTGGTCGGCTTTGTTTTTTCCCCCTCTCCTGCTGGCCTGCCAGCCAGTTCAGTGGCGCATGGGTCAGTTCCGGTGCTCATGGTCTGGTTCGGCGGCCCACAGCCCAATCATTTTTTTCCTCCTGCCAGCCCGCGGGCCAGTTCGGCAACCCGCAGGTTCATTCCGGTGCTTGCGAGCCGGTTCGGCGGACCGCAGGCCGGATCAGGTTATTTTTATTTTAAAGTGGTACCTTGACTTACGAATTTAATCCATTCCGAATGCATGCTCTTAAGTCGAACTACTCTTACGTCGGGGTACCTATCTAAAAAATGGAAAAAATAAGTTTAAAAAAAATTAAAAAATGGAAACTTTTAATGGAATAAGTAGAGGGTTTCAAGAGCTCCTTTCTGGAATTACAACTCTTAGCAAAGACACTGGCCGTGCCGGGTGGTAGCTATGACCCAGAAAAGGTACCAATTTAACCTACTGAATGGAGATGGATGGGTGGATGAATGGGTAGATGGATGGATGGATGGACATCACCAAAACCCAGAGTCAGGGGTTGCACCCCTTCCCGACTTGACCCCAGGCCCCTTTCCACACTCCTCGGAGATCTTCTCAATCTTTCTCATGTTGTAAACACCCTCCTCCTCTTAGTCTTTGAAAACAAAGGCTGATACTTCACGTCCATCTCATTGCTGTTCATGGTCCTTCTGGGGACCGGTACGAAGAAATCTAACTGCACGTCCATTGTGGGACAAGGGGAGTTGGTCCCGACCACGCCCCCTGAACTGTGATCTAAGTGGGATGAGAGATTCCCCTCCCTGGCCTCGGGAATCTGCTCATCACACTTCTCGTTCCGATACGAGTGCCCGTGAGGTAAAGCTTGTCACGCAACGTGCCATTCTCCATCTAGTGGCAGGAGCGTGACGTGCCATTCGCCAGTAGATTCCCTATGGAGTCAGCAATGCAGTGCAGAGAGATTAAAAGACAAATGCCTCAAACGTAGCTCCGTAACGCATTGAAGGCAAGGCTTCGGAGAATCGAAACATTGAAAAACGGAAGGTCGGGCTAAAAAAACAAAAACAAAAACCCCGGAGAACAAAGGCATGGAATTTCACATCTCATCATGGAACGAGGACGTGCGGTAACAGTCATGCAGAGAACAGGGAGAGAACCGCAAGAAGACCACGTGACCTCGACCGACATCAACACACAACAAACTTCCTCCTGGGACAAGAGTGGACGTGAAGTAACCGTCAAAGAGTTGTTTGCGTTCACTAGACTCTTTTCCTCCGTCATGCACATCTGTGCTGAGCTACTCTGAGATTCCAGAGGTGTTACTTGGACTCTGGTGGGATTCCAACTGGCACCTCACTCACTCCCACCCCAAAGCTGGGGAAACACAGATTTCCAACGTTTGGTTCCCTGCTTTCTCCACCAACGGCTCTCATTTTAATGAGCTGCGCTCTACTCCCTTTATTCTTCGCCGAGAAGTGCTTTGAACTGCCTTCCCCGCCACAGCTAATTCCGCGCTTTCTGCCTCTGGGCGAGCATCATCTGTCTTGGTGCTAAGGAAGCCGGGACAACATGTTAATAACCGTAAACAGGGGAGAGGTGTCCACTTGTTTGAAGATGCTCCTCCTCCTCCTCCTCCAACTATTCCTCCGACGTGGCTTGTAATACTGAACCTGGAACTCAGCCACAAAACCTCCAGGTTCTGCTTTTCCTTGGAAGATTTTTTTTGGAGGCGGTGGTGACATTTGTGGCCCAGCCTGAGCTGGCTGAGGAAAGATGGATCGAGCTGCTTAAGCCTCGGGGCCCAAGGGCTCGGTGCTGGGTAAAGAGGGAGGATTGGGCGAAAGGACAAATCCAGCATTTAAAAAAGGATTGCACAGCACTGAGCAACTCTAAGCTCAAAGAGAATTTTCCCTGTGATTAAGGGCAAGCAACATGCACGCGTTGGAAGGATCAAATCCTTCCTGCTCAGGAAGGGGGGGCAGGGAGGTATTTTTGAGGAGAACTACAGGTAGACGATTTGTTTTGCCTTTAGAAAACCCTTTAGCTTCCAACTTTGGATTCCTTTCTTGTTCTGCGCCGTCACGTCTCCTTCAGCTGACAAATGAATGAGCGCTCTCCAAAATATCTTGTCCTCAACGCAGTTCTTGCAAACCCAAGTTCGTGTCTTCCTTTAGGGAGTCAGTCCACCTCCTATTTGGTCTTCCTCTTTCCCTGCTCCCTTCCACCTTTCTCCACATGGCGGTCTTTCCCAGAGGACCCTGACTTCTACCACTGTGCCCAAAGATGGAGAGCCTCTGTTGCAACATGATTGCTGTCCGAGTTTTCATTAGGTTTGCAAAATCATTCCTCTGGTGTAAGATCTCCTTCAGAATGTGTCTCATTCAGAATCAGGTCACTGGTAGGGATGGGAGGCTTGGATATTTGGGATTACAATCCCCACACTTTTCAATTCTGAAAGTTCTACCCGGCAGACATGTCAATGGGGATGGGCTTCAGCAGGTGCTACCCTGGTACCTGGGCACCCTAGAGGAAGGGAGGGCTGCTGCATGCCATTCAGTTACCTTTCAGGGGTTTAAACCAGAGACCAGGACCCCAACCATTGGGTCATCACTGGAATTGACTTTTTGGACCAGATGATTGTAGAAACAGGCACAAGGCAGGAGCTCCATGGCGCAGTGGTTAAATGCCTGTACTGCAAGTAGAACTGTGTTGATGACCTGGGGTTCAATCCCAGGTAGCAGGCTCAAGGTTCACTCAGCCTTCCATCCTTCCGAAGTCAGTAAATTGAGTACCCAGCTTGCTGGGAGGTGGGGGGCAATGTGTAGCCTGTATACTGTAATCAAACTGTAAACAACCCAGAGACTACTTGAAGTGGTATGGGGTGGTTCATAAGCCAAATGTTTAAGGCATTCGACTCCCTGAATTGCTCACAAGGGTATGGTGGACCCAGGCCCATGGAAGTGCTGGTTCTCTCCCCAGCCCCTTCCTCCTCTCTCCAGGCTCTTTGGTACCCCAGTCATGTGCAAGCACCAGGCATATTCAAACACTTTTGCCCCAGCTTAGTGATCCCTGATGAGAGCTGGCAAGGGGAAGAGGTAGGTATCCCAAGAGTCACATACTGTATCATCCCACTCCAGTTGTGTCAATCAGAAGAATCACATTCTTCATCTGGAGCCCCAGGGCACTCCAAACCATTGCACAGAACCAGAGAAGGATGGAGTAGGAGGGGCTCTCTAAAGCCATTGTGTCCAAACCCCTGCTTAAGGCAGGAACCCAGATCAAGCAAATCTGACAGATGGTGGTCCATTTTCCCTTGAATGCCTCCAGCGTAGGACCACTCACCATCTCTTGAGGCCATTGGCTCCATTGTTGTACCTTCTCTTACAGTTAAGAAGTTTTTCCTGAACCTGGCTGCCTGTCACTTGAACACATTATTATGAGTCCCGCACTCTGGGATGATTGAGATCACATCCTGCCCCTCCTCTGTCTCTGAAAGGTGCTATCCTGTCCTCTCTCACTCTTCATCTCTTGAGGCTAAACAGGCCCAGCTCTTTCAAATTTTCCTTGTAGGACTTGGTTTCCAGTCCCCTGATCCCCCCCTTGTTGCCCTCCTCTGAAACTGTCCATCCCGTCTGTTGGCATTGTTCTTAACCCCCCAAGACCTCAGCTTGAAAGTTGGGGGTAACCCTCCCAGGCAATTGCATGGGTGTTCTCACCTTGGAAATAGGGTATTCCCAATCAGCTGTCATTCCACATAGCTGGGTCCCCAAAACATCCAGGAGAAGCTGCTGCCCAGTGACTTTAGGGATGAGACAGGGCAGCAGCCTGTCAGGACAAGGAAGAACAGTTGCAGGCCAAGGGCTACTGAAAGCCAAGGTCTCTTGCTGTTCTTCCTGGTAGGTTGTGATGAAAGCCTTTTTATTGTTAGCCTGGATGAGACGCTCTCAGCGGGTAACTAATCAGCCAAGCGGGTGACATCTTCCTGCCACTTCCATTTCATGTGCGTGCAACAGACACTTCGAACCAGTTACGGAATGTAAATGTTTCAGCACTTGGAATAATGAAGAATCGCCAATTTGTGAGTCTCATTCTAGACTCTTGGGGACAGTGGGAGGCAGCTATCAGTACCTGTTCGGAGCAAACATCATGGAACAAGTCAAGACTACCCAGCCAGGCCAAGTGATGCAAGTGAAATCCTACTGAATTTTTGAGATGCTTAGAATTCTCTCCTTTAGTTCAGAAGAGACTTTGAAGTGCCTCCCAAACTACAAATCCCAGGAGTGTGTGGCGTAGCGACATGGATGCTAAAGTGGAATCAAGCATCTGTGAAAATGAGAGATGGGCACGAATCAGAAAAATGGCCATCCATGTTGACATGATTCGTCAAGGATGACAAATCATGAATAATGAACAGACAATTTTTCTCTGACAAATTGATGTATCATTTTGTCTTTTAAACACCCTTTAAAATGCACGCCCCAGGAACCCAGAGACTCCATGGAGAATCTTCCCCCAACTCTCTGCTACAACCCATCTAAGTTTGGTAAAGATTGGGGTTCAGACATCCAAGTTATACACTTAAAGATTGGGGAAGAACCATGAATTAAAAAATGCTAAAAATTGTAAAGTTGTATTCGTTGGAGCAATATGAATATGAATATGAATTCAAATCATTGAATTAGTGATTGTAAATAAATGTTTCATTCATTATTTAAAATTCATGCCCATCTCTGGTGAAATGACACTCCTTGCCTCATTCCACCCGGGGCCTACTCAAGGCAACAGTAAAGTCATTTAGATGTTTTCAAGCAGAAGGAGTGGCAATGCCAGGAGGAAACTGGGGGGCTTTCTTTGAAGATAAAAGAGGGAGTTCAGGGGCCATGAAGTTCCCCATCACCCATAGTTAGCAGTATTTGAACAGCTGTCTTGACAGCCGGCACACAGAGAGTCACCTGATGACATAATTTTCCTCCCAGGTGAGATGGGTTGATATTACGTTCTAATGAGCTTCCAGCTGTACATATAAATCGATATGATAAATCGATGCCTTTTCATGCAAATCGTTGCCTCTTTTTCTCTTCTCCTTTGGGGAAAAACTATCTCTATTTTGGGGATGTGTTTGGGGTCATCCTAAAAAGGTGGGTTCTACCTCTGAACGATGCCTTTCACCCTAAGTACAACAAAGCAATCAGGCTGGGTTCTATCACACAACACTAGAACTAGGGGGCACTCCATGAAACTTTGGGGTGCTAGATCTCAAACAAATAAGAGAAAGTACTTTTTCACCCAGAGGATCACTGGTCTGTGGAACTCCCTGCCAGAAGAAGCGGTGACAGAGGTCAGCCTTGACAGCTTTAAGAAAGGATTGGACAAGTTCATGGAGAACAAGGGGATCCATGGCTATCATGATGGATGATGCCTAAGGACAACCTCCGGGTTGGAGAGAGAGGCAGGATATCTCTCAGTGCCATTTGCAGGGAATTGTAAGCAGTGGAAGACATCTGCTTGGGAGTCCTCTGAAGTCAATGGTGAGCCACTGTGTGAGACAGAATGCTGGACTGGATGGGCTGTGGCCTGTTCCAGCAAGGTTGTTCCTTTATGTTTTTATGTTCTTATGTAAAGCATGCCGGAGGGTCAGTAGCTCACCATCTTTCTCAGGGAAGCTCATCCCCACTTCCTAAGCTTTCTTTTTTGAGAGCCTCTCACTGTCAACTGCTGGGAACCAAAACAGTCACATCTGGCCTCTGAGGGATGTGTTCTCCCACTTGCCAAAAATGACTGGAGTGCCTCTGAGGGACTGGCCCCCTGTGGAGCAGTGGTGGCCAACCTTCCATCCCCAGATGTTCTTTAAATAAACCCCCCAGAAGCCATCACCTCTGACTGTGCTGGCCAGGATTTCTGGGAGTTGTAGTCCAAGGTTGGGTCTAGTTCTCAGCCTTGAGTTTGCAGTGCACAATCACCAGAATCCTTCACAGGCCTTAGTGTCAAGATGGTTGTCAAACACATCATATAGTGTATAGGAGAAAAATGGACCAAAACAAAACAGCAGGAGAAGAACACTGGAGCAGTAGTTAAATGGCAGTACTGCAGTGATGACTTTGCTCACAACTTGACATCAATCCTGACCAGCTCAGGTAGCTGGCTCAAGGTTGACTCAGCCTTCCATCCTTCTGAGGTTGGTAAATTGCTGTGGGGAAGGGAGATCAATGCCTAGACCACATAACTAAATTGTAAACTGCCCAGAGACTGCTACCAAGGGTAGGTATGTAAGCAGCTGCACACTTTGAGACTGACACAACACTCATTGCAGGGTGCACTTTTGTGGGTTGGAAGCCACTTCTTTAGACACACAGACAGGCAGGCTTGCATTATTTTTACTGTGACTCTTCTGTCTCTCTGAAATAAAGAATGGGTAGTTTATTTGATCTGTTGAAAGGCAGCAGCTCCAAGGGGGGGGGGGTTGGTGTCTTCCTTGAGGCTGCAACTTGTCTCACAAAATGTCTCTGCTTTAGATCTTTTTTGCCACCTTGGAGGAGATTTCCCCAGGAAGGCAGGCTCAGTAGAATTTGGAAGAATTACTGTTCTGATCTACAGCTCCCCAGTGCCGCGCTGACTGAGGGTTTCTGTGAACCCAAGACCAAAAATGGTGATTTCCCCCTCAAGATCTGGAGAAGGTCCAAAGCTCAACGGGATATGGATATATAATTTTTCATGCAACCTGTGATGACAGATGGCCAGTGCGCTCCCTCTTAAGCCATGCTGCAAGGAATTAAAATTGGAAAGAGGAGGGCTCAGTCTAGCTCAGTGCCTTGCATTGGCATTGCATGGCCATCGGTTGTACCCTAAATATTCTAGGACAGGGATATTTCATAAGACATCATCTCAGACAAGCACTTCTGGAGCAAGCAGGAGGGAGACCCCCACCCTGGGTCCTTCTCAATTCCATCTTCCTTGAATAGGGTAAGAAGCGAATAACATCCAAGGGTTTTTTTTCTTAGAATCATGGAATTATAGAATTATAGAGTTGGAAGAGACCTCAAGGGCCATCCAGTCCAATCACCTGCCATGCAGGAACTCCCATCACGATATTTCTGACAGATGGCCATCCAGCCTCTGCTTAAAAACCACCAAAGAAGGAGACGCCACCACCCTCCTTCGTGGCTGCATCTTCCACTGCCGAACAGCTCTAACCATCAGGAAGTTCTTCCTAATGTTCATATGGAATCTTTTCTCCTGTAGTTTGAAACCATTGCTCCGAGTCCTAGTCTCTGAAGCCATGGAAAACAAACCTGTTCCCTCTTCAATATGACATCCTTTCAAATGTTTAAACATAGCTTAGATACAGAAGGGGTGGCCTGTAGGTAGTATTGGCCTGTAAGTTTCCTTATACCTCATTATTTACTCTCCAGACTTCATTGGATGGGAGCAGCAGCTCAACAGCATCTGGACAGCTGTGCATTCTCCTTACCCTTGGACTAGAGGAGTCAGCTTCCTCCTACTGTGTGTGGTCAATATCTCCATGGACCCTCTAGCCTGGAGGTTCCCAAACAGTGTGCCACAGAACTGTGAAGCCCAGCCAGGAGGCCACGATAAAAGGGAAGGAACATGGAGCTATGAAGGCTCTAGAGAAGCTTTTTCATAGCTCTTTGTCCAATGGGAACTGGAAGCCTGTTTCCCTTTCCCCATTTCCATGGAGAACTATTTCCATGGTTCTCAGTGGAGCTAGTTGCCAGGTGGGTCTCATGAGTTTTCTGCCTCAGGACCTGGAAGGAAGTGGGTCTACTTTGGGGATGTTTGGGGGTGGGGGAGAGAATGGAATGGCTGGGTATGTGTAGGTATATGTCAATATCCTGTTTCTGGTGGATGAGCAACCCCCCCAATGGACCCTCCAACCACAGTCTCTTTTAGAATTAAGCCTCAATCTTATGAGCTCCCTGATCTAAATGCCTTGTAATTTAAAATGGGTAATGTTGAAGAATTTCTCTAGAGCATCTAGCATCTCTTCAGCAGTTTTATATTCATTTATATATACATACCATCTGCTTGTCTGATGTGCTCTCACAAATCAGTGTCTTTGCTACTGAATATTTTATCTTGCCAACTAACCTCAGCTTCTGCATCTGTTTCTGATTCCTCAGTTTCTATACAGTCATGCAACCCTTGTTCTCTTCGGCAAGTATGTGATTTAGTTTTTGGGTGGGAATTGCAATACCTGGACAACAATAAAACCTGAAAAAAGTACTCGTTAGCTTTCTCTCTGAGCAAAGTTACGCCATCTGTTTGCCTGGGTCCATAATCGAATGGAAAATTTAGTTAATTCTTTTCATAGTTAGCAGAGTGTGAGATATAAAAACAACTGCACAGAGAAAGTGTGAAATAAGTGCCCAAGTCTCAGTAATTCAGCCCCTTTCATAGTAACTAGCACCTTACAGGTATGTGTTAAAATCACTCTAGAAGCATTTCAGGTAGGAAAAAAAAGGTTTCTATAGTTACAGCTGTGATCAGTAGTTACAATCAGAAGAATAAAAGGGGGAAATGATGAGTTGGGATTTGTGCAATGTGGGAGAGATATTCTCCATAGCTGCTATATGGTGACAAGTCAAAAGAAGAGACAGAGACTAAAAAAATGAAGGGAAGCAAAGCGAGCAAACAGGAAGCTAGAGATGGGGAAAAGAATATGTGGTAGAAGACAATACCATAGGTTGTGATAAGCCCCACCCAATGATATGAAGTGTTAGTGCATGCAAGATTGTTATTATCTCAGCATTGTCTGCAATAGAATTCTAACACGCTCCCCAAAACTCCTCAGAGAACTCAAAGCCCCTCATGGAATTACAAATCTGAGGATTCCTTAGGAGGGTACTATCACATTTAAGGTGGGATAAAACCAGTATTATTGCACCATGCAGGCATTGTGTAAAACAGCATTTGTGCTGTTTGTCAGTAGGCACAGTAGTTGTAAGAGGCCAGCAAGGAGTTGAGAAGAGAAAACGGTTCACACAACAAGGCCATTCAGAAGGCCTTCAGCAGTTCCTCATAAATCACCATGAAAACTGGGTGGGGACACAAACACACACAGTCGATGCAAAAACACCTCTTGTCCTTTTTATTTTTATTTTGAGAGAATGTTTGCAGTGATTCTCCAGCATGGATCCTGCCTGGCAACTTTCTCTGCCATCTGTCAACCCTTGTCCTGTTGTATCTGAGGCACAGGAAGGATCAGCCATCTTAGCTCCCCCACCCTTTTTTTTTCCAATTGCATCCTCTCTGTCCTGTTCCAGAAGTCTGACCAAACAAAGCCCCGAGTGACTCCCCCACTCATCCATAAAAGGTCTAATTTTTGTTAATGCACGTGCTTAGTTTTGAAAAAGAAAATTCAAATTGCTATGTCAACAAGAGGGCTCAAATTCCATGACCCTATATGAAAAACAGCAGGCTGGATAACTCAGTGGGTTGGGTACCTGACTGCGGAGCCAGAGTTTGGGGAGTTTGGGGAGAAAGGCGACATATAAATTATTTGAACAAATTAATAAACAATATAGTCACATATACAGGAAAAATGCACATCTGCTTTATTTCGGGTACATTTGTGTGTGTGTGTGTGTGTGTTTGTGTGTTGTGTGTGTGAATGTGCTTTTTTTGGAATACTGATACATAACAGTAAGTACAGATTAGATCCTAAAAGGTAGCTGCCTCCCCCCTATAAACCCCTGAACATACAATCATTGAGTAGCACCCTCCTTCTCCAGGGTGTGACAAAGAGTTGTGTGTTTTGTCTTATTGCAAAATGGGGAAAAGTTGTTTTTCTGAATGTCTCCTTCTTCTGTAGAAACACAGGTGCGTCTGTGTGTGTCTGAGGGGATTTTCCAAAGGGATGGGCAACAAGATGCCATAGATGTAGGCCACCACAAGAAGCCCAGAACACTTCGCTGGTTCCTCCCAAATATTGTCTTTCCAGAGAGCCCAAACTTTGGACGAATTGATCAGGTTTTCTTCGGGGAGGTCCCCCGTATCGGGTCTGTGTTGGTGAGAAACTCACGGCTTGTAGAAACAGAGTCCTTGGCTTCGGAAAAGGGACATTTTACTCGCCCTCTGACAGAACAAGGATGGCAGCAACATCTCAGCAGAGAAACAAAATACTGCAGAGCCAAAGAAGAACCTTGAACCCTCAGAGATTCAAAATGCAGCGTAAACAAAAGAGTATAGTACCAGCAATTTAGGAGAAGAGTAATGGTGATGTCCATCCAATGGTTGCTGGATGGACAGTCTCCATCCAACAACACGAGGAAGCGATCCACAGCTATTGTTTGTAGCAGGAGAGTTATAGAGAAATTGTCATTCTGTGGCTGATTTTTTTTTACACAGATATTGTGAACATCTATTCTACCCCAAGTGAGAATATACTGCATTTTCCCATGTATAAGACTACCGTATCCTTTTGTTTAAAATTGTTGAACTAGCCTTTTTACACGACCCCTAAGATCCGCTGGCCACTTAAATTCGGGCCAGAGATCTTAGGGGTTCGTCGCTCTTCCTCTGTCTTCCTCTGTCCCCACCCCCCTCCGCACTTCCTGGTTGCTGGCTGGCTGAGGGACGGAGAAAAAAGAAAGAAAAGAATGCCTTCTTACCTCCGTTTTGTTCCGGGCAGCATTCAGATCTCTTAAAGGGGCGGGATGCAAAAAAAGAACAAACAGAAGCCAGGAGAGCCCCGCAGTCACTATCCTTACACCGGATCAAATATTTGTCACCATCAAAGACCAGGTACAAGAAAACTGCTGTTTGGTCATGCTAAAGTGGGCGGGGTCGCACTTAATTTTCTGCAAAGTCCGGAGCTGGTGGGTAAACATTTTTAAGGTCCGGACCTTGCAGCCATTTGCGGCGGAGCTTAGGGGTCGTGTATAAATGCCCTAAAATTGAAGGCTGCCTTATCCAAAGAATTAAGCCACGGAGACCACTTCACGTGGCTGCAAAACTGTAATTTTGGGATGGAAAAGTGGGGGGTCATCTTATACATGGGGGGTCTTAGTGAAGGAAAAATACAGTACATTGTCAGGATGTAGACAAAGGGATGGACAGCTTTGGTGGACTCAGGAGTCAAAGGTTTCGTT
Source organism: Phrynocephalus forsythii (assembly GCA_029282475.1). Lineage (NCBI taxonomy): Eukaryota > Metazoa > Chordata > Lepidosauria > Squamata > Agamidae > Phrynocephalus > Phrynocephalus forsythii. Next base: position 90,892,116 of record JAPFRF010000007.1, read on the forward strand.
CCTGACATCTGTGGGGCCTCCACCATGCCCCAAATGATGAGCTTCTAAAGGTAGATAGAAAGGAAACAGTTCAAAGAGAGGAGGCGTGTGTCAGAAAGAGCTGGCCAAAGAAGACAAAGGGCTCCAGGTGGAGGGGTGTGGGTCCTGCACACTAGACACCTTTGGAAAATGGCACCACCAAGAAAGGGCTTGATTTAATGGCTCCAGGGAGCAGTGTATTCCCCTGAGATGAAAAATATCCAACCCCAGAGAAAAAAAGAAAGAAAGAGAAAGAAAGAAAGAAAGAAAGAAAGAAAGAAAGAAAGAAAGAAAGAAAGAAAGAAAGAAAGTATGGAAGGGTTGGAGCAAGCAAACAGGAAAGAAAGAAAGAAAGAAAGAAAGAAAGAAAGAAAGAAAGAAAGAAAGAAAGAAAGAAAGAAAGAAAGAATGAATGAATGAAAGAATGAAAGAAAAAAAGAAAAAAGAAAGTATGGAAGGGTTGGAGCAAGCAAACAGGAAAGAAAGAAAGAAAGAAAGAAAGAAAGAAAGAAAGAAAGGAAGGAAGGAAGGAAGGAAGGAAGTATGGAAGTGTTGGAGCAAGCAAACAGGAAAGAAAGAAAGAAAGAAAGAAAGAAAGAAAGCATGGAAGGGTTGGAACAAGCAAACAGGAAGGAAGGAAGGAAGGAAGGAAGGAAGGAAGGAAGGAAGGAAGGAAAGAAAGAAAGAAAGAAAGAAAGAAAGAAAGAAAGAAAGAAAGAAAGGCTAGAAGTCTACATCCAGTAATGAAAATGCTGTAATGTCAGGCAGTATTTAAAGGCTCTTTGCCTTTTTTTTTGGTGAGGGCTCAAGTCCACAAAAACAGTCTGCATGGATGGGATTGGGAGTGGTGGTAGACACCCATAACCCTGAACGACCCTTGGTCCATTAATATTTGTGCTCTCTGGAAGCCTCAAGTCCAGAGGAGAGAGCTACGGGTGCTGGCTTTGAAGAGGGCCCTGAACACAAAGGGGCATAAGCCCTGTGGGACAACAGCTCCCTTGAAGGGGGCGCTACCTCTTGCCCCATCTGATGAGGCACTCGGAGTTGCTTTGCTGGGGGTAGGAGGGCAGCCCATTTCCTTTACAGGGACTTGTTTACTCTCTGAAGAAGATGACAGGGTTCATCACCAGCTCCTTCCTTCCTTCCTTCCTTCCTTCCTTCCTTCCTTCCAGATCTATCTATCTATCTATCTATCTATCTATCTATCTATCTATCTATCTATCTATCTATCTATCTATCTATCTATCTATCTATCTATCTATCTATCTATCCCTTCCTTCCTTCCTTCCTTCCTTCCTTCCTTCCTTCCTTCCTTCCTTCCTTCCTTCCTTCCTTCCAGATCTATCTATCTATCTATCTATGTATCTATCTATCTATCTATCTATCTATCTATCTATCTATCCCTTCCTTCCTTCCTTCCTTCCTTCCTTCCTTCCTTCCTTCCAGATCTATCTATCTATCTATCTATCTATCTATCTATCTATCTATCTATCTATCTATCTATCTCTTCCTTCCTTCCTTCCTTCCTTCCTTCCTTCCTTCCTTCCTTCCTTCCTTCCTTCCTTCCTTCCTTCCTTCCTGATCTATCTATCTATCTATCTATCTATCTATCTATCTATCTATCTATCTATCTATCTATCTATCTATCTATCTATCTTCTTCCTTCCTTCCTTCCTTCCTTCCTTCCTTCCTTCCTTCCTTCCTGATCTATCTATCTATCTATCTATCTATCTATCTATCTATCTATCTATCTATCTATCTATCTATCTATCCCTTCCTCCCTTCCTTCCTCCCTTCCTTCCTTCCTTCCTTCCTTCCTTCCTTCCTTCCTGATCTATCTATCTATCTTTCTATCTATCTATCTATCTATCTATCTATCCCTTCCTTCCTTCCTTCCTTCCTTCCTTCCTTCCTTCCTTCCTTCCTGATCTATCTATCTATCTATCTATCTATCTATCTATCTATCTATCTATCTATCTATCTATCTATCTATCTATCTATCTATCCCTTCCTTCCTTCCTTCCTTCCTTCCTTCCTCCCTCCCTTCCTTCCTTCCTTCCTGATCTATCTATCTATCTATCTATCTATCTATCTATCTATCTATCTATCTATCTATCTATCTATCCCTTCCTTCCTTCCTTCCTTCCTTCCTTCCTTCCTTCCTTCCTTCCTTCCACTACCCATCACCAGATCCTTCCTTCCTTTCCAAGGTCCTTCTTTCCTTCCTTCCTAACACACTTCTAGGGATTTCTGACTTTAGTGTTGGGTCTGGAATAGGGAGTGCAATTTTTTTAAAGTACCTTTCCTAAATGCGACATACAGCTCCCCTGCATTTGTTACTTAAAAATCAAGTCTCTCTCTCCCAAAACGTGAAACATACAAATGTATTGTTCGAGCCTTCTATAGTTGGACCTTAAATAGCTTTTTTGACCTCCTCCACCTCCACCTGGCTGGATAGCTCAGTGCCAGTGGCGGCGGCGGCGGCGGCGGGGTTCATTTCTCCCCTCGGCCTCTTACAAGTAGAGTCAGCCCCGGGGGCGCTTAGGCAGGCTGCACCATCCTAAGATGTCCCCAGAAGAAAGGAAGGGGGAAACCATTTCTGTGTATTCTCAAACTGAAAACCCTGGAAAAGGATCGTCGTGAGTGAGAACTGACTTGACGGCATTCAATAAAATGATTCCACTACAAAAAAAAAATGTGCAGATTGTGCCAAATATATTTAGATTGGATAATAATTCTGGAGAGGAGACAAAGTTCCTATCTGGTCTCCTACTCCTGCCTGTAGGCCCTCTCTGGTGGTGGTATGTATGCTCAGAGTCTCAGTCTTCCCAATAACGCGACCTCTTTCTAAATCCATTGGCATCAACTCCAGTTGGTCACACTTGGAGCGGTCGTGTGAAAAGGCAACTCCTCTGATTGGGAGGACAATAAGGCACTCTCTTTTGCTTCTTTCTGTCTCCAGGTGTTTTCTTTCTTTCACGCAGACACTGTTTCAGCCACATTGTAGGCTAACAGCAGTATCATTAGAGAACTGAAATCCCAGAGATGTGATCCCAGCACTCTTACGTGTTGGACTAACCATACTTGCACGTAAAAGCCTGTGATTACCTGACAAGGACCAAGAGCAAAACCAAGGGCGTTTATACACGACCCCTAAGCTGCGCTGCAAATGGCTCCCAGCTCCGGAGCTTAGAAATGTTTCCCCACCAGTTCCGGGGTTTAGAGAAAATTAAGTGCGACCCCGCCCCCATAAGTGCGACCCAGCGCACCTTTCATGTACTTGCTCTCAGCAGGTGAAAAATATTTGATGCGGATAAGAGTGCCGGGCTCTCCTCGCTTGTCTGTTGTTGTTTTTTGCCTTCCGACCCTTTAAGAGCCCCTTGAGAAGGAACCAGGAAGTAACTGGGCTCGTGGGAACTTCGACCGGCACCGGCAGGTTAGTAAAGGCTTCTTTTGTCCTTTTTCCCCTCCCTCCCCTCACGCCGACAGGAGCAGGAAGTGCTGAGGGGTGGGGACGGAGGAACAGAAACGAACCCCCAAGATCTCTGGTCCGAATTTAAGGGACCAGCAGATCTTAGGGGTCGTGTGAACAGGCCCCAAGGCAGCTCCTTTGCAAACTACAGGAGGGGTGGAAAAAACCTGCTACGCCTTGTCAATGACACAAGGTAGTTGTGACCTACTATGCCCGTGCTGGTGAACCTTCGGCCCTCCAGATGTTTCGGACCACAACTCCCAGAATTCCAAGCCGGTATTGCCAGTGACAAAGGACTGGGGGAGTTGTGGTCCAAAATATCTGTCCTGCCAAAGGTTCGCCACCACTGGACTATGCCAAGTTACAGGACTTAAGCCATACTTTGTTCCTTAGAAGCAACTTTGGGAGGAATTATCTGCCCTGCCCTTGCTAGTTGCCTTCAGAGGAAACAAGAGGACTGCTGAGAAGATACCCCAGCCTTCCTGCCGATGTGGGAGAGGAGAACCTTGTTCCTAACCCTAACCCTAACCTTAACCTTACACCGAAAGCGGCAGTCAAACTTGGCTTGGCACTGGTGGTGAGGGTAGGCAGCTTGACAACGCTGGTCCAGCTGTGGCAGAGGTGTCATTGATCCGGAGGCCCGTGATGGGTTTGCAGTCCTGGTGCTTTACTGCTGGAACGGCGAAGGACAGCAATCCCACTCAGAAACAAAGAGTGTGTGAAATAAACAGGAAAGAAGGACCTGCTGAGCAAAAAAAACGGCAGGGGAACAGAGGCAGGAAACACCAGGCACAGCCTCCAGCTGCTCCCGCTCTCTACGAAAGCTAGCGGGGGGGGGAGGGGGCGCCTGGGCAGGGAGAGGTGAAGGAGACTCCCTAGAGAGTGACAAGGAGCAGGCTTGTCTGTCTTGTGCTCAGGCTGATGGACAACAAAGGGGTACATTGTGCAGCCCAGCCCAGGGAAATCTCCATCGCTTGGGATTCAAAAGGGCGGTGGTGGAAGGGAGCAGATGATTATTAAGGACCGTTGCTTTAGTTTCTGACAAACTGCACTCTCCATATGGAAGCCAGCGCCACCCCAAATTTGGGTGCATGTGTCCTTCATTAAAAACAACAGGATGTATCATGGCAAGGACAAAAAAAAAAAGGAAAGCCATGGGTGGTTTGCGTTATCTATGGGCTGGGGGAACGTGCTGTCTCCTATGTTCAGGTGGCCCAGCTGGCGCATGGATGGAACCATCCGTTGCATCATTTCAGGCAGCAAAATGCCTTAGAAAGGCTCTGCGCCTTCCCACCCACACCAGCCAGGCCTTGCATGCACACACACCAAAAATGCCTTCAAAAAGGGATTGGACAGACTCCTGGAGGAAAAGTCCACCATAGGTGACAAACCATGATGGAGATATGTCATCTCCAGGCTTAAAACCGAGGTCCTTCAAGGACCAGAGGCAGGGGAGTGGTATCAGGAGACAGATATCTAGTCTCCTGCACTCCCAGACGCATCTGGTGGGGCCACTGTGAGATACAGGAAGCTGGACTAGATGGGCCTTTGGCCGGATCCAGCAGGGCTCTTCTTATGTTCTTAAATGATTTGCCTCTGGCTTTTTAATGTTAATAGTACAGTTCTGCTTCCTATAGACTGTAGCCCTGAAGATAATAAATTTGTCTTGGAATCCCTTAATCCTTTATCTTCCTCTACCATATTTTATTTGACATTTTCATGATTTCTGAGATCTCCCCCATTCTCTCCCCCATTCTCTCTCTCTCCCCCCCTCTCTGCCTTTCTCTCTCATTCCCTTGGGTTTCTGTTTCCTGGCACAACAAATTGAAACTTGACTGGGCCCATTGACTTGGTGGCCATTGGGGGTGGTGGTGATGGTTGAGAGTAAACTCCATAAGTTCCATTGGTTCAGTTGACTGACTCTGGTTGTTGGACTAGTAGGCCAAGCCACAGAGTTTGGGGAGGAAAGGCCAAAGGGGGAAGATGTAGCTCAGCCCCAAATTACATTTGAGAAACATGATCTGCCAATGAGATCAATAACATGCAACTAAACCCATTCCCATTAGCTGCAGCCCTACGGCTGATCTAAAAAGTACCCACCCTTTGCTCAATTTTATCCATTCACTTCCTGCTATCAGGGATAAAAACCATCCAGTGAATAAAATCATTCCGATTGCTCCCAAAGCAATCATATTTTAAAACTCTACCAGTTTTACTAATTCTCAATCCCGAGACCACATTTTCATAATTTAGTCAAATCAATCGTTTCCTAGTGTTAGTCATTTTTGTTTTAAAATTCCAACCCGAATCTCCACCGATTGAGTGAAGAAGCACTAAGAAAACACCGAGAGAAAAAATCCCAAAGCAGGAAATGTACAAAACATCATCAGAATGCTTGCCTTGTGTAAAGGGATTGATTTAAAACAGCACCTCTGAATGACTCAGCTTCATCATTCACTTACTGCTTGGAGAATAAGGCCATTCCACATGTAGGCCAGCCCTGAAGCTGAAGCTGAATCTTCTGGGTGTGGACCACCATAAACAAAACCAGGGGGAAACCAAAGAAAAAGTATTTAAAGAAAACAAAAAGGTTGTGTGGCACCTAAAAGACTAACTGCCATATTTTCATGTGAGCTTTTGTGGACAGGTCCACTTCCTCAGGCATGCTTGCATAAAATCGGCACATCATGTCTGAGAAAGGGGACTTGACTACGAAAGCTCACATGAAAATAGAGCAGTCAGTTTTTAAGGCACTGCAATATTTCTAGCTTATTTATTATTGTTGTCATTTTCTTTTGTTTCCTTTCTTAAACTTTAAGCCAAAGAGTCCCATGAAACAAAAGTGTGTTATTTCCAGGGATGCCGATACAGTGACGTGGCATCCTGAGCAATGCACTCCCAAGTTCCTCTGCAAATGTGGCCAAGGGCGCAGGGGTGCAACTCATAAGTGTGGAACTGTGGAAGTTCTTTGTGGGGACCATCACTTGGACTGTGTGATATTCTTGACTGCACAGTTGCATTGGTCGAGTGGGTCTAGAAAAACCAGCCAGCATAACCATTCCGAGGGTTCGAGTCCAACAAGATAAGGCTCCCAAGCGTGGACACAAATGCAGGGCTCGTTGAGAGAGTTGGGAGTGGTACAAATTAGGATGCAGCTGCCGGTCAGTTACTGTCACATTTCCTGCTTATAGGGCAACACTTTTCACCTTGTTCTGCCAATGCTCTGGAATGAGCTCACACTCCGGTGTGACCTCATCAGCATTTTCTGGGTTTCAAGGTTGAGTGCACATGTACCCCATCTAACACGTTGGCTGTCCATGTAGGATTCCTGATGCACACGAGGCAATGGGACAGTGAGGAGAAAAGGGAAGAACATATTGCCTGCAGCTCCAGTATTAGAGACCTTGACTGGTTTGGGATGTAGATATGAGGAGGAGAGGCCAGGATTATCCTATGAGGAAGAGAGCAGTGGCAATCTAACATGATTGATGGTAAATGGATTTAAGTTCCCTGGGTGAAATCCTGTTGCTATTTCTGACCAGGGTAGACTATAGAAACCAATAGCAGTTGACCAATACGTTTCTCCAGAATCAGCAGCAGTTGACCAACAGGATGTTGGAGAATCCTATTAGTCAGCTGATGATGATTCACAAGTCACTGCTCAAATCCCTGGTCACTGGTCTGTTGTGGGTCTTGGTGTATGATGAAGATGTGAGTGGTGACTTGTTAATTAGAGGCAATTTGCCACAATGATTTATGTTACAGCTCTTTAGCTCCTTGATTTTGTTCCAACAGTATGGAAGAGTAGTGTTGAGTAATGGCCAAAATGTTGTGTTGTGCTTTAACTCAGACTGGTCCTCAGCAACCACTACCATTTGTGGGGCCTGTAACACATTTCACAGGTGGTTTGGAAGATGGAGGGTGGGGAGGGGTTGTGATCCGATGCTGTTGAACCACCTTCCTCAGTTCACACTTCTTCCTCTGTTGATTGTGCCTTCAACAGATGATTTGCCTCTGAATCAGCCAGGATTGAGCCATCACCGCAGATGGAACTTGCTTTATCATCCTTCCTCTGCTCAAACACTGTGCTTCTTTGAAAGGATTGATCATATGTGCATCTGAGTGGCAACCATGAGTGTCATCTTGTGTTCTAGAGGTGAAATTCCTCTTTAGAGTTTCCTGGGTGTCCATTTTCCGCAGAAAATGTACACTTGCTGGTATATGAATGGATGAAATGTGCCTTTTTTTTCCACACCTGCAGAAATTCCTAGACCCCAAAGACTAGAAATGTTTGGGATTGGCACTTTAGATTCCTGTTTTAGTGTCTCTTTTCTGGGGCAGATTAAGGTAACCAGGTTTCTGGGGTCAGCTGAGACTCCATCTCAAAAACTCTTGGGAGAGAAAGCCAGCGAAACATGTCTGTCTTGTAAAAAAAAGTCTCTAGAAGGGACAGCCCAGCCTAAAGACACAGAACCAATGACATGGTAGATTTGGAGGTAAATATACAATTGCTCTCTTATGCAGTACAGACCTGGCAGGGTTTGTCCTTGGAGGTGCTCTGCTGGAATCAAGTCCCTGACCTGGTGATAAGAAGGGGCGATTTTTTTCTTCTTTGAAGCCAGAAGTTCAGGCCTGCTGCTTCCAATAGTTCTCATGAAACTTAAAACAAGCATTGATTTTCAAAGCAAAACCCAAAGGTAATCCAGATATCCCCTTTCTCATCAAATGGCCATGAGAACAAGGGGAAAACCCTTATTCCTGTAGCGTTGGCCAGGTGGAACTGTCCAATGTTTCTGTCTAATGCTGAGTCTCAAGACCACATTGCTCAACCTCTCAAGAAACTGGGTGTATTGACCTGATGAAGCTATCCTGCTATCGACTCAGCGTGTGTGGATCAATGGGGACTTCCAAGTTCCTGCTTCCACATCATGGGCTGGCAGGGTCTTCAAGATGGTGGCCAGATCTTGTCCAGCAGGGTGGCCTATAAGACTGCGCCATCATCACACCAAAGGTGGCCACTTTTATTGACTTGCCAGTTTTAAAAAAGGAAAGAAGAAGGAATGAAGCTGTTGTGAACCGGTCCTTCACACGGGCCCGTGTTGGGTCACAGGATTCCTTGGAAGGGCAGATCTGGAGCTTCTCCTGTGGATGAGCACAAGGTCGCTTGGGAAGATGTTCACAGAAAAGAGGGTGAGATGACTTTCCTTCCGCCTTTCTCTTCTCTTTATCAAGTGGATGAGGAGGAAAGGTGGAGGCCGGCGTGACCTTTTGACCCCGGTGTCCCACAGATTGAAAACAACAACAAAGAGCAGTTCATTCGCACGGCTGTTGGGCGCGGGCTACTTCCAACTCACATGGACACTAAGAGGAATGTACTGGTGGATGTCAAGCACCCCACGATCAACCAGCTGTTAAGGGTCAGTGCCAGGGGTGAGCGGGAGGCATCAGAGGCTAGGTGAGTGGCATCTCTTAAAAGCTTCTCCTCAGCAGCTACCTGGAAGATAAAGGGGCACAAGGAAAAGTGTTACGAAGACCTAGTTGACTTGGTAATTCATCATCATCATCATCATTTCACCTTCAAGTAAATCCTGAGTTAGGTAAAGGTAAAAGATCTCCACACACATGCGTGCTAGTTGTGTCTGACTTTAGGGGCGCTGCTCATCTCTGTATTCAAGCCAAAGAGCCAGAGTTGTGCAAATCCGTGGCCACGTGGAAGGCATGGCTGCAATGCTATTGCTGATTACTGCAATGCGCTTTATGTGGGGCTGCCTTTGAAGACAGTTCAGCGATTGCAACTGGCAGAATCGTGCGGCGCGGCTGGTAAGCGGTGGGGCCACCAGGGATCACATCACGCCGATTCTGCATAGCCTACATTGGTTACCAGTTGCTGCCCAAGCCCAATTCAAAGTGCTTGTTTTGACATATAAAGCCCTAAATGGCTTAGGACTTAGATACCTGAAGGACTGCCTCCTTCCATACAAACCGACCTGGCAATTAAGATCGAGCCAGGGGGCCCTCTTGAAAGAGCCATCCCTCAAGGAGGTGAGAGAGATGGCTTGCAGACACAGGGCCTTCTCGGCAGCTGCCCCCAAGCTATGGAATGCCCTCCCAAGTGAGATGACCGGCGCCAGGTAAAAACTTTCCTGTTCCAGAGGTTTTTTAATTGATACAATATAGACTGTGGGTCTTCTGATGGCAATTTTAGTGTAATGATTTTAGTGTAAGGTTTTTATTATTGTTTTAATTATTTATTGATGTTTGATGTTTTAACTTTTAATACTTTGATTGTAAGCCACCCAGAGACCTTTGGGTAGTGGGCGGCATATAAGTTATAAAAATAAATAAATAAATAAATAAATAAATAAATAAATAAATAAATAAATAAAGGAAACACTGTTTTACCTTCCTGCTTTTTATGGCGGTACCTATTTATCTACCTGCATTGACATGTTTTCGACCGGCTAGGTTGGCAGGAGCTGGGGTTATCCACACGCTCTACTTCTTCACAGGGTGATTGACAGTTTTGATTGACTTCTTGGTTGGTATTGATTGATTGGTTGGTTGGTTGGTTGATTGATTGATTTTATTTTATTTTTATTTTTTTAATACTTATTGACCGCCCAATTTTTCAGTGGGAACTCTGGGCAGTGTACAACATGTCACCACAAAAACAAAAAACAAACAAAAAAAACCAGCAACTGCCCAAACTACAACCCCAGAACATACCCAATCACAAAAGAATAATGAAAAGACATGATAAAATACAAATAAATATGAAAATACAATATGAAAATACTAAAAATAACAAGATAAAATGGACATAGCACCACGAACCAAGACAAGGTCACATCCGGCAAGAAAAGCTGGTGCCAGCAGTTTTTTTTTTTTAAAGTCTGATACAAAATCACAATCACAATCATGCTCACTTTTCAAGGCGGTATTCTGGGTAGAGAGTGATCAGTAGTTGTTTACCCTTCCCTTCTCCTGGGTTGAGTCCTGGGACTATGCAACTTGCCCCCAAGGCCACCCTGGCTGGCTTTACTCACAGGAGTCCCAGTGGGGGGGATTGAACTCCCAACCTCTGGCTCCTAAACCATGGAGCTATTCAGCCATCTCAATCGTTTATACCGGTAAGCCCCTCCCAGCTCCATCAGTCTATGATTCTATGGTTTCCGGGCTTGCTGGAAGTGTCTTAATGGAGCACGGCTGAGAGGCCCATAGGGACCTCTTGAGCTCACTCTCCGCCTGCGAGGCAGCCAGTGAGTGAAAGGGAAACAACGGCAACGAATGTGAGTCGCCAGAGTGTTGTAGCAGAAGCCTTTCTCATTTCCGGGATGATGCAGAGGAGTTTGCTTTTATCCCACAGCCGGAAAATCCAGATCAAAGTAAAATGTGGATTTCCCCCCTGGAACGGTCACTTGAAAACACGGTTCCTGTGTCCCCATGGGTGCAGTTTAAAGAACCACATATTTTGTGTCTTCAAAAGGACACTGCAACACAGCAGAACAAAAAGGTTTTGACGCAGCTTTTCTGAGTCCCTACGGACTCAAGTACCGATTAAAAATCCGAATCAGAACTGAGATAAGCTTGCAAAACTCATTTGAGTGGGTATGGTCGCATTCCCCCTTAAAGTCCACTGGTTGTGGGGACACATTTTTATTAACCACATCTTCAAGCCATTTGAAGCGGTTTTTAGTGGCCGTGGGATTATTTATTTATTGCATTTTTATACCACATCGATTTTCCAGAAGGGACTCTGGGCGGTTTATATAAATGAAAACAAGAAATAAGCAGCAAACAGATACTCAGGCCCCAAGCCATGGAGGGTTTAGTTGACTGATCTTCTGGGTTTAAGCCCAGGGGCCCTTTGAAGTCTAGCTTCAGAAACGCAGAAAGGCTGCCTCCATGCAATGTTTTTTTTTAAAAATCAATTATATAAAGTAAAGTAATTATTGATCTCTAAACCTATCTCTAACACCTGATTCTGGCCACAGCCCTATACGCTGCCTGCTTGGTGCTTGAGAGGGTGGATTTGGATCAACAGGGATGTGGCGCCCAGTCGCCATCCCACAAGCCAGCACCAAAGGAGAAGACGGCCAAGCCTGCAAAAGCCAGGAACATCCAGAAAAGTCCGCCACAACCTGCCCCCGGTCAGACCTGTTGCTTTTCTCGCTTGGTGGCATGGATTTGCAACTCGACGTGTTCACTGTTTAAGCTTGGTTTAATGCAAAATCTCTTTGCTCCCGAGCTCTCGTTCCAGAAGGGCGGACACACACACACACACACACACACACACACACACACACACACACACACACACACACACACACACACACACACACACACACAGAGAGAGAGAGAGAGAGAGAGAGAGAGAGAGAGAGAGAGAGAGAGATATTGCTGCATCTTGCAAGTCCCTATCTCCACGTCGGGAGAGGGTTTTCAGATGTGTATCCTTTGAAACCTCCTGCCACTGCTCCCTAATCGGCTTAGCGCTTCTCTTATCCCTCAGCTGCTGGGCCTCGGGAGGACTTCAATACAGCCGGTAAAGTTCAGCTCCTAGCACGGAAGGAAGAAGCCCCAGCAGCTCTCCCTGCAAAGCCACCTTATCTGATTCTGCCCCTCCCGCCACATACAAATAACAACTTCCCAGAAAGCAAGCCAAGAAATGAGGACATTTGAGGCAGCTGAGGAAAAGGGTGGGTTCCCCTTTGAATGCTTTGAGGGTGTGGCATGGAAATGATTGCAGACCTGAACATAGTTTGTGACTGGAAATGCCTACATGTCCATGTTGGCGATAGAGTTTCAAAGCTAAAGGAAGGAAGGAAGGAAGGAAGGAAGGAAGGAAGGAAGGAAGGAAGGAAGGAAGGAAGGAAGGAGCTGGTGATGGATAAGTGGAAGGAAGGAAGGAAGGAAGGAAGGAAGGAAGGAAGGAAGGAAGGAGCTGGTGATGGATAGTGGAAGGAAGGAAGGAAGTAAGGGAGGGAGGGAGGGAGGGAGGGAGGAAGGAAGTGATGGAAGGAAGGAAGGAAGGAAGGAAGGAGCTGGCGATGGATAGTGTAAGTAAGTAAGTAAGTAAGTAAGTAAGTAAGGAAGGAAGGAAGGAAGGAAGGAAGGAAGGAAGGGAGGGAGGGAGGAAGGAAGGAAGGAAGGAAGGAAGGAAGGAAGGAGCTGGTGATGGATAGTGGAAGGAAGGAAGTAAAGGAGGAAGGAAGGAAGGAAGGAAAGGAAGGAAGGATAGAAGGAAGGAAGGAAGGAAGGAAGGAAGGAAGGAAGGAAGGAAGGAAGGAAGGAGCTGGTGATGGATAGTGGAAGTAAGTAAGTAAGTAAGTAAGTAAGTAAGTAAGTAAGTAAGGAAGGAAGGAAGGAAGGAAGAAGGAAGGAAGGAAGGAAGGAAGGAGCTGGTGATGGATAGTGGAAGGAAGGAAGGAAGGAAGGGAGGGAGGAGGAAAGGAAGGAAGGAAGGAAGGAAGGAGCTGGTGATGGATAGTGGAAGGAAGGAAGGAAGGAGGGAAGGAAGGAAGGAAGGAAAGAGTTGGCGATGGATAGTGGAAGGAAGGAAGGAAGGAAGGAAGGAAGGAGCTGAAGGAAGGATAGGAAGGAAGGAGTAAGCAATGGATAGTGGAAGGAAGGAAGGAAGAAGGAGCTGGCGATGGATAGTGGAAGGAAGGTAAAGGAAGGAAGGAAGGAAGGAAGGAAGGAAGGAAGGAAGGAAGGAAGGAAGGAGCTGGTGATGGATAGTGGAAGGAAGGAAGGAAGGGAGGGAGGGAGGGAGGGAGGGAGGAAGGAAGGAAGGAAGGAAGGAAGGAAGGAAGGAAGGAGCTGGTGATGGATAGTGAAGAAGGAAGGAAGGAAGGAAGGAAGGGAGGAAGGAAGGAGGGAGGGAGGAGCTGGTGATGGATTGTGGAAGTAAGTAAATAAGTAAGTAAGGAAGTAAGAAGGGGAAGGAAGGGAAGGAAGGAAGGAAGGAAGGAAAAGGGAGGGAGGGAGGGAGGGAGGGAGGAAGGAAGGAAGGAAGGAAGGAAGGAGCTGGTGATGGATAGTGGAAGGAAGGAAGGAAGGAGGAAGGAAGGAAGGAAGGAAAGAAGGAAGGAAGGAAGGAAGGAAGGAAGGAAGGAAGGAAGGAAGGAAGGAAGGAAGGAAGGAAGGAAGGAAGGAATGGAAGGAAAGAAGGAAGGAAGGAAGGAAGGAAGGGAGGGAGGGAGTAAGGAAGGAAGGAAGGAAGGAAGGAAGGAGCTGGTGATGGATAGGAAGGAAGGAAGGAAGGAAGGGAGGGAGGGAGGGAGGGAGAGTAAGGGAAGGAAGGAAGGAAGGAAGGAAGGAAGGAAGGAAGGAAGGAAGGAAGGAAGGAAGGAAGGAGCTGGTGATGGATAGTGGAAGGAAGGGAGGGAGGGAGGGAGGGAGGGAGGGAGGAGCTGGTGATGGATTGTGGAAGTAAGTAAGTAAGTAAGTAAGTAAGGAAGGAAGGAAGGAAGGAAGGGAGGGAGGGAGGGAGGGAGGGAGGGAGGAAGGAAGGAAGGAAGGAAGGAAGGAAGGAAGGAGCTGGTGATGGATAGTGGAAGGAAGGAAGGAAGGAAGGAAGGAAGGAAGGAAGGAAGGAAGGAAAAGAGTTGGCGATGGATAGGGAAGTAAGGAAGGAAGGAAGGAAGGAAGGAAGGAAGGAAGGAAGGAAGGAAGGAAGGAAGGAAGGAGCTGGCGATGGATCGTGGAAGTAAGTAAGTAAATAAATAAGTAAGTAAGGAAGGAAGGAAGGAAGGAAGGAAGGAAGGAAGGAAGGAAGGAAGGAAGGAAGGAGCTGGCGATGGATAGTGGAAGTAAGTAAATAAGTAAGTAAGTAAGTAAGTAAGTAAGTAAGGAAGGAAGGAAGGAAGGAAGGAAGGAACTGGTGATGGATAGTGGAAGTAAGTAAGTAAGTAAGTAAGTAAGGAAGGAAGGAAGGAAGGAAGGAAGGAAGGAAGGAAGGAAGGAAGGAAGGAGCTGGCGATGATTAGTGGAAGGAAGGAAGGAAGGAAGGAAGGAAGGAAGGAAGGAAGGAGGGAAGGAAGGAAGGAGGGAAGGAAGGAAGGAGTTGGCGATGGATAGGAAGGAAGGAAGGAAGGAAGGAAGGAGCTGGCAATGGATAGTGGAAGGAAGGAAGGAAGGAAGGAAGGAAGGAAGGAAGGAAGGAAGGAAGGAAGGAAGGAAGGAAGGAAGGAGCTGGCGATGGATAGTGGAAGGAAGGATGGAAGGAAGGAGGGAAGGAAGGAAGGAAGGAGCTGGCAATGGATAGTGGAAGGAAGGAAGGAAGGAAGGAAGGAAGGAAGGAAGGAAGGAAGGAAGGAAGGAAGGAAGGAAGGAAGGAAGGAAGGAAGCTGGCGATGGATAGTGGAAGTAAGTAAGTAAGTAAGTAAGTAAGGAAGGAAGGAAGGAAGGAAGGAAGGAAGGAAGGAGCTGGCAATGGATAGTGGAAGGAAGGAAGGAAGGAGGGAAGGAGGGAAGGAAGGAAGGCAACTAGAAAACTGCAAAATGCATTAAAATACACACATTTTAAAATGGTCAAGAAACAATGAATATGGAAAGCATTCCCATAACCACAATGGATCCCTTGTCGAGGGTGGGCGACACAGTCATGGCATGGTCATTTATGTGCCTGCTTCCACCAGGAGAACTCTAAGAGAACCATCCCCCCCCCTGTGTTGCAGACCGAGGCTTCCCTGGGGATGAGCGCTGGCATGCTGTGGTGGAAACGCCCTGTCTGTGTGTCAGAAAAGGAAACCAGTTGCTCCCTAGGGAGGTAAAGGGAAGCCCTACCCTGGTGTAAACGAGAGGCTCATGGAAGGAGGTGGTGTCGGAAGGGAGCTTTGCAGAGACCCTGGCCTACTAGGAAGACAAACAAGTGGGTCTTCGAACAAACCAAGCCTGAACTACCTCTGGGGGCAAAAAAAAAAAATGTTGAAACTGAGGTTGTCCTACTTTTCCTAGAAAAGACAATAACACAGGGGAAGGTGGAAGGCAGTGAGAAAAGAGGACGACCCAATGGGAGATGGATGGACGGACCATTTTGGCCCGTGCTTGTTCTGGAGCTCCGCGCCTACCTTGGTGGGCTGTAGCTGTTCAAAGAGATTCTCCCTAAGGGTGGCGGCTGCTTTGTTGGCGTTGCGCTCCTGTTTGCGCATCTGTGTCGTCGGAGGGGTGGAGGGTCCCAGGGCTGAGCTCAGATACGTCCCGTTGCCAAAGGCCTGGATGGCGTTTTCTGAAAGAGACGAGCAACAAAAGTGTGAGAGCCACGGTCCTTCTCCTTCCCATCCCATCCTTTTGGGCTAACAACATCAGGCCACATAACCCTATAAGGCAGGGGTGTCCAAACTTTTTGCAAGGAGGGCCAGATTTGGTGAGGTGAAAATGTGTGTGGGGGCCGACCATTCAGCTGCATGTGGCCCCTGGGCTGGACTTTGCATAAGCCTCTAGGACAGGGGTCCTCAAAGTTTTCAAACAGCGGGCCGGTTCACCACCACCCAGACACCACTGGGGGCCGGATCACAGTCCAAAAGCAGCTGCGGAGGCTGGCTTGCTCACAAAACAGGGGGTAGGTGGGGGGTTGCAATTGATCCCAGGGGCCGGATTCAGGACCTTGGGGGGCCGCATCTGGCCCTGGGGCCTTAGGTTGAGGACCCCTGCTCTAGGACATGCAAGGAGGTTGGGAGGACACTGCAGAAATGGAACTAGGGGCAGGTTGGCTGGGCAGGTGGCTGGGGGGTGGGGCAGACAAACCGTAACACTGCAAGCAGGGAGGGCAGGCAAACCGTAAAACTGCAAGCTGACATCTCCATCCAGTGGTTGGGGATGCATGACAGGCTGAGCCAGCGGGGAGAAGAGGCTGTGGGCTGCTTGAAATTTGAAAACAGGCCACATTCGGCCCCTGGGCCTGACTTTGGACATGGCTGCTATAAGGGAATACTGATCCATGATGTAGCCCTCTGCAGGATCCAGGAGCTTATCTTTCCGCTCTGAGGACCTCACATAGCCCCCTAAAAACCATGATTGAAGACAGAAGGGTGATCCAGGGGAAGGCTCTGTTCTCAGGCATTCCAAAAATGCAGGACACATCATAATGGGGTTAAGTTAAGGGAACCCCGATATAAGCTGAAGATCAGGGGGGGGAAACTTCTCAACTGTTAGAGCAGTATAGCAGTGGAACCAAGTATGTTAGAAGGTTGTGAGTCCTCTAATGCTGGAGACATTTAAGAGAAAAATCAGACAATCATCTGTCAGATCGACTTTGATTTGGATTCCTGCACCAAGCAGGGGTTGGACTCAGGGGCTTTGTAGACCTTTTCCAACTCTGTTCTACGATTCTATGATTCCATTTTCTAGAATTCTGCTTTCTCCTTCATAAAACAATATATTGGGTGTTGGAGAAAACGGGTTGGGGCAGGGACAGCTTGTCCCCATTTTACAGCAAAATGGCTAGTTATGGAAGTTTCCAAGAGTAAAAAAAAATAATATTTTCACACCCACAGGCATTCAAAATCAGGTCTGAAATACGTTTTCTTGGGAGCGACAATTTCCCCCCACCTTGTTTTAAATATCTGATTATTAGAGAGAGAGGTGATGCAGCTGCCCTAGGCAGCAGATATGGCGATGGCGTGACAGAGGACCAAGTGGGTCTCATCTCAGCTTTCTTATTGTGGTCATTTTTAGGGCTTAATAAGGGTTCAGGAGATGTCCTTGTGGAAATTCTGTGCAACATATTTTAAAGGAACCTGGCTGGGTTTCGGTGCTGTGCCCCTCAACTATGGTGGCGGGAGGACCAGAGGCACTGGCCCGTTCGACTTCAAAAAGCACATCATTTCAGACTGGCCCTCAGCCAGACTTCCCCCATCATTTACTTTCTCTTCAGTAAAACTTCTTCTTCCTCTAAGATAGCCATTGACAAAGTGGCAAAGAAAGGACTCCAATTTTCCTAACGTTCACCTATGCCAGGCCTGCACAATAGGTAGACCGTGGGCTACCGGTAGCCCGCGAAGGGTTCAAAAGCAGCCTGCTGGCCCCCACCACCACTGCCACAGCAAAGTTCTTTGTCTGCCAGCCCACTGTCTCAGCTGAGCGGGGCAGTTCAAGGGCCATGGCGCATTGAAATCTGTTTCTTCCAGAGTGGATTAATTGATTTTCAATGCATTCCTATGGGAATCTGATGCTTTACTTACAAATGTTTATACTTATGTTATGAGCATGTGCTTGGAACAGATAAAATTTGTAAGTAGAGGTTTTAGTGTAGTAGCCCTCAGGCACTTGGGCTGGAAAAAGTAGATAGCCTGTTCATAGTTGACAGCCCTGACCTATGCCAATATTCACTGTATGCACAAATTTGCCACTAAGTGCCATCATATTTAAAAGTATACCAGAGTGGGGTAAAATGGAGACCAGGTGACCTGTATACCTGTTCTGTCTGCCCTAACGAGAAGAAACAAATGGACTGGAAGGGTACCGAAGGGTCATTGAGTCCACCTCTGCCTCTACATGAGTTCACAGCTAAAGCACCTCTCATGGCTGGGGCCTCCCAACTTCAGATTAACCCCACCCCCACCCCCACCCCACCCCTACAAAGGTCAGCCTACCACCTATGCAGGCTGTCGATTCCACTAAGTGAGGCTCAACGGTTAGGAGGACATCTCTGTTCTCCCGTTCCTGGGGTGTGAGGTTCTTTGAAATTAGACTAGTCAATCTGTAGGGCAAGAGTGGCGAGGGCTGTCCTTGATGGAAGAGCTGAGCCTTAGCTCCTCGGCAAGCTGTCTGGTTGGCCAGCAATTCAGGGATGTGAATAATTTACCAGCCTTGTGGAGAATGGAGGGTGAGGATTTATGGAACCTTGAGGCTTAGTGTGGGGAAAAATCATCCACCTCTCTGCTCCAGGGCCAGAGATAACAAATCTGATGGATCGCCACAGCTCCAAGTTCCAAAAATTTCCCTGCGGTTCCGCCAACTTCACAGCATGACACACATCTATAGTCCCTCTGCGGGGCACGTCCTAGGCTAGCAACTCCCGCCTTTCGACATTTCAATGTGCTAAAAGCATGTCCCTGTCTGCCGTTATGCTCTAAATTACTCTGCCACAGCCCGTCTTCTTCCACTTCAAACCACCAGAAAAGGATTTCCGCTTTGAGGAAAATAGAGACCCAAGAAGAACAAAATGAGGCTTCTCCTCATCCTGGAATAAGACACCTCCACCCTGGAAATGTGATATTTTGTGGACTGCCCAACATTCAGGAAAAAGTAGTGGTCTGGGGAACTCCCTGCCAGAAGAAGTGGTGCCAGCTGTCAGCCTTGACAGCTTAAAGAAAGGATTGGACAAGTTCGTGGAGAACAAGGGTATCCATGGCTATCATGATGGATGCCTACGGACAACCACCGGGTTGGAGAGAGAGGCAGGATATCTCTCAATGCCATTTGCAGGGAATCGTAAGCAGGTGAAGACATCTGCTTGGGAATAACCTGAAACAAATTGTGAGCCGCTGTGTGAGACAGAATGCTGGACTGGATGGGCCGTGGCCTGTTCCAGCAAAGCTGTTCTTATGTCCTTAAAAGAAACTTTCCTAAGCCCCAGCATGACTTGCATTTCATAATATGGAAGCCATGGATAGCAGTTTGCTTTTTGCGTGGTTCAGGGGCTTAGGCCTCTGGCTGCAGAGCCAGAGGTTGGCAGTTTGATTCCCCACTGGGCCTCCTTGCCAGGGGCTGGACTAGATGATTCATAGGGTCTCGGGATGGGGAGGAGACAAAAAAATGAAATGCTATTTCCTCATTTCGTTACATAACAAAATGAAACGAAACGAAATGAGGAAGCAGCATTTTGTTAGAGATGAAACAAAATTGTCATTTTTTTCCCATTGAAATGAACCGTTTCATTCCATCAGGGTCCCGCTGGTGCCGACTGGGCCAGTTTTAAAGGGGTCCAGCCATTGGCAGCTCAGCAGGTGCCCTCTGAAAATGCTTGGGAGGGCAGCGTAGTCGCCAGAACTGCCCTCCCGACCATTTTCTGAGGGCTCCTGCTGAGCTGTCAATGGCTGGACCATTTTCTGAGGTCTCCCCCTGGTGCCGACTGGGCCAGTTTTAAAGGGGTCCAGCTGATATAACAGCTCACCAGGAGACCTTTTAAAATGGCTCCCAGAGTCCCAGACATCAAATCTGGTGCCTGTAGGATCCAGGGGAGCCATTTCATTTTGCTTCGTATGAAATTTAATAATTTTTTTTCATAAGAAATGAAACTAAACAAAAGCACGAAACAAAACGAAACAAAACAAAACATCATTTTTCCGTTTTGCACCCATCCCTAATAGGGTCCCCTTCTAGCTTTGCATCTCTAAGATGATGATGATGTGAAACATCAAGGCTAGGGTTCAGTACTTGAGCTAGCTGGTTAGCTCAGTGGTTTAGGTAGTGGGCTGTGGAGTCAGAGGTTGGGAGTTCAATTCCTCCCTGGGCCTCCCAGGAGAAGATCCAGAGAGAAGACCTCCTTCAGACAGTAATCTCTGAATTTTTTTTTCTGATATGTCGGAGCTACTGCATTCAGGCAGCCATCACCTCCGTGGGCTGGAAGTGCCCCCCCCGCCGCACGTTTGTAGGCCTGCGCAGAATTGTAGAAGGTTAGAGCTGGAGAAGATCCCAAGGGTCATTAGAGTCTAGACCAGTGCTTCTCAACCTGTGGGGTCCCCAGATGTTCCTGGACTGCAACTCTCAGAAATCCTGCCCAGCTCAGCTAGTGATGAAGACTTCTGGGAGGTGAAGTCCAGGAACATCTGGGGACCCACAGGTGGAGAACCACTGGTCTAGACCAACTCCTTGCCAAGACTGAAATCCACACCTTCCTGACAAATGGCTGAAGCACCTCCAAGGAAGGAGAGTTTACCACCTGAACTGTGCAACTTGGGTCTTACAACTCAGGTCTTGCAAACTCAAGACTGTGGCTTCTTTTATTGAGTTGATGCCTCTTCTGTGAGGTCTCCCTCTTTTTCAAATGCCATCTGACCTTCTCCTAGCATTATTTTCTTTTCCAGAAAGTCTTATCTTTCCACAGTATGTCCAAAGCATGATAGCCTCCGTTTAGTTGCCAGTGAGGCTTGATTTGATCTATAATCCACTGACTTGTCTTCCGGGCAGTCTGTGAAAGATGATTTGGAGGACAGCTTTATCTATAAAGCTTTTCTCTTACGCCACACTTCAAGTGAATTGATTTTTCTTTTCTCTTCAGCGCGCTTCATTGTCTAGCCTTAACATCTGTACATAGTAATTGGGAATACCATAGTCTGCTAAATGTTCTTGGTCATGTTCTCCAGCATCACATCATTACACAGAAGGATGTATTTTTTTTTCCAGCTTCTTCATAGCTGCTCTTTTGCATCAGGTGTTGTTTCTCCCAGCAGTTTTCACTCCATCTGAATTTAGTCTGTGGTCTGTGCACTGATTGAATAGATGCTTGTCTGACTTTTTAGGTGCCTTTGCTAATAGGAAACCATTCTGTTTGTCTGTTTTCTGTCCTAGCAGTTTAATACTGAGATATGAATTTTATAGAAAAATTAAACTCAACAGTTTGCTGAGATACAAATTTCTCTGTTAAACTGTTTAGAGGACAGAATATAGAGAAACAGGTCTTATTAGAAAACTATGGCAAGTTTCTATCCAATCAATCCATCAATCCGTCCTTCTGTCCATCTGTCCTTCCTTCCTTCCTTCCTTCCTTCTATCTATCTATCTATCTATCTATCTATCTATCTATCTATCTATCTATCTATCTATCTATCTATCTATCTATCTATCTATCCCTTCCCTCCCTCCCTCCTTCCTTTGTTCCGTCCTTCGTTCCTTCCTTTGTTCCTTCCTTCTGTCTGTCTGTCTGTCTGTCTGTCTGCAATATCTATCTATCTACTGAATTGCCTTAGAATTATGGGATGACCCCATGAACTTAGGGATCTTGTGGACAGGAGTCATAGGGAGAAAGCAATCCCATACATCCAGGCAAGTAAAGGGTTGTGGCCTTGTAGAGTGCTTTGCGTCTTTCTAATATCCATGACTCAATGTAGCTTAGAAAGGACAAATTAATTGGCTTCTGAAATTCTGTGCTTCATCCTATTAGCCAATGTGTATTTGCAGTAGGATCTCTAGTACCACCTCCTTTTCCACCTTGAACATCGGTCACCCTTTGCTCTGTTTTTGTTGTAAGACCTTGACATAAGATCATCTTGCTTGCAAGGATCTTATGACACCCCTTTTCTTTGGGCTTGAATATCTTATATTGATTCTTTCGACTCTGTGGGCCATTGCTTTGTCTCCCCTATTTCAGCCATATTACATTTTGATGAAATCGTCCTTTATCAGTGGCTTCTTGTTACCATGCCAGAATTCCAGCTGACAGGCAGTCCTGAAGCCGGAATCTGAGGAATGGAAATAAAGGGTTCAGGCTTGGTGTGCTGGTTGGGCCAGCCAAAGGAGGAAGATGAAGAGTCCCGTAGGACCGCTGTTTAGCAATTTTAGGCTAAACTGGGGTCTGGTTCTTCCCCCAAAATTGCTTCCAGGGCAGGTTTATTCCTTAGCACTTCCCTATAGGGTGCCCTCTTTGTCTTGCCCTACTTCCCATTCGGGGGAGGCTGTCTAGAGACATTTTCA
Source organism: Phrynocephalus forsythii (assembly GCA_029282475.1). Taxonomy (NCBI): domain Eukaryota; kingdom Metazoa; phylum Chordata; class Lepidosauria; order Squamata; family Agamidae; genus Phrynocephalus; species Phrynocephalus forsythii. Next base: position 90,914,245 of record JAPFRF010000007.1, read on the forward strand.
GCCAAGTAGCAGGCTCAAGGTTCACTCAGCCTTCCATCCTTTTTTTACCCATTGCTTGGGGGCAAAAAGTAGCCTGCACACTGTAATTAAAATTGTAAACTGCCCAGAGACTTGTGCCGAGGCAGAACAGAAAAAAGGGGTTTGCAGACAACATTTGGAGACAGCAGCTGTTGCTTTTGGGAGTTTGATGATGTGACTCTTTCTGTTAGTATTTGCCTTTAAAGATGACTAAACGGAGGTCTCCCCTTTTCTTTTGTGTTCTTCTTTCCTCTTCCCGCAGACAGGGAAGAAGGAACAGCAACCACAGATGTTACCCGGATCTGAGGGGTCGTGTGAAAAGCCCTTTGTCTTGGAAGATTCGGGGAGGCTGTCAAAGTCATTTTCAGCCAGTTATTTTTTTTTTTAATTGGGGCCAAAAGGTGCACTCTGCAAGGCTGTTGTGCCTAGGGAGAGAACAAAGGGGGAACATTTGGAGACAGCAGCTGTTGTTTTAGCCTGTGATGTGACTCATAGTATTTCTTTGATGACTGGGTCTCCCCTTTACTTGTTCTTCTTTCCTCTTAGGGGAAGAAGGAGCACCACAGATGTTACCATGAGCAAAGTGGAAAGCTGGGTACCAACCCATGGGGTGGGGGGACATTGACCCACCCCGGTCTGAGTGAACCTTGAGCCAGCTACCAAGAGTTCAATCCCAGGTCGTGAGAACAGTTAGAGCTGCAGTACTGTAGTTCAACCACTATGCCGTGAGGCTCAGCCTATCCAGGCAGGACGTCATTATAGCTGACAAATGAATTAACTAATACATTTTCTTTGAGACCAAGACAGTGATTCCCATCCTGTGGGTCGAGACCCCTTTGGGGGTCGAATGACCATGTTACAGAGGTTGCCATGAGCCAGTGGAGAAAAAGGCACAAATGGCTTGGGTCTGGAGGAGGAGGGGAGGAAGGGGGGGGAAGAGTGAGTTACAAATGGATAGGTTGGAGGGGATGTCAGTCAATGGCACCAGAGGGTGCGATTGGCTGAGGGTGCCTGTAGAGCGGGGGTGTCCAAACTTCAGCCCTCCAGAAGTTTTGGACCACAACTCCCAGAATCCCAAGCCTATATTGCCAATGACAAAGGACTGTGGGAGTTGTGGTCCCAAACATCTGGAGGTCAAAGTTTGGATGCCGCTGCTGTAGAGGGAAGTTCTTTATGGCCCCTGCGGCAGTGGCCTGCCAAAGGGGGCTTGTGGCCTCTTCCAAGCAGGGCAAGGGAGTCACTACAACATGAGGAACTATATTAAAGGGTTGGGGCATTAGGAAGGTTGAGAACCACTGGACCAAGAGACCAAATGGAGAAGCAAGACAGTGGCCCTGCATTTAGCGAGAGACGCATGCCATGCAACCTGGGATTTGTCCTCCTGCCTGGAGATCTGAGTCCCCAAGATCTCGGCTGGACCCCATCTGGTACTCACGGAGGCAGATGTTGGCTGTGAAGAGATGAAGGAAGCCCTCGCACTCCTCCTGCCGGTTGCCACTGGCATTGCACGTGCACCAGGGGGCTATGCTTGAGGTGGAGTTGTCAATGTAGTTTGGAGTGATGGGGCTACCTGCCAAAGAGAGTCGGGGAGCAGGGAGGGAAGAGAAAAAACAAACATCTTTTGACAACTGGGGCACAGAGAGGCAGAGAAAGAAGAAGATCAAACAACAAATATCCCAAAGAAGAGCTTTCCAACATTACTGGAAAAGTTGCTGCCTCTGTGTTACATTAAAAAAATGGCTGCATGTTATTCTTTACTCATAAGTAATGAGTAGCTTTACTTCATAGTGGCGTAAGTCTTATCGATTTTTGTGTGAGGTTCGCAAAATTTGGCTAATTGTGGCTAATTGATGAAGTGTGTTTGTGGGGGATGGATCTCAGCCAGAGAATTACAGAATAATGGAGTTCAAAGGGTACATCGTCAATCCAACCCCCAGGTCAAGGCAGGAATCCAAATCAAGGTAGATCCGAGAGAGTTGTATAACATTTCCTTTGAATGCCTCCAGTTAAGGAGCGCTCGGACCTCTTCAGGTCATTGGTTCCATTCTTGTTCCGTGCGCCATAGGTTCACCAACACTGCTCTAGATGGTGCAACTGAGACCTGTTCAAAATGTGTTGAGTGAACTGTTGTTAGCTGTATTCACCTTACAGGAAGACCAGTTAGAATTCCAGCCAGCAACACATCCCCAACGCATTGTTTTCAAACAGGCGTTTCAAAATAAAATCGCTCTAAAATACAAACAGTGGCTCCTTATAGCCTGAAATTCCCGAAGAAGCCGTGTTTTGAAGGCTATGCTGCTCACTTGAGTAGCGTATTAGCATATTAGCCTACGCTACTTGTTAGACAAGTGATGCATTTGTAGAGGTTGACATATTTCTCAAGGAAATGACATCCTGCCCCTTGCTGCCCCCATAAGCATGATTTGCCATAAGCAATGTCATGGCTCATAATGTGTTTAGTTCTCAGCTGTAAACTCGAGCTGAAGCACAGATTCTTGACTGCTGGGTGTACAAGACACACAGGCACGGTTAATCATGGGGGTAGCCAAAGACCTTGAAAAAGAGTACTAGAGATGGGGAAGAATCAGAAAAATGGTGATTCATTTGGATTCATGACAACAAATAGCAAAAAAAAAAAAATGGATTTATGATTTTATTTCCGGATGAATTGATTCATCATTTTTTTTAAAAAATGTAAAACCCTATAAAATGGCCTTCAAGGCACCTAGAGACACCGGACTTTCAGGGAAGCTTTTCACAATTCTTCTCTACTTGCCCTGCAAAAATGGTGAAGTTTGGGTTTCGGATATCTGGATTACGCACCCCCAAAGAGAACTCCCAGGGAGGTGCCCCCCCAAGGACTTAGAGACGCCTTGCTTATATGGAACTTTCCCATGATTCTCCTCTACAATCCCTCCAGATCTGATGAATATTGGGTTTCAGATGTTTGATTGCCCCCCCCCAATCAGGAAAAGTAGCCTTTAGCAACTGGGTTGGGGAAACACAACATTCGGTACGCTTGGAGGTGTGTAGAGGAGAATCAGAGGAAGCTACTCTGCAAGTTTGGTGTCTCTAGGTGCCTTTGGGTCCATTTTATAGCCCAACAAATCAACAAATCAAAAATTGCTAAACATTTGTCAATTTGTATTCATTGAGGGCATCAGTTCATATGAATATGAATCAATGAACTAGCAACAGCAGGAGTCTGCTGTTAGCTGTCATTTTTATCCAGTATGCCTTGGTTTGATCTATTCAATAGTGAGTAAGTAGAACCATTTTATTCTTTCTCTTATCAATGGCTTAGAGTGAGATATTGAGACTGTAAGTGCCAGTTGATGAGACAAAAAGGGGTGGTCTACTATGGCTAGACTTGGAGCTAATTCTGCTCTGTCAGTCCCCTTTTTCTGCTGCACAGGCAGAGGTTTTTAACCAGAAATCAAAACTCTGCAACAATAAAGTGCTTTGCATGTGATATGAAAAGAGAATGGGGAAATAGAATGTGCAGTGAGATTGACTGGCATTAAGAAGCCTGGCATAAAATAATGCATATGTTATATATCAAAGTACCATGGAGTTTCTGCATTCTTCTCAGCATCAGTGACATACAAAGTATTTTCCCACAACAGGTTCCTTTCTTCCTGCTAAGCAGTACCTCCTCCCATCTGCTCTAAAAGAAGTAGCTGGGTTTTTCGATGGTACCAGAAAATCAGGAATAGAGATGGGAACGAATAAGAAAAAGCTGATCTGTTTTGATTCATGATTCATCCAGGTCGACAAATCACGAATCACAATTTTCTGAATTTATTTCTGATGAATTGACAAACCCATGTGTTGATTCATTGTTTTTACTTTAAAACTCTATAAAATGGACCCTAAAGGCATGTAGGGACACCAGAATGGCAGGAATGCTTCCCCTGCCTCTCCTCTACAAGTCCTGCAAGACTGATGAAGATTATGTTTCAGGAATCTGAGTGACACACCTGCAAAGTGCACCCACCCTGGAAAGTATAAGAACATAAGAACATAAGAAGAGCCATGCTGGATCAGGCCAAAGGCCCATCTAGTCCAGCTTCCTGTATCTCACAGTGGCCCCACCAGATGCGTCTGGGAGCGCATGAGACTAGATATCTGTCTCCTGATACCACTCCCTGCATCTGGCCCTTGACATACCCCAGTTTTAAGCCTGGAGATTACACATCTCCCTCATGGTTTGTAACCTGTGATGGACTTTTCCTCCAGGAATCTGTCCAATCCCCTTTTGAAGGCATCCAGGCCAGATGCCATCACCACCTCCTGTGGCAGGGAGTTCCACAGACTTAACAACGCACTGGGGGAAAATATTTTCTTTTGTCTGTTCTCACTCTCCCAGCCCTCAATTTGAGTGCATGTCCCCTAGTTCTGGTATTTTGTGAGAGGGAGAAGAGCTTCCCTCTATCCACTTTACTCATGCCCTGCATTATTTTGTATGTCTCAATCATATCCCCCCTCAGGCGCCTTTTTTCCAGACTAAAGAGCCCCAAATGTTTTAGCCTTTCCTCATAAGGGAGGTCCCCCAGCACAATAATCATTTTAGTCGCTCTCTTTTGCACCTTTTCCAGTTCCATTATGTCTTTCTTGAGATGCAGTGACCAGAATTGTACACAATACTCCAGGTGTGGCCTTACAGTCACAGTTGCTAAAGTGCCCTTTAGCAACTGCATTGGGAAAACCCAATCGTCATCAAACTTGGAGGGATTGTAGAGGAAAGTCAGAGGAAGCTTCTCTGCATGTTTGGAATCTCTAGATGTCTTGGAGAAACTTTCCTGGGGTGGCCCTCCTTGTGGCTGCCCAACAAAACAGACATCAAAAATTCAATCCTCACCAAACTTGGAGGGATTGTGGAGGAGAGTAAGGGAATGTTGTCTTCCAATGAAGCTCTCTCTAAGTGCCTTGGGGAGCATTTCATAGCCTGGTGAATTGACACATCAAAAATCACGAAAATTAGTCAATTTGTATTCATTTGGGTTATCAATGTGCACAAATATGAATTGATGAATTTGCAATTTTTGAACAAATTTTCAATTCATTTTTCAGTTCGTGTCCATTTCTACTCAGGAACAGACACTCAAACTAAGGGCTGGGAGAGTAAGAACAGACAAAAGAAAATATTTTTTCACCCAGCGCATTGTTAGTCTGTGGAACACCCTGCCACAGGAGGTGGTGATGGCATCTGGCCTGGATGCCTTCAAAAGGGGATTGGACAGATTCCTGGAGGAAAAGTCCATCACAGGTTACAAACCATGATGGAGATGTGTCATCTCCAGGCTTAAAACCAGGGGACTTCAAGGACCAGATGCAGGGGAGTGGGATCAGGAGACAGAGATCTAGTCTCGTGCGCTCCCAGAGGCATCTGGTGGGGCCACTGTGAGATACAGGAAACTGGACTAGATGGGCCTTTGGCCTGATCCAGCATGGCTCTTCTTATGTTCTTATGTTCTTATGTTAACAGACACACAGCAGGATTTAGGTCCATAGCAACTTAGGACAGGCACTGGCCGTGCTGGCTAAGGAATTCTGGGAGTTGTGCTCCAAAAGAAGTAAGTTCCTTCTCCATGCACCATGGGATGGGCAAAGGGGCAACCATCCCCACCCCCCTGCAGGACTACTACACAACCATTCAAACTCATTGGAAGCTGTCTTCCTGCAAAGGCGGAGAGGTCAGGGAAAAGCCATGAGCTTCAGCTGAGTTCGCTTGGGGAAAAGGCAGCTCCTGTCGACCGTTTGCAAGATCCATGCCTTTTCCTGAACGTGGAGCCTTGAATTAGATCTTTGATCTGATTCTGTGTAATTGCTTCTGCGCTCAAGACTGAACACCATTCGGGAGGTGGAATTTAATTTCAGGCCGCACGTTTAAGTCTAGAGAGGGTGATTGGTGGAGTTAAAATAAACACACACACACACCCAAAGAATAACAGTAATCAATTGTTTCCCTTACATAAGCATGCATCCAAGGGCATATATGTCTGTGAAGATTCTCAGTCATCCAGGTGAGTTTATCTGGAAGCAGAGTCATGGCAACTGGACTTCTTTTCTTGAGAGATTCAAACGTTTCACTGCTCATCCAAGCAGCTTCGCCAAGAAAAGAAGTCCAGTTGCCATGACTCAACTTCCAGATCCAAGGGCATACCATTTTGTAGCCGTGCCCCATCGTACTCTGGCAATACTGCTAACGATGCTGGAGTGCTGTCGCTCAGCTGTATCCCAGGCAGAAACCTCATTGGGAGAGGTAGCAGGTGGCGTACAACTTAGCAACGTGGGCCCTATCCCCCACCGAGCACAATTTCATCTTAAAGATCCACTCCCAGGATGGTATGAATGGTCAAGATATGTAAAAGTTGATAAAATATATGTTATGTATATTTAACAGATAGTGGAAAGAGAATTGTAAAATGGAGGCAGTTAGATTCTGCAGACTCATGATGTTAATTCACAAGTGTAAGAGATAAGTAATCACAGGCATGTTACGTGATGAAGCACAGGTGGAAGAATTTATAACATCATGGTTGCATCAGATTGCATCAGATTGTAATTAGTGATGACTCATATCTGATGGGTGCTGAACTGTATAAAAGCACTAGCTTGCCATCTGTTAGGTGGGTCTGTCTATGGTGAGAGACAGAACCCCACACTCTGTTGCTTGTATATATTGCTTGGATGTTATGCTGTGTATATATTTTTGATGTATATATGAATATATGAGTTTTTACTCTACCCATTGTCATTGTCTTCCGTTAACCTAACTCTGCAATACTTTATATCAATACTGACATTTTATCTGCACGCTACTGCTGCACTGCTCTGTGCCAAACACATTTAAATATTATATTTTTTGCTTAATTGTTGATAGAAACCTCATTGGGAGAGGTAGCAGGTGGCGTACAACTTAGCAACGTGGGCCCTATCCACCACCGAGCACAATTTCATCTTAAAGATCCACTCCCAGGATGGTATGAATAATCAACAGGGCAGTATGATGTGCATCTGAGAAAGAGGCATTTACAGAGGGGGCGAACGTGTAAATTCAGCTATCAGAACAGGTATTCACTCTGCCTGGGAATCCGTGCTTCCCTCCTTCTTGCCTGTGCATAAGAAACACAGGTACCACCAGGGACTTTCTTTCTTTCTTTCTTTCTTTCTTTCTTTCTTTCTTTCTTTCTTTCTTTCTTTCTTTCTTTCTTTCTTTCTTTCTTTCCCTTTTCTTCCTCCTTCCCCTTCCTCCACTCCCTTCTTTCTTTCTTTCCTTTCCTCCCTCCCTCCCTCCCTCCCTCCTTCTTTCCCTCCTCCTCCTCCCTCCTCTTTCTTTCTTTCTTTCTTTCTTTCTTTCTTTCTTTCTTTCTTTCTTTCTTTCTTTCTTTCTTTCCCTTTTCTTCCTCCTTCCCCTTCCTCCGCTCCCTTCTTTCTTTCTTTCCTTTTCTCCCTCCCTCCCTCCTCCTTCTTTCCTTCCCTCCTCCTCTCCCTTCTTTCTTTCTTTCTTTCTTTCTTTCTTTCTTTCTTTCTTTCTTTCTTTCTTTCTTTCTTTCTTTCTTTCTTTCTTTCTTTTTCTCTCTCTCTCTCTCTCTCCCTCCCTCCCTTCTTTCTTTCTTTCTCCCTCCCTCCCTCCCTCCCTCCCTTTTTTCCTTCCTCTCTTTCTTTCAGTTTGTATACCGCTTTTTAAATTTATGCTACACCCTGCTGCTGTTTTTCCTGACACACAGCTACTGCACATCCAAATAAAGAGATAAACAGGCAATGATAGTTAAACGAATTGGAGCAGCATACCTATTATCCCGGTGTAGGCCAGTAAACATGCTGCGTAGTTTTCCCTTTGGCATCCTGTCGCAGACTGGCTGGCTGGCTGGCAGTTAAACTGGAACTCAGCATACCGGGATCTGAAACCAATGGAAAGGCGTCCAAGATGAAATGCTTTAAAAAAGTAGAACATGTTGGGTTTGCAGCACCTGCAGGTCAACAGGACCTCTATAACAGGCATGTCCAAACTTCGGCCCTGCTGATGTTTTGGACCTCAACTCCCAGAATTCTAAGCTTAGATTTCCAATGGCAAAGGACTGTGGGAGTTGCGGTCCAAAACATCTGGAGGGCCAAAGTTTGGACATGCCTGCTCTATAAGGATTAAGCAATCCGGGACAGAGGTGGTGGCACAGAAGGCAGTCCTGGTGGCACAGAAGGCAGTCCTGGTTGAATCCAGATTATTTTCCCCCCATTGGGTGTTTTTGAATGAGACAGTCGGGGCCAATTTCCAGTTGTCCCCCCAAACAACACTGGAAGGCTTGGACACACCTACATTCTTTTACACTGTGAGTCTGAGAGTGCTTGTTACAAAATCAGATCTCTCATTCAGCTACAGTGAGTGACACATGATTTAGTTACATCCTGGTTGGAGTATTATTACACATTCTAACATACACACCCTTACAACAGTTGCATTGGATGCCCACTTCAAAGCACTAGTCATTACTTATAAGGCCGTATACGGCTTGCCTCCAGTCTACTGTATCTCTCCATCTGAGCCTTCTTGGCATTTAAGATCTCCAGAGGATCATCTTGGTTCCATTTGGCAGAGCAAGCATGGCTGATGGATACACGAGACAGGGTCTTCTCGGTGGCAGCCCCTAGAGCAGTGGGGGTGAACCTTCAGCACTCCCACAGTCCTTTGTCACTGGCAACCTAGGCTCGGAATTCTGGGAGTTGTGGTCCAAAACATCGGGAGTGCTGAAGATTCACCACCACTGCCCTAGAGTATGGACAGGTGCATATCTGGGGGGGGGGGCAGAAGGGTACATCTGCCCTGGGTGCAGCAATCTGGGGGTGCCTGGAGGGGGAGGAGGAGGAGGAGGAAGCCCTGTGCCCTCCTGCCAGCAGTCAGGCTTGGTGACGGGACCCACTCCGTCGCAGCCTCCTCCTTCTCCATCACGCGCCAGGTGAGCGGTGAAGCAAGCAGGCAGGCAAGTGGGCATGTGAGTGCGGTGGCTGTGGTGCCCTCCTCCTCCTCCTCCTCCAACTCTTCCTCGCCTTTCTCTGGGCCACCGCGGGAGAGGTAAGGCGTGCACACACACATGCAAACACACGTATGCACGCCCCACACACGCAGGATTACACCCCCTTGCTGGGTTGATGTGATGGGTTGGGGAAGGCTGGAGGGGCGCAAAAACAACTTTGTCCCCAGGCACCCCAAATTAAAATAGTTTTTATTGTTTACTTGCTTTTCACTATTTGATTGTATTTTCATTAGCATATTATTTAATTCTTTATGTTTAACTTGTACTTTGAATTCTATTCTTTTTGTGCGCCGCCTGTGTCGTTACAGTCGTGACCGACTCTTCGTGACCCCATGTCCACGGAGTTTTCTTGGCAGGAATACTGGAGTGGTTTGGCAGTTCCTACTCCAGGCGCCTACAGCACCTGGTATTCCCTGGTGGTCGCCCATCCAAGTACTAACCAGGGTCGACCCTGCTTAGCTTCCGAAATCAAGCAAGATCGGATGTGCTCAGGGCATGTAGGCAGCTTATTGTGAGGCGCCTAGGGTCCCCTTATTGGGAGAAAGGCGACCTGTAAAGAAAATGAATGAAAATAAACGAATATGACATGCAAAAGAACAGTAAACCCTTTCTGATGTGGTCAGGAACGGCTGCTTGTCACTCACTTAAAATGCTCAAAAATGCAAATCTGGCACTCAACTTTTGCCACCATGAAAGGCCAAGAGGGGTTTCCTTTTGGGAAAAATATTTTAAATCATCTCGAGGACAACGTCCATGCATGAAAGAGTTAAATCTCTTTTCTCTCCCCCCTTTGCTGTGATCCCAGTAACAACCAGTGCTTCCCAGCTGGTGCTGCTTGCATAGCACAGGGCAACCTGGCCAGGGCAGCGTTTTGTACCTTTTTACCTGCTTTCATCCTGCCTTGCAAATCATCCCGTGTGACAGCCCACCAAGGGCAAAGAGCCCGGAGTTCATTTAAAACCGAGATGGATGTGACTGGTCACTGGAGAGATCTATGGTCTGGCTCCCCATTTCTTTAAATTTTGTTTCCAAGCAGCTGCAGAAGGACAGGGAGGAGGAGGGGAGGACCTGGTTTTGGGGGACTGAGGTGGTCTTTTCTTGATCGTAGCCCCTCCACAACACTGCTAGGGAATGCATGTCAATTCCCCCCTCCTTCCCTCTAGCACCACACTTTGGCATCTCATGCTTTTGATGACTTTTAAAGGGAACGGAGCAGTTCTGTGCTGAGGGCAGAACCAACAAGGCATTCCTCACGAAGGGCGGCCAATCATTTCTGAAAGTGCAAATGAGGTTGACGAAGATTGCATTCATTAATCCTGAAACCCTTCCCTCCTTCCCTTCTGCAGTGATGAAAGGCACCCAACAGGCCTTCCCATTCAGAGTCAAGCGGTGTGAGGGAGGCCCACTTCATTTAGAAACGAGGTTGCAGGGCACTTATTTTTCCTGCCACCTGCCTGCTGCTGACACTTAGCGGGCTTGAGTCCGGGGAGTGGTCAGTGACTACTGGCAAGCCATGGACTCTGTTTGAAAGCGGGGGGTGGGGCACAGATGTGGCAGCTTTGAAGGAACACGTCTCCGGAAGGATAACGTTTCTTACTTTCCCTAGTCAACCTAAGTCTGGTCAGCATTTGTTTTCTGAATCATTCAAAACAATCCATAGAAGTAAAAAAAAAGTGTTAAACTGGTGTTTAACCGTATCCGGGACTTTGAAGCGGTCTTAACACCACCCTGCCTCCTGCTACCATCATCTGGTGTATTCCATCTCACCAAAACGATTCTCAGCGCCTGATAGACAACATCCTTTATCAAGATTGCATTTTAGGTGCAATGCTTTGATAAAGATAGCAAGTTGCTATCGAAAGCTTAGCTTACATTTTTTGTTTTAGCAGGGACCAATAAAGGTATCACCTAGCCTACTTTTGAATTCCAAACAATGCATCCTGTCACAAATTCCAAATGTAAATTTAAAGCTAGTTACAAATTTTGGTGAATTCTGAGGCTTCCAGAACTTTAGAGGTGTGCTGCCCTGTGCAATGTTTTGCTTCGACAAGCACACAGAGACATCTGGGTGCTTCTATGCACAAGGGGTTTGTAGATTATGTGCAGGAGCAGTTCATCCTACGTGTGCTGTCAGGGGATCCCCTTACCCCAAAAGTTTGGGGCATGCCTTCCCAGTGGGTCTCGTAACCTTCTGATTTTCTTCTCTTTCTCACTAGTGTTCCAGTTGTTTTAGGTAAATTGAACATGCTCCAGAATGTCTGTGAAGATTCTCAGTCATCCAGGTGAGTTTATCTGGAAGTTGTCATGGCAACGGGAATTCTTTTTAACCAGAATCAGCAGTGTACCTCCACTCGAAGGACAAAGGGTACTCATTCAAATATGAGAATGTACACATATTAGACAGAGAGGAGAGGTGGTTTGAGAGAGGGGTCAGGGAAGCCATTCATGTGAGCATTGAAAACCCCTCTCTCAACAAAGGTGGGGGCCTCAGGCACAGTCTGCCATTTATCAAGCGGCCATTTCAACAACCCCCAGCCAAATCAAGAATACTTCACACCTCCACCAACAAGGCCATGGATAATGACTCATACTTTTTGGGTGTTGGGAAGTTGGTAAAGGTGGGCCATTGTCCACCTAACGAGCCTGTTGAGACTATTGTTTACCTAATGAGCCTATTCAGGCCACTGTTCACCTTATGAGCCTATTTCAGACCAGGATGACATGAGGTCAAAGTGAACTATAAAATGGAGGACTCACAATTGGCTTTCCTCAGAATGAGCAGTAAAACATTTCAGCCTCTCAAGAAAAGAAGTCCATTTGCCATGACTCCACTTCCAGGTGCTCCAGAATGCACTTTCTTGTTATGAAAGTCTCATTTCAGTAGGATCCTTGGGATGGTAACTTTTCCAAATTCTAGGAAAATAAATATCTTTCAAAGATAATTTCAGCAGAACTCAGAAATAGTATTATTTTGGACTAGAGGTCCCATAATCCCCCATCTAGCACAGCCACAGCCTTAGCTTAGAGATGAAGAAGCTCTGGAGATCTATTTATTGTTGGAGGTGTTGTAACTTCACATGCTGCTTTTTGTAGGTTTGGCTGGGAGGAACTTTTCTGAGGTGAGGTGACCGTCAATCTATCTAGCACTGAACAAATGTTCCTCCCCTGCTTCTAAATTCAAAGAAAATTCTATGTTGTCTTTTCTTTTTCTGGAGTCTGCTGAGGTCCACTGAAGCAGTCGTTTGTCAATTTGCTGTTTGATTTGTTCACAATTGTAAGCAAATGAAATGGGTTTTTTTAATTCTTCCTCCTACAAATGTCTTATGAGTGAGCTGTTGAGATTGCAAGGCCAGTAAGTGAGAAAAGGGGTGGACTTATCATGGGAACTTGAAGCTATTCTGCCCTGTGAATACCTAAACTTTAGCTACACAGCTAGAGGAATTTGATCGGGAATACAAACCTTGGCAAAACATATGATATCAAATAATTAAATATATACACATCACCAACCCTTGATTTGAGATTTGCTCATGGATGCCGTGGCTATGTTTCTTTCTCTCTCCCACCATCATCTTCATCAGCATAACTCTGTCTCTCTTTGCATTGTTTACAAGGGAAATGGGTTTTGTTTCCCATACCTGCAAACGTAGTTCCCCCGGCAGGAATCCAGAGGAGCTAGGCAGTTGGGTTTCTCCTTGGATTCGTAGGAACAGGCGGGCACAATGGTCTGCCTTCGCCGTTCGGCACAGGCCGTGTCCTCACAAGGGCAGAAGAGCAGCTCGTGGGTGTACTCTGGGGGGACGCGGTCAAAGAACTTCCGCAGAGCCTTGTGGCACTTGGAACGGTTGCAGGTGTCGGCCCGGGCCACCCGCCGGATGCAGGAGGAGACGTACTCCGTCCGGAGGCGCTGGCACACCTCGTCCACGTTGCAGGCCTTGGCAGCATCCAGACAACGGTTCACTTGAGTTACCTCGTTTTCGGAGCCTGCATAGTGGCGGAAAAACACCAGTCTTGTTTAGCGCACGAAGGTAACAACATTTGTCATGGAGGCGTGCCCACTGAGAGTAAAGTTCAGGAGCTGAGTGGCCGGATCCAGAATGTTCAGGGCCAAAGACTGAGACCTGCATTTTTCCACCTATAAGACTCCCCCTAGTATAAGACACCCCTAGTTTTCCAACCCAAAATTACAGTTTTGAAACCACACAGTTCTCTCCTCAACTTACTTCCATTTGTTTGTTTGTTTGTTCAATCGCTGTCCAAAGAGGGAATGCCTGCTGTGTGCTTGGCACTAGAGATGGGCACAAAATGAACAAATTTTCGTTTTCGTTTTCATTTTTTCATTTCGTTACACAATGAAATGACAAACAAATTTTGTCTCTAAAATAAAACGAAACGAACAGAAATGCCGGAAATTTTGTCATGCATTTCATTTTCATTATGGCAATACAGTGAACTGCTTTAAATGCTAAAAAAATCACAAAAATTGAAATAAATTGTAATGAAATGGTAATGAAACGAACGAAAACAAAAACAATTTTTTTGCAAAAATTCATGAAAAACGGAAACAAACCGAAACGGACCCCCTAAACGACAAACGACAAACAAAACACCATTTTTTTGATTCGTGCCCATCTCTACTTGGCACTCTAGGCCAGCTGACTACATAATGGTGTTTTCTATTAAAGTGATTTTAACCAGTATAATAAATAGATATCTGAAAAATAAATAAATAAATAAATAAATAAAATCTGTAATAACAACAACAACAAAACAACAATTACAAACAGTGTCATAATGTTTTTATTTATTTATTTATTTTTATTTATATACCGCCCAACTTTCCGAAGGAACTCTGAGGGTTGTACAAGACGACCTTCAATTTTTAGTTTAACAATTTTAGATGAAAATATAGTCTTAAACACGGGAAAATGCTGTAAGTATCAGGGCCAACTCGGGCAATGTTGGGGTCCCACTGAACTGAATGAGTGGAAGTGGATGGGTGCTGCCCGGGGGGCAATTTCCACAAAAAGAGTGTTGTCAACACAAGGCAGATCCAGATCTGTTCCATTTGCTGGAGGTGAAGGGAGGTCACAGAGAGGGAGAATTAATGTCAAAACTGGAGACTAATCACCTAAAACCCAAGTCCACGTTTCAAGTTAAGAAAGGGTGTTTTGTCATTAAAATGCCCAACGTGTCTTGCTCTGTTAATATTTCAACACTTCAAGGCCTTCTGGAGTGTGAGATGTCAAGGAAAACAAGCCTACAGAAAGTTCTGAGGGGTGAGGGAAAGGTTCTGATACAAATTCCTGACAACTTGCCTGCTTTCTTTGCCCCCCTGAAGAAGGCCTTAAAATATTTACAGGCCAAAATGTGTCAGGCATTTTAATAACGGACTTTGCTGCTTCACATCTTGAGAGCATCTTTTCTAGAGATGCCACATCAGCAGCTTTCCATTCCCTGTGATTTCAGGGCCATAAACCAAGATTTTAGGATGTTACAGAGGTGGATAATTGTGCAAACAATAACAAAATACAACATCTATTTGTTTTTTTGTTTTTTTGTTTTAGACGTAGCCTTTCTCCACCCAAGGTGTCTCACAACAGACAAAATAAGAAATTTAAAACACTATAGAAATATCACATAGAAAAAGTAATTAAGCATACATAAGGATTTAAATGGAATAGAGGCAGATGGTGTGTATTTCCTACATTAGTCCCTAAATAAATAGTTGCACAAGCCCCTTTACATGAGGGCAATAAGCACCAGTCAGGAGTGGTGGCCAAGTGGGCACAGACATTAAAACCACTAGGCATGGGATTTTGGACATCATGGACTGCAGCCCCCAAAAGTCTGCAGGAATTCCTCAAATTGGATTTAGCTAACCCTTCCCCCTAGTCCTTTGAAGTGTCGGGATCCACCTTTGGATGAGAAATAATCACTTTTCTCAGACATGGCAAAGGCATAGGAATTGAGTAAGCCAAGGCTCAGCTTTCTGGGAACTGCAAGGCATTACAGGTCTGGTAGTTTCCTAAGAGGCACCCTGTATAAAACATAATAGACAGAGAGACTACCAGACCCGTAATGCCTTGCGATTCCCATGGAACCTAGCTGACTTCTGCCTGCTGCGTCTGCCATTCAGTCTCTGCGATCACAGACACCTAAAAGGACTGGTTTGTTTCTATTTTGCTTTGACAAAAGCCCCCAGAAGTCCTATAAAGTGTTCTGCTTATATACTACCTCATAGCACTTCAAGTACTCTCGAGGTGGTTTACAGTTTAATTATGCAGGCTACACATCGCGTCCCCCCCCCGACAAGCTGGGTACTCATTTTACCAACCTCGGAAGGATGGAAGGCTAAGTGAACCATGAGCCGGCTACCTGGAATTGAACCTCAGGTCATGAGCACAGATTTAGCGGCATTGAGATTTGCCTCTTATCCTGGAGACTAGGAACGACGCAGACATCTGCTGAGGTTTCCCTTCAGTGCCTTAATGACTGGCAACCTGACTTAGACTAGGCAGTGTGTGAAAATTTCCCCGAGATCCAAGGAAAGCATTGCAAATGATGGGATGTCAGATGATCCAAAGGAACAGTATCAGAAACAGGAACAGAAGGAGCATTGTCAGCCATTTAGCTCAACTCTTGGTTCTCTCGTAAAGAAGTCCAGAGCGAGGGCGTTTCTAACTGAGTGGCGGATGGTGAATCCAAGTTCAGAGGTGCTCTGAATCCAGCCCAGCTTTTAGTCTGTGCTTTGTAGGAGCTATCCATGAGGTTGAACCTTGTTTCCCCCAACAGATCCACCCTCTTGGAGAGTGCCTGTAGGATGAAAACTAAAGCCTGGTGTGGATTCACACCACCCTGAATTTGGAGTCAGCAAAGACTGTTGTGTACAATGCACAACTCGGGTTCTCTGGGGAAGAGAAATGTTTATAGGTTGTTTCTGTCCCCACTGAAATGTCATCAGCCTAGGCCACGGCCTCATTCTGCCTGGCAGTAGAGTTGTCCCCATATCCTTGTTGTTCCACTCCACCAATCGGAGATCTCAAACTCTCAAATTGTGAGAGTTTGACATTGCTCCGCAGCCTTAAATCTGGTTCTCTGAACATCAGGTGAGCATCGGGATCTGAAAGGCAGGTGAGCAGGAACATGCAAGCTGTAAAGGATGATATTATTCCTACTTTAGGTAACTGTAGAAAAATAATAGATTGTCTCATCTCAGAGGAAATGAAAACCAATCCCTTGTTTCCAAAAGAGATTTGGTGGTGAAAAGCAGAAACGCCCAACAAGAGAAAACCAAGGTGATCTCTTAGGAAAAGCATTTAAACAGGGATAACAGAAAATATATTGTTGTTATGCTTTGTTAACATGCCCAGAAATAAAACCCTGCGGGAAAGTGGAAAGGGATTTGCATTACTCTTCATTGACGGCAAAATTCTTTCAAGGAGCCTGAAGTCCATTTGTGCAATCTCTCAAAGAGACAAATTGTTACAAGCGGCATATAGCTAGAAGCTGAAATCTCACAGTACTCTGAGCTGTAATTCTGACACAGTTTTGTGTCTAAGAAATCAGACCTAAAAACAAGTCCATTTTTTAAAAACAACCTGGAGACCAATCACAGAGCAAAGGGAACTTTGTTTTAGCTATCTGGGATAACCAAATGTTTTCAGCAGATAAGGTATTCTCTCCTATAATGATGAACTAGCTGTAATGTACAGTTTGTCCACAACGTGGAGACGAAGCAGTACAAAAATAATATGGACACATACCTGCAGTGATGGAGGCTAACCGGACGTAGTCAAAGCCCCTCACAAATGGCTCATAAGGTGATGTGTCCATGGCACTCATGCCTAAGAAAAACAGAAGAAAAATAGAAAACTATGGCTATTACTTGCTGTTGTTATTGCAATGCGATACATATGGTTCAAAACATAACAAAGCAAAGCAAAGCAAAAGCCTTGGGGGCAACTTACAACATTTAGAAAAGCATTTAAAAATAATATGATCATGCAGATTTTAAAAACAACTGAGAGACAATTAAAAGAGTGTAGTATTGATTGATAGGACTTTATCAAGGACCGGGAATGTGCAGGATTGTAGACTTTTATTTTATTTTATTTTATTTTATTTTATTTTATTTTATTTTATTCTCATTCCTCTCCTACTGCAGGTCAGACATTGTCATGGCTCCTCTGACTTGGGGGTGTGGTGGCTCTCAACTGTGAGGCTGTGATGCTTGCAAACCCATCTCCTTATTTTTTTTCGTAGCCCCAAAAGGTTCTTTTACAATCAGCATTCTGGATAAACGACACAGAAAGACCAAAACCTGCCAACACCTGTAAGAAAAGGCAGAAGGTGGATTGTTTAGGTCAGTCATGTCAGAGGCCGGCAGGACCTGAACAGCGAACAACTGAATTCACACATTGAGGGACGAATTAAGGTATTTTTTGCTTATTTTGTTTATTTAAAATATTTTCACCCTGCTTTTTTGCCTTCACCATAGACCCAAGATAGCTTTTAAAGCTAACTATGGAGAGTATACAAGTAATTCTTTTCTAATGCACCTTGATTGAACTGTTTTTGTATTTGATTGTTTCTTTTTTTTTCTTTTTTGGTTTGTTGAATTGGTATTTTAATTCCATTGTTGTGCCTTTTGTTGCAAACTGCACACACACACACACACACACACACTGCTCCCAAAGTGGCCCTTGTCTAGATGGGTGGTATAAAAATGAAATACAATGGTACCGCAGCTTGCAAATTTAATCTGTTCCGAATGCATGCCCTTGGTCTAGATGGGCGGTATAAAAGTCAAATAAATAAATAAATAAATAAATAAATAATGCTCTTAAGTCGAACTATTCTTAAGTCAGGGTACCTATCTAAAAAATTGAAAAAATAAGTTTTAAAAAAATAAAAAAATTAAAAACATTGTAACTCGAGCAGACCATATCTAAAATTTCTAAGGTGGGTGTTAACACACCAACAGTTTTCCGCTCTTAAGTCAAATTGCTCTTAAATCAGGGTACCACTGTACTTACTTACTTACTTACTTACTTACTTACTTACTTACTTACTTACTTACTTACTTTACTTACTTACATACATACATACCAGTGGTACCTTGTATAAAGGAATTAATTCGTTCCAAATGAAATTATGTTAAACAAATTTTCCTTTATAAATATTTCCCATTGAAAACAGAGTGATCCCATTTTTATGTTGTACAAATTTGCCCCATAGGCGATTATGTTAAGGAAATTTCCCCTATCTCCTGAATGTTTTATGCTGTACAAATTTTATGTTATACAAACCGTTTGTTATACAAGGGTCCACTGTATTAAGATAGAAGGTAAAGGTTCCCCCACACATGTGTGCTAGTCGTGTCCAAATTTAGGGGCAGTGATCATCTCCAGTTTTGAGCCAAAGAACCAGCATTGTGCAAGTCCGTGGCCATGTGGCTGGCCTGGCTGAATGCATTTCTGAGCATGGAACACTGTTTACCTTCCTGCTTTCTTACAGCTGGTACCTATTTATATATATGCACATTTTTTGTATGCGAGTGTTTTCCCTGACTTCTCTTTCATCTCTTCCCCCTCACAAAACCAGAGGCATAGCTATTTCGAACAATAAGCGATTTACCATCCCCTGTTTTCTAAAGCAGTAAAAATGTGCAGTTTATAGAAGAAAAAAACCTGACAAAGAAGGGGAAAAATCTATAATTGCTCAAATAAATGCATATTGCTACCATATCTTGCTATAGATAGAAAAAAATATATACAGAGAAACTCTGCATGGGCTGTAAATCACCATGTTTTTAACGGTTACATCAACAAATCGCTATGCGCCTTTCTTTAGGGAGTAAGTGATGCACCCAAGGGAGGAAAAAGGATTAAAATCAATGCTTGTAAGTGAAGGCTTTCTACTTTGAGATTTAAATAATGATTTCTGGGGATGAAATCCATCAGTTCTGCCTGTCCAGGGACTGACTGTAGAAAACGCCTCTGTGGGTGGGGTGGGGGTCCTCCCTACCCTTCCAGCCTTGGCTTTAAAGGCCTGTCCAGACTGGCCATTTTGGTGCAAGTTGTCTTAGGCTAATAAAAAGTCTGCTGAAGCTGAAGGGAAACAAGCGATGAGTCATTCGGTGAGCTTTCCCACAAAAAAAAATGATAAATGCAGCCCAATCAGTTGTCAGTTAAGTGCTTCCCCTGATCTTCTACAGAGGATCAGGAGAAGTGAAATTATTCATTCTTTATATTGTTCCTCTCTCCCCCTATTAGTGACATTGTGTTTTCTCCTTTCCCTCATTTTGACCCCACTTTGGGCCTTTTTACACGACCCCTAAGATCCACTGGCCACTTAAATTTGGACCAGAGATCTTAGGGGTTCCTCGCTCTTCCTCTGTCCCCACCCCCCTCCGCACTTCCTAGTTGCTGGCTGCGTGAGGGAGGGAGAAAAAAGAAAGAAAAGAATGCCGGTTTACCTCCGTTTTGTTCCCGGCAGCATTCAGATCTCTTAAAGGGGCGGGGCGCAAAAAAAGAACAAACAGAAGCCAGGAGAGCCCCGCACTCACTATCCTTACACCGGATCAAATATTTGTCACATCCAAAAAGCAGGCACCTGAAAGCTGCGCTGGGACGCACTAAACTGGGCAGGGTCGCACTTAATTTCCTGTTAACTCCTGGTGGGTAAACATTTTTAATCTCCAGAGCTGGGAGCCATTTGCCCCGGAGTTTAGGGGTCGTGTATAAACACCCTTTATCTCTCCCTCTGAATCTGCAGGCATGACCATTGGAAGCAGTGGCTGCTGGAGGCTTCCATCTCCAAAGAGAATGCATGACCTCCTGCCAGGCCAGAAAGCTGTGGGACAGCTCTTAAAGGGGAAGGGTGGCTTCTTTTGCATAGAAAGCAATACGTCTTTCCTCCGCTCTCCTGATCCAAAATGATCCATACACCACATCTACATGCCACTGTGTGCAGTTCCTGAGTTGCTCAAGCATCCATGTCTTGGGGTTCAAATGTGCTTTTGAGAAGCTGCTAGGGCAGGGCTGTCAGACACGATTTGGTTTAACATAAGAACATAAGCAGGTGGAAACAGTCTAATGAAGATGCAAAAGGACAACGGACTCCTTTGAAGGGGAACCTTAAGACTGAATTAACTCAGGAGGGAAAAAGGAAGAAACTAAGGCTGTCCTACTTGGAGCACCTCAGAAGAAGGCAGGATTCTCTAGGGGAAACCCCCATAACGCTGGGAAAGGTGGGAAGCAGCAGGAAAAGAGGAAGGCGAAATACGAGATGGATTGACTCCTTAAAGCAGGGATGTCCAAACTTTTTGCAAGGAGGGCCAGATTTGGTGAGGTGAAAATGTGTGTGGGTCGACCATTCAGCCACATTTGGCCCCCGGGCTGGACATTGGACAAATCTCTGTAACATGCAAGGAGGCGGGAAGGATGCTGCAGCAACGGAGCCGGGGGGCAGGTAGGCTGGGCAGGTGGCTGGGGAGGGGGTGGTGGACAGAGGCAGGGAGGGCAGGCAAACCATAAAACTGCAAGCTAATGCCTCCATCCGGTATGGGGAGGGGCCAGCTGGCGGGGATGCGTGACGGGCTGAGCCGGTGGGGAGAAGAAGCCGCGGGCTGCTCAAAACTTGAAAACGGGCCGCATTTGGGCCTCGGGCCTGACTTTGGACATGCCTTCCGTAAAGGAAGCCACAAACCGGAGTGTATAGTTGCTGAGCATGGTTGGTGAAGATAGGACCTTTCTGAAGAGCGTTCATTCATAGGGTCGCAAGAAGATGAGGGCGAATGGACCGCCTGCAACGACAACAGGGAGTAGACAGCCAGTGTGGTGCAGCGATCAGGGTGTTAGAAGAAGAGTCCGGGTTCAAGTTTCTGCTTTGCCATGGTGGCTGGCAGTCATCACTGTCGGGCGTCCTGTGATGGGGGTTCCTGCAAGTCAGGGGGTTGGACTAGATGGCCCTTGAGGAGGGGATCGCATATGGGGATGTGTTATTCTTCTCAGAAAAAGGTCCCAGACTGAAGTCTTATGAATTGTTAAAAGAGAAGTTAACAGGTTGGTTTCAGTACCATCAGTTACATGACATTTTTCAGAAAGACAGAAGGATGTTTGGGTTTGGAGAGAAGGAATCTAAGTTTCAAACCATAATTATGGGCCCAAAAAAGAAATTGTTGACTAGATTATATAATTTCTTGTTGGAGTTGAACTTAAAAGATGAACAAGTCAAAGAATGTATGATAAAATGGGCTATGGATTTGGGTCATAATATTGAGTTAGATGTGTGGGAAAGACTGTGGAAAAAGAACATGAAGTTTACCGCATGTACTTTGATAAAAGAAAATTTGTTGAAAATGATGTATAGATGGTATATTACTCCAACGAAATTAGCAAAGATGTATAGGATGAAAGATGATTATTGTTGGAAATGTAAAGAGAAACAAGGTGATTTTTATCATATGTGGTGGACTTGTGAGAAAGTGAAAGAATATTGGGCACTGATATATGATGAACTCAAAAAGATGTTAAAGTGTACATTCCCAAAATGATCTGAACTTTTTCTGTTAGGGTTGGTGGATAGTGAAATTAAAGGAGCAGACAGGACTTTATTTTTATATGCAACAGCAGCGGCACGAATGCTCCTGGCACAGAACTGGAAGACAACGTATATACCGTCTTTGGATGAATGGAGGGCGAAATTACTGGACTTTGCAGAGATGGCCAGACTGACATGCAGACTGAGGGATCAAGACAACCAGAGGTTCCAAAAAGACTGGCAAAAATTTCAGAACTACATGGAGACTAATTGTAAGGAATTAAAGACTCTTACCGGATTAGGGTAGAACGCGAGGGACTACTATCTACTTTTAGAACCTTTTTTATAAGTATATAAAAGGGGTTCGTTTGAAAAGAAGGCTGGGAGATGAATAACGTTAAAACCGCGCGAAGAACAGAGGGAAGCTGAACCTTAGTGATAGATTGATTCTGTATGGTTAATGTTTGGAATTTGTTTTTCTTTTGTATATTAAAATTTTCTAATTAAAAAAAAATAGATGGCCCTTGAGGTCTCTTCCAACTCTATGATTCTATGATTCTATCAACCCTTCCTCAAAAACCCTTTTTGGTTAGAATTTAGAAGTGACTTGATGGAGCAACAACGACAGAGCAGAAAAGAAACACACCCTTTCCCTCATTTCTCCATCTCTCTGTCCTTCCATGCATCGTCCTGGCAGTGAGCCAAAGCTGTCTGCTAATCTTGCCTAAGCCTGGTATATGTGGAGTGGGAATGAAGACAAATGTTTCCCTGGGCGTGTTCAGAGTGCTGGCTATTACAGTTGCTCGGATACAGACGCTTGCTGTTAGCAGGGTTTTTTTCCCGAACCTGATTGTGGACTCGCTTGTTGTGTTCCTTGTCTGCTCCGCCTCCTTCCTCCCATAGCCCCCTCCCCCAGGTTGCTTTATTGTGCCCTGTACGCACTTGCATCCATTTGCGTTGATGCACCTTTGTGTTTCCTCCCCCCCCCATTTTTCTTGTTGTTGTCGGCCGGCCTTTTGTAGCAGAGCGTCGTGATAATGACATACAGGCTGGCGGAAAAACTCCCCGCAGAAGACATCAAGCTAATTATATTCCATCACTTGTTCCCCCTTTCATCTGCTCCAAGAACCGTAAAATGCGCCCGCGTACTGACTGATCTCACTGAGCATTGTGGAGGCAAACAGTTTAGTAAGTTTTAAAATATCAAAAACAAAACAGCACCGTCTTCCCGGGAGAGTTAGACATCGGTGCGGATAAGCACGGTGGTGCGGAGGTAGGTTTGCGTCAGCAGGGATTCCGGTGGCCCGGTCCCGTGCAGGGGGCTCACATGGTAGTCCAGTGGCGTGGGGATGCCTGCCTTAAAGAATTCCCAGGTCTTGCCAGCCCAAAGGAAAGGTCCCCCGTCGAAACTGATTGGTAGTAGGCTTAATAATAACAGGTAGCTCCACGGTTTAGGAGTGAGAGCTGGACTATAAAGAAGGCTAATTGCCACAGAATCAATGCTTTTGAGCTGTGGTGCTGGAGGAGAGTCTTCAGAGTCCCCTGGACTGCAAGGAGATCAAACCTATCCATCCTGAAAGAAATCAACCCCGAATGTTCACTGAAAGGACAGATTTTGAAGCTGAGGCTCCAGTACTTTGGCCACCTCATGAGGAGAGAGGAGTCCTTGGAAAAGTCCCTGATGCTGGGAAAGATTGAAGGCAAAAGGAAAAGGCGACGGCAGAGAATGAGATGGTTGGACGGTGTCATCGATGCAACCAATATGGATTTGACCAAACTCTGGGAGGTAGTGGAAGACAGGAGAGCCGGGCATACTCTGGTCCATGGGGTTAGGAAGAGTCGGACATGACTGAACGACTGAACAACAACAAAGCTCCACAGTTTAGGCATCTGGCTGCACAATCGGAGGCTGGGAGTTCAATTCCCCACTGGGACTCCTTGGCAGGGACAGGACTAAATGACCCACAGGGTCCCTTCCACCTCTGCAGTTCTAAGGCTAACAACAATTAGGTGCTGCCAAGTTGATTCCAACTTTCCATGTAAATATTGATTGATTGATTGATTGATTAGATTTTTTTTTAACCACCCATCTGGCAGCAAGGCCATTCTGGGCGGCTAGTGGTTTCCCCTGTTGGGTAAACCAATCTCTCATGCTGATTTCAATGGCATGTTGCATTTGGGAAGGGCTATGCATGGCACCACCTGGCCTGTTTTGGTTTACCGATCCAGGGAGTTGAATTTCCCGGGACTTACCAATGCCACACTTTTCCTCTTCCTGTTCTGACCGCAGGGTCTTTGTAGTGGGTAGAGCCATTTTGGCCTCAGTCCAGCTCTTTCCCACCTGAGAGAAGGACGTAGTCTTCTCTCCGTTCTCCCCTTGCCACGTGGGTAGAGAACGATGAACCATCTTTTTCTCGACCATTTTCTTCTTCTATACTTTATCTACTTTGTTATGGAACTAAAAAAAGCCTGCTGATACACGTTAAGATTGTGAGTAAACTGATTTCTTTATAGTCTTCTGAAGAAAGAGCATATGTTTTTTATGCCAAAGGGCTAGCTTTGCTGGGGATGGGATTTGAGAACTTCTAAGTTGATGCTGCCTAGATGCCCTAAGCACATCCGATCTCACCTGATTTCGGAAGCTAAGCAGGGTCAGGCCTGGTTAGTACTTGGATGGGAGAGCACCAGGGAACACCAGGTGCTGTAGGGCCCCTGAGTAGGAACTGGCAAACCACTCCAGTACTCCTGCCAAGAAAACTCCACGGACATGGGGTCACGAAGAGTCGGTCACGACTTTAACGACACAACACACACACACACACAAGTTGATACAAGGCCTCACATCCTGTTCTCATGCTCTGCTGTACAAAACCAAAACTGGTTTTTGAGCTCTGTCCAACGTCCCCTTCCCTTCTTCTGGGACTGGGCAGCTGGCACAAGGCCACACAGCCAGGCTGGTTGTACTTTTTGGAGGCACAGTGGAGATTTGAACTCCCAACTTTTGGCTCCTCAGCTGGAACCTACACCACGGAGCTATCTGGCCAGCTCAGTAATAATCATTTATTTATTTATTTATTGCATTTTTATACCGCTCATCTGGCAGCGAGGTCACTCTGGGCGGTTTACAACAATCAACACATTCAAACAATTCATACAATAAAACCATAAAATAGCAACACAACAAGATAAAAACAAAAATACAAATGATATTAAAGTGGCATAAAACAATATATTATTATTGGCAGGCTAATCAGGTAGAAATCATGTGCCGTAAAGTCAATTCCAATTGATGGTAACTTTTTTTCCCAGGGTTTTCCAGGGTGACTACTCAGAAGGGGTTCACCCATCTCTTCTTCTGGGGGAGGGGGATCGTGGGACTGTGCCACTTATGTTCTCCTGTTACTCCCAGGAGGCCCAGGAGGGGAGTAGAACTCCGAACCTCTGGCTCTGAGGCCAGAATTTTAACCACTAAGCTATCCAGCCCGTGGTGGCTTAGGCTAGACCAGACTGTCCAACTTTGGACAGCTGGCAGGCTCCTTTTGCCCAAGGCATGTCCCTGCGGGCTCCTATTACAAGTGCAAGTGAGCATGCACACATAGTCTGCACAACTGCTCCGCCCGCCCCCAAGTTCCGCAGTGCTGGTGGTGGCAGTGGAGAAGGAGCGCCCGCTCCCCGCCCAGCTGCACAGTGCTCACGGCAGAGGAGGAGCACCCACTCTCTCCTCCCTCACCAAGCGCTGAGGCACTGGTGGAGGAGGAGGAGGAGTGCCCCTAGGTCAGAAGGCAGGCGGGGACCTGGTGGGCGACTTCTTAGCACCCTGTGTGAGACAAGTTGTCGCATTGTGTATGCCTGGGCTAGGCAAAAGATAAAACCTGCTTTGTGCCTGCAATTGACTTATGCTGGGTGAGGGTGAGGAGCAATCTTCCTGTTGAAGTTGATGTCACTTGGCCAAAATGTGTCCTGGAGCCATGCATCTTCCTTCCAAGATAAAACTGAAACCAAAAGTGGCCTGGATCGACGCCCAATGATGGCAGACAGAATCAAACCAAGTCTACAGGCAGGACCTTTAGGAGGACAGAGTAAAACAGCATAGCAGTATGGCTGCATACAAGCTGGATCACTGGAAGCTTCTCGTCCAGATGTCCCAGGCCAATCTGAAACTTCCAAGGGTTCTGACAAACTTTATGTTGCTGTCAAGGGTGTTCATCCAGCACTGTCCTCGGTCGGGAATCTGCTGACCTTCAGGGTGAGACGCTTTTTGGGCAGAGTCTCCTCATCGGCACACAAGATGCGTCCATGTGTCCAATGCAGTCGGGCTTCGTGCATCTTGTCAGTGACTGGTGCAATGCCGTATTTTGATTAGATGTCATCAATGAGCACACAATTCTTTCGTGTGAGGCCGGAGGTCCACTGCAGCATCTTTGTCTCCATGGATGGCATCTCTCATACTGCAGTTCTTATGAAGCCAGCTTGACTGACACTTAGTACAACTATGGTGCGGATTCGATTGTCAATGACTCACTCGAAGATTTTAAGAGTATGCGAAAGTAATTTAATCAGTCTATAGTTGGTGTATTCAGCAGGGTTCCCCCTTTTTCCAGATTGGCACTGTTGTGCTATATTGCCATTGGTTGGGTAACTTCTCCACCACAATCTGATTAAAGAGTTCCATCAGCCAGTTGCACTGGCTCATACCTGTCAAGTGTCCCCCACCTGACAGTATGGGGGGCACTGGCAGCTGGGCCCTTCAGCTAGGGTGTGGAGCCGTTTGCCTGATCCAGCATGGCTCTTCTTATGTTCTTATGTTCTTATTTGACTACAGGATTCCCAGAATCCCCTGCGGTGACCAAGCTAGAGTGCAGGGGCCATGCTGGCTGAGTGAGACTTGGTTGTGGGGAGGGGGAGAGGGCGCAAAAACTGCTTTTGGCCCTGGGCGTGCCAAACTCTAGCTACACCTGTTGAACTAGGGGGCACGCCATGAAACTTTTGGGTGCTGGATCTCAAACAAAGAAGAGAAAGTACTTTTTCACCCAGAGGATCACTGGTCTGTGGAACTCCCTGCCAGAAGAAGCGGTGACAGCAGTCAGCCTTGACAGCTTTAAGAAAGGATTGGACAAGTTCATGGAGAACAAGGGTCTCCATGGCTATCATGATGGATGGCTAAGGACAACCTCCGGGTTGGAGAGATAGGCAGGATATCTCTCGATACGATTTGCGGGGAATCATAAGCAGGTGAAGACATCTGCTTGGGAATACCCTGAAGCAAATGGTGAGCCACTGCATGAGGCAGAACGCCGGATTGTGGCCTGTCCCAGCAAGGCTGTTCTTATATTTGTGTGTTCTTATGTATCATCAAGTGTTGAGACGGTTGTCATGTTTTAAATGAACGAACTGGCAGTCTTCTCAGATGGAGTTTGGCTTTACAAGATTCCGCCGTTGAAGATAGGGTCAGAAGAGTCCCTCAGGCACTCAGACACCCATTCTCCAGGAGTTAAAGGAGACTGGGGCTCAAGGGTGGAATTGTGGGAATGTGGCAGAGGATCTTTGCCTCATGATTTCTGAAGGGTGGGTTTGCTTCCAGGCACATTTCCTGACATGGTCCGTCGGTTCCAAGCTCCAAATGAAGTCCGAGTCATTGAAACAAACAAACAAACAAACAAACAAACAAACAAACAAACAAACAAAAACAACCCCTCCCCTCTGGTTCAAATCTGAGACAAGTCACTTTCTCTTTTTCTTCTTCTTCCCTGTTTTCCTGCAGGTACAAGGTCCGCTCTCGGGATTCCGGAATGCCACTTTGTCCCATCCACCTCATCTTCAAGGTGAAAGACAACAACTCATATGTCCTTTATTGAGAGTGTTCTGCCATCTCTGTTTTGGTTGTCCACATGGCTGCCAGCCATCAGTTTTCAGGTGGCGAGCAGTTTGGGCGATGGTGGAAGGTGCTGCTCTGAGGACACACCCATACTAGGAGCAGGGCCGGTGCTCGGGTTTTTTACGCCCTAGACAAGGGGAGGGGGGGGGGGGCGGGGTGGCGGGGGGGGCGGGGCGGCAGATGGCGGGGGATGGCGATGGGCATGGGGGGCAGATGGTGACAGGCATGGGGGCTGGGCGGCGATGGGTGCGGGGGCAGCAGGTGGACAGCGACGGGCAGCGATGGGCGGATGGCGATGGGCGGATGGTGGGTGGTGGGGGGACGGATGGCGGCGGGGGGCGGCGGGGGCAGCAGGCTGTCCAGCGCCCTCTCTCCATTTTGGCGCCCTAGGCAACTGCCTAGTTCACCTTAATGGAAGCGCCGGCCCTGACTAGGAGAGCTGTCTTACTCTCATCTTCTTTGTAACTGATATCACACCTAGTTGCTGTCAGGTAGTATCATTTGTGACATGGTCAGATAGGGAGATAGTAGATATCCAATGCAGCATACAAATTTCCATGGCATGGTGGCGGCTCTCTTGGATCCAGGAAGAGGGATCCAAGTCAAGTCACTGGGGAGATTTAAATCCGACTTGACAGTCTCTTGACTCAATCTCTGCTGGGGTTTACTCCATTTTATGCCCCTCAACGGAGGTCCGCCTGGAGAAACCCGGTTCCTCCTCCTTCTCCGTGTCCTCCTCAGATCAGGACAACTGACAATATAACTGTTCAGCGTCTTCTTGTCCTCAGTCGATTTCACTGACGCTTGCAATTATATGCAGGGGCCTGGAAAGCAATCTTTGCTTTGTTCGGCATTGAGTAAATAATACGCTCCACAAATTCCCAGGGCACGGGCTTTGATAATTGATTGTATAAATGGCTTCTTGGAAGCACTTATGGTCTCTCGAGGGTGCGAGTCGGGAGTGTGTGAAAGACGAGACTTTGCAAAGGAGACGGTCTTTTTCCAGCTCGCTTTCTCCAAGACCCATCCATCAATTGTACATGTAGGGACCAGGGAGTATAGGAGAGCCGGCAATTGCGAAGAGAAACAGCTCTTGGAGGCCCCGTTCAAATGTGAGAGAATGATTGGAAAGAACCGCGAGAGGCCAACCATGGCTGCCTGTGGAGGGTTGTGTTTTTTTGGTTTTTTGTGGGTTTTTCTGACAAGGAAAGCAATTGAAAGAGGAATGTACTGGCAGGCAGAGGAAGGGCATCTTCTGGACCACGGTCATACCTGGGTTTCCTTCGTATTTAAATTTCCTGCATATTTTTTTCAGGAGCGGTCACGTGGTTTTTAATGAGCAGTTGGTGTCCTCTCCTCTGCGTCGTACCTTCCTAGTCTCGTTCTGTCCTAACCTGTGTACTACGCATTTTGTCCTACTTCCCGGCTCCAGTTTCCAAGGCTCCAAGTCTTTTAAGCTGGGGAGAAAGGGGAGAAACTGAATTTACTGCGTATTTTCAGTGTCCTGTCATTGCAACAGAAGCAAACAAGTAAG
Source organism: Phrynocephalus forsythii (assembly GCA_029282475.1). Classification (NCBI taxonomy): domain Eukaryota; kingdom Metazoa; phylum Chordata; class Lepidosauria; order Squamata; family Agamidae; genus Phrynocephalus; species Phrynocephalus forsythii. The sequence continues at coordinate 90,943,253 of JAPFRF010000007.1, forward strand.
CATTTTCGAGCGAAGTTTCTTAATCCAGCCCCCAGCGGTTGTTTAGGAAACTTCGCTGAAACTGCTGTTCAGGGGCGTGGTCGGCCGGGAGCAGAATTTGCTTCTCTTCCTGGTAAGCACGCAATCTTTTACTGCGGAGCTCGCCGACGGGAAACTACGCAGAAAATGCAGGTATGACCACGGTCTTGGTGTGTGGAATACTAGGCCAAAAGTTTGCATGTCGGAGTCTGACGGATGGGAATCATCAAGTGTCAGGCTCTCAGCACAGCTGTCAACCAATCCCTGGTCCTATTTTATGGTGGGTCCACCAGTGGCCCATACAGTCCGTGCTCAAGGGATTTGTAGCAGGAAGTTCTGGTTGTCTATTGCTCCCTCTTACAACTTGGAAAGGCACGCTTTTGGGGGCTGTAGGAGAGCTAACCGGGTTCGTCTGTGCAATTGTATAGATAAAAGCAGAAGAGAAATAAAAGTTTTTTTTTTTAAAAAAAGAGAAAAAAAAAATGTGGCAGCACCTTTAAGACTTAAGGTTGGTCCTTAAGATGCCACCACCTGTTTGTCTTTTGTTTCTTCCAATATAAAAGTGAGGGTTTAAGGTGCCCCCATAATATGGGCTACAGAACCTATCCTCACCCCTTACCCTCACCAGAATTAAAATAAAAAAAAGAATTTCAGGCAAAATTCAATGAAAAACAAAACAAAACAAAACAAAAGCCACAAAACATGTGACACCTGAAAAACTTTCATATTTTAATGTAACGTTTCGTGGGCTAGACGTCCACTTCTTCAGACATACAGCAGCAGAATGAGGTGTGCAATAGAATATGGGATGGGATAAAAAGGTCATGTTTCTAATATCTGCCTTTTTAAGCCATTGCTTTGTGCATCTCTGAGTCACTTCCAATTTGTGGTGGCCCTAATAAGGTTGTGGAGGTAGACAGCTCAAGAAGGTTCCAGGAGTGGTTGACCGTTGCTACATCCCAGTTAGTTCCTATCTCTCCCAGGTCCTAAGCTGACCCACAGTCTATTAGACCAGTGGTGGCCAACTTTGGGGAGCCCAGCAGTTCTTGGACTACAGTTCCCAGAAGGCTTCACCACTAGCTGTCCTGACTTACTGTTTCTGGGAGTTGCAGTCCAAGACCATCTGGGGGCACAGGTTGAAAACCACTGCATTCTATCATAATGGCTTTCTCCTAACGTTTCACTGGTGTCACGTTGGTTTATCTGTAGGAAACAGCAGTGCTAAGCAGCATTTATAGTTTCCTGGAAGGCAATTGCCAGTAAGAAGTACAGTGGACCCTCGTATAACAAACAGCTTGTATAACATAAAATTTGTACAGCATAAAAAATTCCAGAGATAGGGGAAATTTGCTTAACATAATCGCCTATGGGGAGAATCCGTACAACATAAAAATGGGATTACTCCGTTTTCAATGCATTCCTATGGGAATTTATATAAAGGAATATTTGCTTAACTAAGAGCCTTTTCACACGACCCCTAAGATCCGCTGGCCACTTAAATTCGGACCAGAGATCTTAGGGGTTTGTCGCTGTTCCTGCGTTCCCACCCCCTCCGCACTCCTGGCTGCTGGCTGCGTGAGGGGAGAGAGAAAAAAGGAAGAAAAGAATGCCGCTCACCTCCCTTCTGCCATCCCGGCACTGCATTCAGATCTCTTAAAGGGGTGGGGTGGGGGGCAAAAAAAGAACAAACAGAAGCAAGGAGAGCCAGGCAGTCACTACGTTATAACACCGCATCAGGAATTTTCACCTCCAGAGAGCAGGTATCTGAAAAGTGTGCTGGGACATGCTTAGGTGGGCGTGGTCGCACTTAATTATCTGTAAACTCCGGAGCTGGGAGCCATTTGCCGCGGAGTTTAGGGGTCGTGTACAAAGGGCCATAATTTCATTTGGAACGGATTAATTTCTTTATACAAGGTACCACTGTAGTTATAAATTAGGTTCACATTCCTGGCATAATAAACAGAGGAAACTGTTGGAATTTTTACAACCTTGCTGGCTGCCTGTAGTCTGTTTGACTGGGAGGGGTCTTTCAGGGCAGGAGCGGCTGTCAATCTACCTAGCACTCACAAATCATTCCTTCCAAGCTCAGAATTCAAAAAGAGCCCCGCCTCTCTGAATGTTTCCCCCCTCTCTTTAGTCTGCTAAAGTCAGTCAGTTTCTTGCTGTTGATCTGTTCACAGCCATAAGTATTGAAACACTTGTATTTTCTCCCTCACTGATGCCTCAGGGTGAGTTATTGAGAGTGTCCGCTCCTGAGAAAGGGGTGGATTAATTTGGAGGAACCTGACACTATTCTCTTCTGGGAAATCTATCTACTTCTGCTGTGTATTGAAAAGGAATTTGACCTGAAATTCAAAACTCTGCCACAGAAATGCGATTGCTAGTGAGAAACCTCCTGTTTTTTGGGAAACACATATCCCCATTAACATTTAGTTTGATGCGCAGAATTTTATTAGTACAGTACAACCATTTCTGTGCTGAAATTCACATGGGTGCCAACGATTATTCTGTCTTTGCAACGTCTACCATTGCTTTGTGCCTTTCGCCGTCTGAACCAATGTACTTTTCCTTCCTTCCTCTCCTTCTCTGCCTTCCCCTAGTCATCGTATTTCATCCCTCCCTCCTTCCTTTCTTCCTTCCCAGCCTCCCTACCTTTGCTGTCAGCCTCCAACGGCGTTTTATTAATCCATCTATTTTCCAGCCCATGCTTGGGTGCTCTTGTTTTACTCCCGGTTTAATTTCCACTGTGCATAAAACACTCACGGCTCTGACAAGGCAAGAGTTATGACTCTCCTTTTATGAGGTCCCTTTAAAAACTTTGTACTTGCCAAAAATTAGTGGCGTGAAGGAGTAAAAGAGTGTCTAGGGCTGTAATGCTCTAATTAGCACGCTTAAGTGCCCTTTATTATAATTTTTGTACAAAGGTGCACCCTCCCCGGTCGTCCTGGTGACGGAAACCACAACGCTGGAAGGTTGTGTAGTGAATTTGGGTAAGCAGCTCACCTGCAGAGGCAACCACACCTGCACCGAGATCTGCTAGAGCGTCTAGTCTTCCCTTCAGAACAACAGCCTGTTTTCCTGATCATTTGTATGGGAGAGAGGTAAAGGTAAAGGTTCCCCCTGCACATGCGTGCCAGTCATGTCCAACTCTAGGGGCAGTGCTCATCTCCGTATTCAAGCCAAAGAGCCAGTGTTGTGCAAGTCCATGGCCATGGGGCCAGCATGGCTGCAAGGAAACACTGTTTTACCTTCCCGCTTTCTACGGCGGTACCTATTTATCTACTTGCATTTACATGCTTTCGAACTGCTAGGTTGGCAGGAGCTGGGGTGATCAGCGGACATCTCGCTCCTCTGCGTGGCACCCGGGATTCGAACCGCCGAGCTGCCGACTTTGCGGTTTCAGTGCCTTAGTCCGCTGAGCCACCACGCCCCACGGGAGAGAGATGGGGGTTTAAAAAACTGTCCTCCCTCCTCCCTCCCTGCACCCCCTGGTTACTCTGAGATGATGAAGTATTTATGGTGCTGAACTTTGTGCGCAGTGGAGATGTGCAGTGTGCAGATCTGTGTTGTGGATGATAGCGTGCAGAATTCCTGAAACAAAACCAGCCCTGGCCATGAACCAGAAGGAGTGAGGGAAAAGAGAGAGCCCCCCACCCCACGGCCACTGTCAATGGGTGGGTAGGTGACTCGCAAACCCTCGATGGTTCCTCCTCTGGGCGATCAGCACCACGGGTGGCCTCAGGATCACCCAAGAAATGGCCAAGGGAGCTTTTCACCTGCTTTTCTTCCTCTCTCCCGCCTCCCCCCGTGCTATTTTGTGTTGTTGTTGTGTTCCTGCTCCCTGCAAGGATGTTTGAAAGGCCTACACTGAGCTCCGAAGGGTTTTGAGGGGTTGCCATGCCAACCAGCAAGCACCAGAAGCACGGGCCAGAACGGAGCGATGAAGGTCACCGAACACAACATCGGACCATGTTGGAAAGCCAAGAGGGGCTTCTCTGTTGTGTGACAGGCACCGCGACGCTCCAAACGCCACATGCAGTTCTGACGCGATGGGGTCGTTGTTTTGAAAAGCTTTCTGTGGAAGCCTACAGAGAAAGGGGTCCCACCCGCTCCGCAGTTTGGGATGAGAAGGGAAGGTGGAACACTTGGGACGTCAACATGCATTCGTTTACATTTGCACCTCCATCCATCTTCACAACCTTTGCAATGGTCCTATTATGGCCGTATTAAAAACACGGATCCACAAATCCACCACCTGCCAGCCTGGCTGGCAGATGCTAAGAGATGCAGTTCAGTGGATATATATATATATATATATATATATATATATATATATATATATATATGCATGTTAGGGTGGACGGGTTTCTTCCCGTGTAGAAATCTGGTTGTTCACAGGTCTCACTCGTCATCTTCAGGCTGGTGTTCTGGCTTCTTTCTTCTTGAAGCAAAGCGTGGTCTCAGTTGAAGTCCTTCTATAAATACTGCTGGGGTGTGTGTGGTTTTTGCTTTGTTGCTGATTGCAGGTTCCTTTGTTCCTTTGTTCTTTTGTGATCTGCTGTGTAAAGGCGAAAAGGGATTAACTGCTGATGGCTGTTTAGAAACATGCTGGTGGGTTAGATGGCTGGTGGGTTCTGGCAGTATCCTGGGCTTTGGTGGAGTGGGGTCCTGTGTCTTGTGAATTCATTTTGGTCTGGCTACGTGTCTGTGGTCTGCCAATGTTTTTTGGGGTGTGTGAGTGTTCATGTGGTGACTGGAGTGGGGTGCCGAGTAGATGGTGCAGTCGTGGTTTTGTTATTGGATGGTGGTTTCGTTTCATCTGTGGGAAGGGTCTGGGTTTGTGTTTGGTGTGGATGGAAGGTGGTGGCATCTTGTGTCCTTTTGGACCTGGTGTCAGTCTTTGTGACAGAGGCTCGTCTGTTGACCAGGGCCAGATGTCAGGCAAGCGGGAGGTGTCATCACGTTTATTCATGTTGTTTGGGTGTTTCTCTATATATATAAGATTTTCACGGGTATAGGTATGCATGTTAGGGTGGATTCGGGTTTCTTCCGTGTAGAAAAATAGAGGTCTCGCTCGTCATCTTCAGGCTGGTGTTCTGGCTTCTTTCTTCTTGAAGCAAAGCGTGATCTCAGTTGAAGTCCTTCTATAAATACTGCTGGGGGTGTGTGGTTTGCTTGCTCTGTTGCTGATTGTAGGTTCCTTTGTTCTTTTGTGATCTGCTGTGTGGCTGAGGCGATCGTTACATACATACATACACACACACACACACACACACACACACACACACACACACACACACACACACACACACACACACACACACACACACATTTCTTAAAAGATCCCTGATTTCCACCCCACACTTTTTTAAATCCAAAAAGATATATAAACAAAAGAAGGGAAAATGCCACACATACTAATGGCTTTGTTTGCAGGCTTATTTATTCAACAAAGAATGAAATGGAGAAAGAAAATTCATTTTTCTCCAAAGGCTGCTTGATGTGGCAGTACAGCCCCAAACTCACCCCCACACCTTGCAAACGGTAATAAAAATACATGTTCCAGCATCTTTCTGAAATAGGGACCTTGGAAACAGTCATGTGTGTGTGTGTGTGTGTGTGTGTGTGTGTGTGTCTCTCTCTCTCTCTCTCTCTCTCTCTCTCACACACACACACACACACACACACACACACACACAAGAGAGAGAGAGAGAGAGAGAGAAAGAGAGAGAGATTAAAAGGACTTTGATCGGCATAAATTGCATATGCTAATTTATATGTACAGGTGCAGGATTACAACGGATTTTTAGAATTTAAGAGAGTGAGAAGTTGCCAGCTGCTAGATGAGGATGAAGGGCCATTCCGAGATCCCTGATTCCTCTCCTCCTTGCGATTCTTTTTGCTTAAGTGGAATTTTGGACTGGATGGCCCTTCAAATGCAGAAGAAAGACTTTTTAACCGAGGAACCTGGCAGTCTGCCAAACAGTGGAGCGTCCAGTCCTAGATGGCGCCAACGAGAGATACATGCGGAAGGTAATCTGAAGGAACTGGAGATTAACGGTTGAAATGAAAATGGAAGCCACCCCATCCCGTCTCCCGCCCACCTGAGATATCAAGGTGAGGTGTGTAACTGGTGGAAGTCCTTTGGTTCAGGCAGGCAGCACCTGTGAGGTTTAAAGGGAAGTCAGCCAGTGATGTCTTTCTTGCCTGGTCCTTCTGTGGACACATCATTTGCATGTGGAACCCCCCCCCCTCAGGGTCTCGCTAGACCTTTCTGCTAGTTTTCTGTGTGGGAGGGTTCTTCTTCTTGTTATTTTCAACGGTTGATTCCATTTTGCTGGGCTCTGACCATGGTGGAACGGGACAGGAAGAGTCTGCTTTGTAAGGACTGGAGCCAGGTGTGCCATCTTGAAATCCTCTACTGGTTCTGTTCCCACTGAATGCAACCTGCCTGGCTATGATGGCTAGGGAACAGTGAGAAATGCAGTCCAAACCATAGCCTTTTCCAAGAGTCCCCCAGGCTGTAAGATCAGGATAGCACCCCGTGTGCCCTAAGAATGAATCAAGCCATCCGAACGCTGCGTTTCCGGCACCGTACAAATCACATCCTTTGCTTGTTTCCACGTGGCTCAAGTCTCCTCTTTCTTTCCGTCTGAGTCACAGGGACAGGGTGGCATCAGTGATTCCCTCCCCTTGAGAAGCAGAGAAGAACTCAAGGGGGAGGGGCTTCTCCCCCTCCTCTCTCTTGATGTGACAGGGAAATGAAACATCGTGGAGATGTGGGAAGGAGCCAAGGGAAATAATGTGTCTGATGACTGTCAACATCGGCCCCCTTCTTTAATAGCATGGGCTTAATTAGAGCATGCACTTGCTTAATTTGTTATCTGACACTCCAAACACAGAGGAGGTCAGTGGTGAAAAACTCTCCGTTAAAAGCAGCGCCATGAGGGCTGGTTTCTAAGTAATTGTATTTTTTTATGTATTTGTAATATCTTTACCCTGGTAGTGGAAGTCACCCTTTGATCTCGATCCATAGGGCCTGGGCAAAGTATGAAATGCTGAATATGGTTATTGCTGCTCCTTCATGGGTTGGGTGTTCTATTCTCCCCACATCACTGTTTTGTCAGGCAGCGGCCCATGCCCCCCCCTCTCTCTCAGACACACACACACACACACACACTCATGAAAAGGGGTTAAGATTGGCATTAAAGGCACACATGCTAATTGAAAGGCATGGATGCAAATTTAGAAATAATTACTGTAATTTGAATGGGGGAAAAGTATTTTAATCATAGTGGGGAAGGCAGCAACCAAGGGGATTATAAACCCATTGCTGGGTCTACTTGCATGGTACTGAGCGTTGACAGGATGATTCAAGGCTCCTGCGGTCATTTTGTAAGGTTCATTCATCTGTATGTGGACTGGATAGCCTTCCAGGTTGAGGTATGGCTTGAAACAGAGGACCATCCTCTGTGATTGTGAGTCTCATACTCATTCCTTAAGACTACACCCCTAGCAGGACCACCGATGGCAGAGGATGGTTCTCCACAGGGGCCGGCCCTATTGTTAGTCAGAATGAGGTGTTGGCTTGTGGCATCAGGCAATGTTAGAGCTTAATTAATTGAAGGCAGAAGCTGTCATACTTTGGTCCCATAATAAGAAGACATTCCAGTCAGGAATTTGGCCATACCGTGATCCTGAGAGGGCTTTGCTCGCTCTGCATGATGACTTGTTAAGGGAGGACAACCAGGGGAGATGGTTCTCCTGGAAGTCTCAGATGCTTTTGATGACGTTGACCATGATGTCCTTCTGGATAGGCTATTGAGTCTAGGGATTGGAGGCCTAGCATTGAATTGGTCGTCTCCAGTTGGTTCAGCTTTGGGGTGCTGTCTGGACCCCGTGGGCTCTATGTTATAGGAGTCCCACAAGGGTCAGTTACCTTCCCAATGCTGTTTAACATGTACATGAAGCTGATGGTAGAGGACTTCTGGAGATCTGGAGTCTGTTGATATGGATATGTTGATGACACACAGCTCCATCTCCTTTTCCTCTTCAGCAGGGCGAGCTGTGAAGGCCCTCAAGTGCTCTTTGGCTTTGACAATGGACTAAACAAGCAGTAAAAGGCTGAAGCTGAGTCCTGACAAGATGGAGATCATGCTGCTAGGAGCAAGAGGTGACCATCTGGGTGGTATTCTGTCTGGTCTGGGTGGGATTACCCTGCCTAGTCTAAAGGACCAGGGGTCCAACTTGGGTGTGCTTCTAGACCAGGCTGTCTTAATGCAGTAACATTAATTGGACGTGGCCAGGGCTGCCTTTTTCCAACTTTGACAGGTTTCACAAATTATGTCACCATCTGAAGAGGAAACCTCTGATTAAGGTAGTGCATATGTTGATAATAGGGCAGATTGTTTACTGCCCTGCTTTTTATACAGGCTGCCCTTGGAGGTGGCATGTAAGTTGCATCTGGTCCAAAATGTGGTGGCCACGTTGGATTTGGGGGCTTTGAAATTTGATATCTCCCTGGTCCTAATTTGCCTGCATTGGCTCCCTGTGAGCTTCCGTGCCAAATTCAAGGTATTAGGGTTGACCCATAAGATCGTTAATGGGTTGGGAGCTCAATATTTTTGAAGCTTCTCTCCCACATATCTACCACCCATGCTTCTTGTTCACCCCAGGCTGTTGTTTACTACTACTACTACTACTACTACTACTACTACTACTACTACTACTACTACTACTACTACTACTACTACTACTACTACCCTTTATTGTCAGTGCAAAACCTGTGTGCAGTGAAACTGACTGAGCCTACCCCCAACACCATCCCACTAAAAAGGCACTCAATCTCATCTCACTCGGTGTGCTTGCTGCACAACTCGCCAGCCCGACGAGTCTATCACATGTTGTCACGTCTCATTCAACAGGCTAACACCCCACACATTAAAAACTACATTTTTAGCCTGCTGGTACAGCTGGCTATGCTTCTGTAGCTCCTGCCCGAGGGTAGGAGAGTAAAGAAGTGCTGGCCGGGGTGTGAATCGCCCCTGATGATTTCCCTCGCTCTCCTAAGACAGCGGTCCCTGGCAATGTCATCCAGTGGACTCAGGGGACAGGTCATGATGTTTTGTGCTGTGTTACGAGCGGCCATCCCAAGAGAGGGCTGCAGACTTGGAGCCAGGTCTCCTGGGTGGTTGCTGCGACAGTCTGGAACGCTCTGCCTGTAGTGGTGCTCCAGGCCCCCTCCGTTTTACGCTTCAGAAAGCTGGTCATAACAGAGCTCTATAAATAACCCTTTAAGAACATCCTTCCCTTGCAGGATATATTTTTTGGCCCACCGTGTTGAAATCTGGAATTATTTTCAGCCGTCGCCATAGGGATTTTCTTTTTCAATTTTTATTTGTATATGTGTTTTGATCATTCTTCCTCCTAGCAGGCGGGGGGTTGGGAAATCTGTGCAGCTGTGAACTGCCCCGCGTACTGGTAGATGGGCAAAATAAAAGTGTAATAAATAATACATAAACAAACAAGCAGACAGACACCCTGGAAAAGATGAGAATGCTAGGGAATATTGAAGCAGAATGACCTTTTGGGGGGATGCCTAGTGGTTGAATGGGTGTGGTGGCTCAGTGGACTAAGCCTTCCAAAAACTGTTGGCTGCAAAGTCGGCAACTCGGTGGTTCTAATCTCGGGTGCCATGCAGCTCCCGCTGATAACCCCAGCTCCTGCCAACCTAGCAGTTCGAAAGCATGTAAATGCAAGTAGATAAACAGGTACCGCTGTAAAAAGCGGGAAGGTAAAACAGTGTTTCTTTGCAGCCATGCTGGCCACGTGGCCATGGACTTGCACAACACTGGCTCTTCAGCTTGAATACGGAGATGAGGATTGCCCCTAGAGTCGGACACAACTAGCACACATATGTGGGGAGGCACCTTTACCTTTACCCAGTGTTTGAAATGTTTTGGGAAACCCTGGAGGCCTGTGTTACACATTTGCCAACCCCTGGTTGTTGTTTTTTGTACTTGTTGCTGCTGTTGCTGTTGTTTTGTGTTGTTACATTGCTCCAGACTGGAGATGGGCACCTAACCCTAAACCAACAGCTGTTAGGCTGCTAAATGAATGGGCACAAATGGCTGAACCAGTGTTTCGTGCCCATCTCTACTCCAGAGTCCAGATTTATGATGGTGTCAATAAGGTCCCATCCTCAACAATCCTGCTCAGGTTGTGTAAACTCACTTTATGAGTTAATCCATCCTATGTCAGGTCTTCCTGTTTACCTGCCACCTTCAATATTTCCTAGCATTTTTCTCTTTTTGTGTTCTTATTGTGTGCCACAAGGATGATAGCCTCGGTTTAGTCCTCCCCTGGCTTAGAGTGGTTCAATAACTCAGTCGCTGAGATTGGTAGCATTTAGGCCCTCCTGTTCTGGATGAATAACATGGCCACTTTCTTAACTTTCCAACCTGCTTGCACACTATCATTCTCCAATCTCGTTTTCCAGATGCCTAACTATTAACGTATCTTTGTCTGAGGCTTTGGATTTTGGTTCTTCAGTCCTGGCTTTTATTTAACCTTTAAAAGTATAAGAAGAGAGACATTCTTCAAGAAGAATCCCCAAACAGTAATTTAAAATTTCAGTCAGCAGCAAAGTCAATTGCGATAGCCATGGGTGCACTGACAAAAAGAGAGAGAGAGAGGGGGGGGGGACGGAAGGAAGATGTGTTGAAATCAGGCATGTCTTGATTTATGTACTGATGCAAATTTTGGAAAGAATGACTACAATTCAAAGAGAAATGCATTTCCCCATAGGAGGTAGGGAAAACTGTCACCAGGGGACATGTGTGTTCAATTAGAATAAGTCTTGTTTCCTCAGTCCTGTCAATACACAACTTCCCTCTCTTTTTATCATTCTTCATTTTTGACTGGCACTGTCTGGACGAGCCTTGCATGTCAGGGAAGAGTGTCAAGCAACATCTGACACAAAAACCCTTGATTTTAGAAGGGCAGACTTCCCTCAGATGAGGAAACTAGTTAGAAAGAAATTGAAGGGGGAGGTTAAAAGAAACCATTCTCTCCAGAGTGCATGGAGCCTGTTTAAAAGAATGGTAGTAGAGGCCCAACAGAAGTGCATACCACAAAGAAAGAAGAGCTCCTCTAAGTCCAAGAGGGTGCCGGCATGGTTAACAAGTGGAGTTAGAGAGGCTGTAAAGCGCAAAGAGAGGTATTTCTGTAAGTGGAAATCCTCCCCAAATGAGGAAAATAAAAAGGAACACAAACTCTGGCAAAAGAAGTGTAAGAAGATTATAAGAGAGGCAAAGAAAGACTTTGAGGAACATATGATTAGCAATATAATGAGAAATTAAGAAAAGCTTCTTTAAATATGTTAGAAGTAGAAAGCCTGCCAGAGAACCAGTTGGGCCTCTGGACGGTGAGGGAGGAAAAGGGGAGGTAAAAGAGGATTTGGAAATTGCAGAGAAATTAAATGACTTCTTTGCATCTGTCCTCATGACTCAATAATTAAATCAAAGACAGGTTAAAAGAGAGGATGTTTTAGGTTTAATTGATAATTGAAGATCCACAAGTCACCGTGTCCAGATGGCATCCAACCAAGGGTTAATAAGGAACTGATAAATGAAATTGTGGATCTCTTAATGGTAATATGCAACTTGTCTCTTAAAATGGCCACAGTGCTGGAGGACTGGAGGATAGTGGATGTCACACCAATTTTTAAAAAAGGAAGGAGGGGGGACCTGGGAAACTACATCTGTCCCAGGGAAGATGGTGGAAAGCCTCACCCAAGAGAAAATCTTAAACACAAAGAAGAACAAACCTTGGGAGGGAAAAACAGGATGGTTTCTGTAAGGGTAAGTCTTGTCTGACAAACCTTTTAGAATTCTTTGAAAAGGTCAACAGGCATGTGGATTTGGGTGAACCAGTGGATATTGTCTATCTGGATTTTCAGAAGGCTTTTGATACAGTCCCTCACCAAAGGCTGCTGAGAAAATGCACAGACAGGGGATAAGAGGGCAGGGCCTCTTATGGATTGAGATCTGGTTTAGATCCAGAAAACAAAGAGTAGGTGTCAATGGGAAATTTTCACAATGGAAAGAGGTGAAAAGCGGTGTGCCCCAGGGCTCTGTCCTGGGACTGGTGCTTTTCAATCTGTTCATAAATGACCTGGAGACAGGGATAAACAGTGAGGTGGCTAAGTTTACGGATGACACAAAACTTTTCCGTATGGTAAAAACCAGAGAAGATTGTGAAGAGCTCCAGAAGGATCTTTCCAAACTGGGGCCTGCGAAATGGCAAATGTGTTTCAATGTAGCAAAATGTAAAGTAATGCAAATTGGGGCAAAAAAATTCCAAACTTTATCTATCAACTCATGGGCTCTGAGCTATCCGTGACGGATCAGGAAAGAGATCTTGGTGTGTTGGTGGACAGCTCCATGAAGGTGTCTCCCCAATGTGTGGCAGCGGTGAAGAAGGCCAATTCCATGCTAGGGATTATCAAAAAGGGGATTGAAAATAAAACAGCCAACATTATAATGCCATTAAACAAAACAATAGTAAGGCCCCAGCTGGAGTATTGTGTACAATTCTGGTCACCGCATCTCAGAACAGACGTAGTGGAACTGGAAAAGGTGCAGAAGAGAGTGACTAAAATGATTACTGGATTGGGGGAATCTCCCTTATGAGCAAAGGCTAAAAGATTTGGGGCTCTTTAGTTTGAAAAAAAAAAGGCGCCTGAGGGGGGATAGGTTTGAGATGTACAAAATAATGCAGGGCATGAGTAAAGTGCACAGAGGGATGCTCTTCTCCCTCTCACAAAATACCAGAACTAGGGGACATACACTCAAATGGAGGGCTTGGAGAGTGAGAAGAGATAAAAGAAAATTTTTTTTTTACCCAGCATGTTCTTAGTCTGTGGAACTCCCTGCCACAGGATGTGGTGATGGCATCTGGCATGGATGCCTTCAAAAGGGGACTGGACAGATTCCTGGAGGAAAAGTCCATCACAGGTGACAACCCATGATGAAGATGTGTAACATCCAGGCTTAAAACCGGGGTCCTTCAAGGGCCAGATGCAGGGGAGTGGTATCAGGAGACAGATATCTAGTCTCGTGAGCTCCCAGAGGCATTTGGTGGGGCGACTGTGTGATACAGGAAGCTGGACTAGATGGGCCTTTGGCCTGATCCAGCAGGGCTCTTATTTTCTTCAACAGAGAGAGCTGCCAAACAGAAGATGTCATCAAATGGACTGTCTGCCCTCTGCCAGCCCTTTACATTTATTTATTTATTTATTTATTTATTTATTTATTTATTCACCATTACCATGTGGCCCGAAGGCCACTCCAGGTGGGGAACTATAATTGAGAAGTACAAAGTGTAAGGTTTTTAATATTGTTTTAATTATTTATTGATATTTGATGTTTTAACTGTTTTAATTCTTTGATTGTACGCTGCCCAGAGACCTTTGGGTAGTGGGCAGCATATACGTTGTAGAAATAAATAAATAAAATAAAATAGAAAACATAACACCTATACACCCCTAGTACAAAATAACAGTGAATTCAACCATCACATAAGCAAACATAATTCAGCCACATCAATATAAATAAGAAAGGTAAAATGTGGGTAAATTGGGGGGGCGGGGGAATCACAAGATAAAAAGTCAAGAGTAGGGCTTTTCAAATGAGCTAATTTTTGCCATCTGAATTGTGGTTATTATTACTCGGGAAAGCCTGTTGATACAGCCATGTTTTAAATTGGTGCTTGAATGCCTGATGTGAGGGTCCCAGGCAGATTTCAGAGGGCAGCTGGTTCCAAAGAAGAGGGGCAACCACTGAGAAGGCCTGGTTCCTCTTTATCACTATCTGGGATGAACGAAAGAATGGACAGCTTTTGTCAAAGAAGCCACTCTGATGGATATTGATGTCCTGAAGCCTCTGCATTAACCTCCATAAGCACTGAATATTGAATGTGGATGAACAGTTGTAAATGGAAGGAAGGAAGGAAGGAAGGAAGGAAGGAAGGAAGGAAGGAAGGAAGGAAGGAAGGAAGGAAGGAAGGAGATGTAACAGTAACAAGTTGCCAGTGAAAGTGAATCATAGATGAATAGATGAATAGATGAATAGATGAAAGAAAGAAAGAAAGAAAGAAAGAAAGAAAGAAAGAAAGAAAGAAAGAAAGAAAGAAAGAACCACCACCACCACCATCACAGAGATATGTCACTTATCATCGGGGCTTAGAGGACAAAACCGGAAATTTCACACATAATTATATGCAGATGCAGATTTCAGAAATAACATCATCAGAGCAACAAAAATGGCAATATTGGAACAGCAGGTCTACCACACAACATTTCACAGGTTTTTCTTTAAAACTTTTATCCTTTTTTTGACTTTGTGTATAATACCTATGGAATGGATCACCAAATTTCTGTATGAGCCTATGGATCACAGAGTCCGGGAATACCCTGAAGCCAATGGTGAGCGACTGTGTGAGGACAGAATGCTGGACTGGATGGGCTGTGGCCTGTTCCAGCAAGGCTGCTCTTATGTTCTTATGTGTCCTGTCAAAGAAGCCCAGTGGGGAATCAAACTCCCAACCTCAGTTTCTGCAGCCAGAGACCTTAAAAACTGAGCTATCCAGCATCTTCTGCAAAAGAGGACTCTTGGCAACCTTAAGTTCCATTCAACTTGTACATTGCGTATTGAAAACCCCTCTCTCAACAGAGGTGATGGACTCAGGCACAAGTCTGTCTGCCACGTATCTTGCTTTCATTGGCAAATCCGAAGCATTTCACACACCTCCACCAGGGAAGCCACAGCTAACGACCCATACTTAATGTGTGTTGGGAAGGGTTGCAGAAGTGTGGCTTTCACACACTCCAGGCCATTGCCCACCTAACAAGGCTATTCAGGCCATTGTCCACCTACGAGCCCATTCAGGACATGGTTCACCTAACGAGCCCATTCAGACCAGGGTGATGTGAAATCAAGATGAACGATAAATTGGAGGCCTCGCCACTGACTTTCCTCAGACTGATGAAGCTGCTTGGATGACCAGTGAAACATTTCAATCTCACACAAAGTCCAGTTGCCACGACTCAGCTTTCAGACAAACTCACCTGGATAACTGACAATCTTCACAGACTTTCACAGACATTAAAATCTGTCCATTTTGTGCCTCCCCATTTGATTGTTTAAACAATTACCTCCCCTCCCTATTAGCCAAATTGCAAATTTTTGAAAACTCTTCTTAAAAATGTGGAAACATATTTTACTTCTGATACTTACTTACTTTCTTTCAATTAAAATAATTCCAGCATTTCCTTAAGAATCTGCAAGGCTCCAGGAACAACTCAGAGCCGATCCCTGCTTGCTACTCCTCTAGGGCCTTATAGAGAGCTGTGAAACGAGGTGTTGCATTTAAAGTGTTAATGCTAAAATAGATATTATCATCTTAAACAGGAAGAGGCACAAACTGATGAATCTGAAGATGAGATTAGATTAAAAGATTAAATGCCTCAGTTTGCTGATTCTCCTTCTCCTCTTCCTAATGCAAGATTAACGATTCCAGCACCATCATGCTAAATCTAATGTATTATTTTTGAACTGTGGTTTCATCTTGGATGAACGTTAAGTAAACCTAAAGTCAGGGTTAACAAGGCACACCACTGTTCAAGATGAGGGATTTTCAGAATAAGAGCTGTAAGGTGGCCGAGTTAATTCATTCAGCAGGAATGAAGACACAGAACCTTAGACCCAGACGTCCTTTACAGATAACCCACTTTGAGATAATCCACATGGAAGTGTTCCAGAAATGAGATCTAGGGTGGGTCGCACATGGAAATAGATCATGTTTTTGGTCATCATACAAGAGCTGCCTAGATGCCCTAAGCGCATCCAATCTTGCCTGATTTTGGAAGCTAAGCAGGGTCAGCCTTGGCTAGTACTTGGATGGGAGACCACCAAGGAATACCAGGTGCTGTAGGCGCCTGGAGTAGGAACTGGCAAACCACTCCAGTATTCCTGCCAAGAAAACTCCATGGACATGGAGTCACGAAGGGTTGGTCATGACTATAATGACACAACACACACACAACTCACAAGTAGAGATGGGAACGACTCAAAAAAATGGAGTTTTGTTTGTCGTTTGGTCGTTTAGGGGTCCGTTTTCAGTTCATTTTCAGTTTTCGTGACGTTTTTGCAAAAAAAAATTGTTTTCGTTTCGTTAGGTAACGAAACGAAAAAATGAAAATGAAAACAAAAAATTGCTGTTTCGTTAGCATTCATTTTAGTTCAATGCATCTGCTGCAACGAAAATGAAAACACGACAAATTTGGTCGTTTCATTTTCATTTTCATTTTGTTTTAAAAAAATTTCGTTTCGTTTTCATTGCATAACGAACCGAAAAAATGAAAACGAAAACAAAAAATCGCTCGTTTCGTGCCCATCTCTACTCACAAGGATTTGCTTCCTAGTTTGACTCAGATCCATGAGCAAGCTAGACCTTTTTGGTCAAATTGAAGGGTCTCTACTTTTTTGGCTGGAACAAATCCCTGGCCGATGGAACGAATGTTTTACTGGAGACGCCTCCCTACAAAGGGATCCCTTCCAGTATGAGAAGACACATGCTTGGCCAGCTTTCCAGCTGCAACCTTAGGTGGGCTTTTGAGAATTCAAATGTCCAAATAAATCCAGGCACAAAACAAAAGGTAATAAACACATTTCTGGGAGGTTAAGAGAACACATTTTCAGAATTTCCTCTCTTAATGATACGTTACCTGTAACTTACAGGCCAACCTGAAAGTTCAATATCCTTGGGGATCAGAAGGATAAAACTGACAGTTTTGGTTTTCCCCACATCCAGGGTATTTTAATCTCAAGTTCTTTGTATTCCCACTGCTAGCAACTGTTGGTTAAATTCTTAAGAACAATCAAATGGAAATGAAATGCTGATCTGTCCCTGGCCTCCATGTTGTGAAGCCTCATAGACTGACCTTCCATCAAAGTATGGTGGATGCTCCAGTAGACGCTGAGGCAGTGTTTCTCCTTCTTCATGCCCCGCTTACACTTGCAACCATAGAGTTGACTGGACAGAAGGGCCGTCACGGTGTTCCGACACTGGCTCTTGGCATCCGGACCCAGCTTGTTGGCCCCGTTGCCGGCGATACATTGCCGGAGGGTCCGGAATTTGGAGCTGCAGCTTGGGTCGTTGGTGCAGGACTCCCCAGCTTGCAAGCAGTCCCGAGCAGAGCTGACCACATCTGGAGAAGAACAAAAGGAAGAGGCTGTTGGTAACATTTCCAAACTTGGTTTCTCTTGAAGACCCACAAAGGATCTGTGGCTTTAGCTGTATGCAAAGACTCTGTCAATGGGAGGGCCACAGCTTCATTTAAAGTGGTGAGAGCCATGGCCCATTTGGGTTTTGGTCCTGACTCAGATGAGAAACTCAATGGATGTCTTTGGGCAAGTTAAAACCTATAGCCAACAAGAATACTGTATGAAGAAAGCTAATAAGTCAATATAGTGGTACCCCGACTTAAGAACAGCTTGTCTTAAGAGCAATTCGACTTAAGAGCGGAAAACTGTTGGCGTTTTAAATGCCGCCTTACAAATTTTAGATCTGCTCTGCTCGACTTACAATTTTTTTCATTTTTTCATTTTTTATTTTTTCAATTTTTAGATAAGTACCCCAATTTAAGATTAATTCGATTTAAGAGCATGCATTCGGAATGGATTAAATTCATAAGTTGAGGTACCATTGTATAATAATAATAGTAATAATAATACCCGGGCACCATCAAGTCAATTCTAACTTATGGTGAGTCAACCCTTCCCAAAGATTTCTAGGCAGAGTGTAACTCAGTCCGGGAGCGATTTACCCTTTCCTTCTCCTGTGGGGGATCCTAGTACTGAACAGGCAGGCTCTTCTGACATGCACCGTGGGGAACTCTAACTACAGCCAGATACATAGCTCAATGAGCTCCTAACTGCTAGGCTGGCAGGAGCTGGGGAGACCAGCAGGAGCTCGCTCCGCTGAGTGGCAGCCAGGATTGGAACCGCCGAGCTGCCGACTTTGCAGCCGACAGTTTCAGCGCTCTAGCCCGCTGAGCCACCATGCTAAACCACACCAAACACAGTGGAGACCACGCTAAACATGGAGCGGGTAGCAAGCTGCTCTCACCACCCCAAACTGGTTGAGGCTAATGGGATTTAGAGTCCATTATTGTAACCCAAAGGCCACCAGTTCCCTCCTCTAGCATTAGACTCTCTGCCTACCCTATGAGGACACCCCCTCCCTGCCTCTTCTCCTTCTGCCTTTTCCGAGCATTTTCGTGGCTACTGTTCAGATCTTCAGCTCCCGTACATCAAGCCTTCGGAAATCAAGCCATATTATTCAAGCCGTCTATTTTCTGAGGAGGTGGCGGTGACAGCCGCCCCACGCTTCTGAATCTCTGAAAAGGCATTCTGAAAGAAAGAGCAATCCAACCCACTCCCGTCCACCCACAGGAGCAAAGATCGGGAGGGGTGGGAAAATGTTCTCCCAAGAAGGGGGACAGCAGGACCCCGAAGCATTTGCCTGGTTGCCTTCTGGAAATCATACTCTGCTGCCGTCCTCAATGGAGACTTTATCGTAGGGAAGGAAGGCGGCTCTCCCAGGATTTAGATCAGTGGTTCTCAAGTTGTGGGTCCCCAGATGTTCCTGGACTGCAACTCCCAGAAGCCTCTACCATTCACTGTGCTGGAAGGGATTTCTGGGAGTTGCAGTTCAGGAACCTCTGGGGCCCCACAGGGTGTGCTTTAGTTATTGGATTCCCTGCCCAGAGTTGTTGGATTTACCACCAACTTCAAGGTTTCCCCAAATGGCCGTGTGAGACTGTTGTCATCATGAGGAGAGAGAGCTTTTGGGGAGAGGGAAGTACAGATGCCAGATCCTCCTATGACAACTGCGAACTGAGAAAGCAAAGCCTGAAAAGTTACTTTTAAAAGCAATTAGTTAAAATACCATAGCTGCCATTTTTAAAAAAGCGATGCTTCTCTGTTTCTCAGAAGTAATTAAAAGTAACCCTTTGCTGCTTTTAATTATTCCTTTTAACAACCAGGCTGCAATTTGCTGGACTTGTCATACAAAGGCCTTATCTGCTTCATCACAACTTGAATGCTAATGTCTGAGTTCAGGGCAGCGCCAATGCCACTGTTTGTTCCTGCCATTAAACAGGCAAGACTTAGCTTTAAAAATTACAGTTACTCCACAGGAGTAACATCATTGCTCTTGAGTTACATTAGTAATGTAGGTTAATGCTGTTTCATCGTTTCATTGTGTAACAAAACAAAATGAAATGATGAAGCAGCATTTCATTACAGATGAAACAAAACGGTCATTTTCCCCATTAAAACGAATTGTTTCATTTCCTCTGTAAAATGGCTTGCCACTACAAGAAAAGAAAAAAAAGCACTGCATTTTTTAAAATAATTTTTTAAATTTTTTTAAAATATTTTTAAAAATAAATTTAATTTTTTAAAAATAATTTTTAAAATAATTTTTTAAAATAATTTTTATTAATTTTTCATAGAAAGGAAATATTAATCAAAACACATAATAATATAATTAAAAATATAACACATATAACAAACAAACCCCGTGCAACCCACCCCCCTCGGGACTTTAACAAAATTGCAACTCTCATTATATTGACCAGCCCATTTCCCTCCAGAAATAAATGAGATTAAAAACAAGAAAAAATAACAAAAACAAATGCGCCGATCCGGCCCGTGGGCCAGTTGGTTGGCGCAAGGGGAAAAAACACCGACCCAGCCTGCGGGCCAGCTGGTCGGCGCGAGAAAAAATAAATTAAAAACAAATTTTAAAAACCACACCGACCCAGCTCACGGTCCAGCTGGTTGGCGCAAGAAAAAATAAAGTAAAAAAAAAACAAACCACACAAAATGAAACAAAATAAAATACAAAATGATTATTTTTTAAAAAAATCCATTTTGTAATAAAGGAAACAAAACGGGGAGGGGAGGGGGGACGACTTTTAAAAATGAAACGAAACACCATTTTGGCATTTTGTGCTCATCCCTACCCTGAAGCAAAGCATGAGACAGAATGCTGGGCTGGATGGGCTGCAGCCTGTTCTGGCAAGGCTGTTCTTATGTTTTTATGTTCTTATATAAGGCTCTGGGAAAGAAGTTCTACCTTTTAAAGGTCTTTTCAAGTTCATCTGTTTGCCCCAAAGGACTGCAGGCCTAGCCGGGACTCACATCTAATCTTCAAAAAAAAAAAAAAAAACAACAACCCACGCTTCACCCAAAACTGTTTCTCTGCAGGAAATCTAAAGAAATCCTGTAATGCAAAGGTCTCTGATTCCCTGATGGCACTTGTGCTTTAGAGCTGGGAGCCTAATTGAACACTTCCAACCCAAGGCTCTGTTTGTGGAAAAGAGCGTCCCCCCAGGCATTACAGCATTAAACGCCACAACCTGTAATGAGCTGAAATAAAAATAAATGACACCTCAGGCAGGGATAACCCCCCCCCCGGCCCCACCTTGCCAATTATCACTGGTTTTGTCACTGTTTGAACCAAGAAAAGCTTTATATTGTATGGAAAGCAAAGAAATACAGACAATGCAGACAACACAAATAACTCATCAGGTTCATTATGAGGAATAATGTTTATCAGCCAGTTATTACAACAAACAAAACAAACAAACAAACAAAAATAAACACACCCTGACTTCCAGTACTGAAAACTACAGTCTGCAAAAGATCAAAGTTCAATGATTCCCACCAAGCCACAAGCACCAGTGATCAGTTCGCACAATAGAACAGCTAATGACACCCATCAACCACAGAGAAGGGTCGCCTGACAGCAGCGAAACCTCTTAATCCCTCCATCACAATACAATGGCTAACACCTATTCTCCTGTGTAGGACAAGTTTTCCCTTTCCCACAGCTTTAAAACCCCACAGTCTCACAGATTCTATGTGAAACATCAGGAAGAAAACTTCCAGAACATGGCCAAATAGGCTGAAAAACTCACAACAGCTATCAGATCCCGGCCATGAAAGCCTTCGAGAATACAAACAAACAAAAAGTTACAGATAAGTAACATTGCTGTGCTTCTACGCCATCAAGTTTTGGCAAACCCAATCAGGTTTTCAAGGTGTGTAGACTGGTTTTACCAGTAAATGTCTCCCCCCGCCCGCCAATGAGTTTCCAGGGCTGGTGGAAATCTTAACCGGTTTCTTTCAGTTATTTGCAATTTGTTATTTTTTTGAGCAATGTGAGAAATACAGAATAGGAAGTTGTGGGATCGAAACAGAGCCTGAGTGTTTTGTAAGGGGGTGTACCCAAGCAGAAGGCAGACACTGCTAGCTTTTTGAAAATTGTGACTATAACGTAGCAGATCTCTCAGCGTCTGGGTCTTCTATTCCTAGCTCACTTGAGCCTTGAATGCTTTGATGGTCTTACATAAGATTAAGGAAGTCTTACCCCCCCCATGAAAGAGAAATAATACCCACCTAGCTTGTAGGATTTTTTGTGAAACTTGTTGAGATCACACTCTGGTTCGAAAACTCAGTGAGTTGGGCATCTCGCTGGGAAGACAGGGTCAGGAGTTTATTTCTCCACTGTGCCTTCCAAAAGATCCAGCCTGTGTAGCCTTGGGAACACCCCGGTGCGTTCCACAAGAAGAGAATAACTAACTACTTCTGAGTACAGTATACCTAGAAAACCCTGAGAAGGTTTGCCATAAATCAGATTTGATCTGAAGGCATATAGGTGCCAAAGCACTGTTGAGGAAATGGTTCCTAGAAGATTCAGCCTGCGTAGCCTTGGGCAAGCCCCAGAGCACTCCATGGAAAGACTATAGGTAGCTACTCTTGAGTACCTTGCAACTGGAAAAAGCCTGAGAAGGGTTGCCACTTGACTTGAAGGCACAGAAGTGCTAAAGCATTGTTGAGACTGCACTTGTGAAAGGCTTGGAAGGCTTAGGAAGGGCTGGGTCCTTGTCTGCCTTAGAATGGAGGGGAAAGCCATTTGGACCTTAAAAACTTAGGAAGCCATTTCCTAAATTAATCTCATCTTGTCTGCCCATCTATTGGCAGTGGAAGGCTGCCCCATGCAGTCCTCCAGACAGCTGATTTTGACAGCTGTCAAAATCAGCTGTCTGTCAGGCTGCCTGGAGGCTGCTGGTTGATTGAGTGGAGCTTGGGACAACCTTCTCATAGGAATGCGCTGAAAACCAATGTAATCCTCTGGAACGGATTGATTGGTTTTCAATGCAATCGTATAGGATACTGTGCTTCTTAAGACCTTAAAAAGTTAGGACCTTAAAAACTTAGGAAGCCATTTCCTAAATTCATCTCATCTTGTCTGCCCATTCAGTTGTGCTCAACACTCTGTTACTTTGTGGATCGATGCTCTTCATGCCTTTGTTTGGACTAAAAGCAGGTCCTTGGCCTGAAAAACCTGAGCGCTGCTGATTTGCTATGATTGGGGAACAATCAGTGATAAGGACTTGAGCTGCAGGACTCATTGCCAAGTTGGATATAAGTTGCACCAGTGACTCAACTTGGACCTGACTTGGTTTTTGTGCACACACACACATAACACACACCTCAAATAACTTGGACACAACTTGCAACTTGGAATCCACCCACCCTTCCCTTTTTTTTCCTGGGCAGAAGGGGCTCGGGACTCAGGACTCAGGTACCAAAGACTCAGATTCAAATTTGGTTCCGAAAACCTGGACTCGGGCATACAACTTGGACCTAATGACCTTCCAGGATCCAAGGAAACAACAGCAGCGAGGTCACCAAGGGCAGTACTTTGCAAACTAGCAAACCTTGTGAGCTAAGCTTGCATCTTGAACAAACCCCAGTGTTAGCCTTCGGGAAGATATCTCTCAAGGAGATGTGAGTACAAACATCTTCATTTCCCCAGCTTCTTTTCAGCTCCATGCTGGTTCCTTGAAGATTTTTGCAATAGGAAAATACATTTTATTTATTTATTTTGAGTATTTGTTTTTTACCCCAACTTTCTCCTTGGAAAAGGAACCAGGGCAGCTTACAGTAATGAGGAGCAATATACAGTCCAGTACAATAAAGATATATTTCATGTTTAAGAACAAGGAATTGAATTTATTTATTTATTTGTTTGTTTACCCTGCCCTTCTCCTTAAAAAGTCC
Organism: Phrynocephalus forsythii; assembly: GCA_029282475.1. NCBI lineage: Eukaryota > Metazoa > Chordata > Lepidosauria > Squamata > Agamidae > Phrynocephalus > Phrynocephalus forsythii. Next base: position 90,966,469 of record JAPFRF010000007.1, read on the forward strand.
CAAAAGTAAAGTCTGCCTTGCCCTTGGATACCTTGGCCAAATGGATAAATTAATGGATGCTCAACTTGTATTTGAGTAACATGCTTTTGTCTAAATTTTATAAATGTATGGAGGATTTTTCTTCGGTTGCCTTTCCCAAACCTCTACATGGGAGATCCGTTTGCTTCCTTAATGGAACACACGGCAAGCATGAAGGCTCTTTGTGCATCGCTGGGGTGAAAAGAATGTTCTTAGAACACAGTGGGGCACCCCCCCCCATCGATCCCTTGTGTGAAAGCCAGGATTTTGTGCGGGCAAAGACGGTTAAAATTAAAAAAAGCGTACGGCTTGATTAAAAGTGGAGAAAAGGAACATTGATAGTATCACTACTTTATAACTAAGGCATTGATCTGGCACCGCTGGAGATGAAGACGGAGCGGTTCACCTCTGAATAAACCCAAGACATTCTAGCCAATCAGGTGCTAGGGAGGGTCTCGGACTGCTGCCATCAGGCTGTGTATTTCCCTGCAACCCACTGCCTGCAGTGTTTGACTTAGCTGCATGCAAGCTTGGTAGCGTAGGTCTCTGGCTGCAGAGCCGGAGGCTGTGAGTTCAATTCCCCGCAGGGCTCCATGTCAGCAGCTGGACTTGATGATCCATAAGGTCTCTTCCAGCATTGCAGTTCTAAGACTAATATAATTTGTGTTAGAACCTTGTTCTTGCGTTCCTGAGTTTTCCCTTTTCCTTCTTTGTATTTGTAACTTAGTTTGTATGCTAAGTGCTAAACTACAACATGTTACACTATTAGGATAGAGGCAGTGTGTGTATCCATGGATGAGTGGCTGTACTTTTATGCGGGTGTTGAGTGACTCAGCCAACCTTTTACTAGAGAACACAGGAATCTGCCTCCCCCCTTCCCATCCGGTTTTGGTTTGTTGTGTTGTGTCCCTGTCAAGGTCCATCACAGCTGCTTCATGACTCTTTTTGTGGGTGTGATCTCAGGTCTGGCAGTGGGGCAATGGAAGACCCTGAAAAAAGGTAGCCGTAAGTCAGAATCACTTTGAAGCACATGATTATTATTAAAAGGCTGAAACATTTGGGACTCTTTAGTCTGGAAAAAAGGTGGTGAGGGAGGTATGATTGAGACATACAAAATAATGCAGGGCATGAGTAAAGTGGATAGAGGGACGCTCTTCTCCCTCTCACAAAATACCAGAACTAGGGGACATCCACTCAAATTGAGGGCTGGGAGAGTGAGAATAGACAAAAGAATTTTTTTTTTACCCAGTGCATTGTTAGTCTGTGGAACTCCCTGCCACAGGATGTGGTGATGGCATCTGGCCTGGATGCCTTCAAAAGGGGATTGGACAGATTCCTGGAGGAAAAGTCAATCACAGGTTACAAACCATGATGGAGATGTGTCATCTCCAGGGTTAAAACCAGGGTATTTCAAGGGCAGGTGCAGGAGAGTGGTATCAGGAGACAGATATCTAGTCTCGTGCACTCCCAGACCCATTTGGCGGGGCCACTGTGAGACAAAGGAAGCTAGACTGGATGGGCCTTTGGCCTGATCCAGCATGGCTCCTCTTATGTTCATATGTTCTTATGTTCTTAAAACCAATGATGTTGCATAACCCTTCTCCACCGCTACCCTGTAATAGGCATTACATCGTGCCTGTTTAAAGGAATGATTCTTTTTACCTCCTGGAAGTTTAGAAACACACACATGCAAACACAATCATGGGCACAGAGTAGATAAGGATATCTCCCAATATGTCTGTGAAGATTCTCAGTCATCCAGGAGAGGTTATCTGGAATTTGAGTTGTGGTGACTGGACTTCTTTTGTTGTGAGATCAAAGCATTTTGCTAGTCACTCAAGCAGCTTCATGAGTCTCTCTCTCTCAAAAAGGCATAAGATAAAAGAGTTCCTCATCTGGATACCCTTATTCAGACAGAGATAGAACTGGGGAAAAATGGATGATGGCACCCAGCTTTGGTGGAAATCTACTGATACCCTTGTTTTATCCAGGAACCTCAATTTAAAAAGGATGTTGACAATCTTGAGTGGGTCCAGAGGAGGGCGACCAGGATAATTGAGGGACAGGAAGAAATGTCTTATGAGCAGCCGCTTAGGGAGCTGGGAATGTTTAGCCTTACAAAAAGAAGGCTGAGAGGGGATATGATAGCCATGTTTAAATATTTGAAAGGATGTCATATTGAAGAGGGAACAGGTTTGTTTTCCCATGGCTTCAGGGACTAGGACATGGGGCAATGGTTTCAAACTACAGGAAAAGAAATTCAATTTAAACATTAGGAAGAACTCCCTGACAGTCAGAGCTGTTTGGCAGTGGAAGATGCTGCCCCAAAGGAGGGTGGTGGAGTCTCCTTCTTTGGAGGTTTTTAAGCAGAGGCTGTCGGAAATAATGTGATGGGGGTTCCTGCATGGCAGGAGGTTGGACCGGATGGCCCTTGAGGTGTCTTCCAACTCTATGATTCTAAGAACAGCATCAAAGTCCACCAAAACAACCTTGGTTGGAGCAAATTTCTCATATTCCCCCTACCATCTCCTCCACGGTGACCACCAGTTCCCCAGAGGGAGAACACTAGGAAATGGCTGTCTGATGACCTTGATATCTGTGCCATAATCTTGGCTGACTTCCTTGGGTCCCCTTTAAGTCATCTTCAGTCCTTCCCCAACCCCCCAACCCCCAAAGGGTAGAAATAAAAGAAGTGAGCAAGTAAGTAAGTCAATCACCTTAAGGAAAGATTGGGGACCAGCATGAGTTTCTCTGCCACCTGTTCAGGTAGCAAGCATGGCTCAATTATGACACTTGGGTTTTGGAAAGAGAGCTCAGTGGAGATGCCCATAGGAATCAAGCAGCCTATCAAGAAAAAAAAAGGGAGTCACACAGAGGTTGGGAATTTATTGACAAAGGCAAGGAAGAAACCCTGCCCTCCAGCCATGATCTTGGCTTCAGTAGAGAGAGCAGCAGGCTGATATATACCACCCCAAACACTCATGTTTTATCTTTATGTTGGAATTAATCGCTTTGGGCAACTCGATCGCGGTGTTTCAAATGACCTGCCTTCTTATTATTTGTGTCATGAAAAGGAAAAGAGAAAAAGGGAGGCAGGACAGGAGCCAAGAATGAGGAGCTACTGGCAGGTAGAAGGTTAGGGGACCTGGGTTTACTAAAGCCATCATCACCGGTGCTGCTGTGTCTCCTGCATTTGCTGAAGCAGGCTTGCTCATACAGAAGGGAGCCAGTGTATGATAGGATGCTGTAGTTCTCAAATACTTGAATATATCTTAATTGCACTGGACTGTATATTATCCCTCATTACTATAAGCCGCCTTGGGTCCTTTTCAAGGAGAAAGGCGGGGTAAAAATACCGTAAAATAAATAAATAAATAAATAAATTTCTCTACCTGTACTCCACCAGGCTAGAATCATAGAATAATAGTAAGGCGACTATAAGGTCATCAGGTCCAACCTCCTGCTCAGTGCAGGACAGGACAGTAGGGAAAGAGGAGGACTAAATATGAGAGGGACTGACTAGCTAAAATAAGCCACAGGTTTGAGTTTGCAAGAGTTCAGGGGGCTGTTGAGTAGAGGAGGTCTTGAAGATTGCTCATTCATAGGGTCACCATAAGTCATAGGCATCGGACCAGCTCTGCCATTCCATCAGGCTATTCCAGTGATGTGGAGAGGGTTTTTTTTTTTTGCTGCTTGGGTAACAGTTTAAACTTCAATATTAACCCACCCAAGCCTTGTGATCTAAAGAGGCCACTTCAGCTTTGCATGCAGTGTGGAAACAACACAGCTTCTATACAGAGCACAATACCATAGTCCCTTGAGACTGAAGGATGCCTGTGCTAAACATGCACGTCAGTGCAGAACACATGCATGTGTTGTGGACTGCTGCCTCAAAACTAGAACCTTGGTGCCATTCAAAGACTGATGAGTGGGTCAGCTGATCTGGACGTCAGGGAGACCCTTGCGGCATGACGCTGACAGTTCCTTACGAAGTTCTTTGTCCTGCTTCGTGCCCATCTCTAATAACCTCAGAACTGCAGAGCTGGAGGAGGAAGCTCTGGATCATCCAGTCCTGTCCCTCTCAAGGAGGCCCAGTGGGGAATCGAACTCCCAACCTGTGCCCCCCCCAGCCCGGCACCTACAATGGAAGTTTAGGAGAAACACTGGTTGTCCAAAGCTTTAGTTAGGATGACACTAAGTCTCAACTACCTGCAGACATTTTGGAGAGAAACAGGGGGAATTCTTTCAAACTGTTATGAAAAATGTGCTCTCGTACCTCCAACCATTTCTACATCCCGCCAGTGGTCAAGAATCACTTTCCTGCCTAGCTGTTAGAAGTGCAGGAAACCTTGGGTCTTATTTTGCACTTCCCCACATCCGATCTCGCTTGATTTCGGAAGCTAAGCAGGGTCGGCCCTGGTTAGTACTTGGATGGGAGACCACCAGGGAATAGCAGGTGCTGTAGGCGCCTGGAGTAGGAATTGGCAAACCACTCCAGTATTCCTGCCATGAAAACTCCATGGACATGGAGTCACAAAGAGTCGGTCACGACTGTAACAACACAGCACGCACACACACAACCTGGCTGGGAGTGAATCCTGCCTGCCGTCTTAAAGATTGGCTGCCAGGGATGAGATGTTGGATTGAAGAAAAAAGACAGAAAGAGCAAAACAAATGCAAACAAATGAACACCTCCCCCAAGCCTTTACTTCTGCTTTGGGCTCTTTGATGAGTCTCTGAAAGAGAGATTCTTATACACAAAGGATTTGTTTAAACAAATGAAGGGAACATGAAAACGTAGTTTTTCTTTTTTCTTTGTATTTCCCCTTTTCATCAGACTTCTCCTTCATCAAAATCTCCCAGGAGATTCTCCTTGCCTCCCAGCACCCACCCCACTCATTCCTCTCCTTTTCATTGCCTCACCACCACCAATGCTGGGTCTGCAGGACATTTTGGGGACCACTAGTGCCTGGTAAAGAAATTGTGTGTGTGTGTGTGGGAGAGAGTTCCACCATGAAATGACCTGAAGGAGGTGTCCCTTTGGGGTTAAATGAAAGGTCCAGTGGGAAACAGCAACAATGAAAGAGCTCCCCTCCCATGCCAAAAGAAATTGAAATGAGATGAAATAGGATGGAATACTTTTATTTTTGCAAAAAAATTCATATCATTGTTTTGTTAATTTGTTATTAGTTTTTGCCCGCTTTCCCCCAGCACCCACTGCGTGGCCCCCGCGGCCCAGTTGGAGCTGGGGGGGGGCTACGAATGGGCGTGGGAGGAATAAAGAGGGGGAGCGGCGTCAGAGCTGCGCTGCTCTGGCCGCCTAAGCGCAGCCTCCTTCTTATCTCCCCTCCCGGGGCTGGGCTGAGGCTCAAGCCTGCCGCATCCCTCGATGGCACCAATGAGATGCATGCTCCCTCCGTGCAGATTGGTGCGAAAGGACCTCCGGACCAGCACCACGTAGGAGACATCTCTGCCCCCCATTAACGAAATGAACCTAACCAAACTAATTTTTCTCGGTTCGGTTTGTTTCGTGTCAAATTTGCTCCTAGGGTCGTTATTTGTTGCATTACGGAGCGAAATGAATAACGAATAACAAAACAAAAAATTCACTTTGTGCCCATCTTTAGCCACAAAGCAAACTGTGGTCACAAACAGCAGCTGTAAAGCAAGCTGTTGTCACAAATAGCATCTGTAAAGTAAGCTACTGTCACAAATAGCAGCCATAAAGCAAGCTACTGTCTCAAAACAGCAGTCATAGAGCAAGCTACTGTCAGGAAACACTTGGGTGGGCAGGTGTTTTCTCTTATCCACGGTTTTCATTATCCACGGGAAGGCCTGGAACCAATCCCCGGTGGATACTGGGGTTCTACTGTAGTTGTTTAAATTTCTCTTCAGTGTCTCCAGCACTGGAGCACTCGTGACCTCCACTCGAGGTCACTGGTTCCATTGCTGTACTGCTCTAACAGTTTGGAAATTTTTTTCTGATATTCCGCCTAAACCTGGCTTCCTCTAACTTGAGCCTGTTACTACATGTCAAAAGTAGGCTAGGTGATACCTTTATTGGTCACTACTAAAACAAAAAATGTAAGCTAAGCTTCTGATATCAACTTGCTATCTTTATCAAAGCATTGTACCAAAAATGCAATCTTGGTAGAGGATGTAGTCTATCAGGCACTGAGAATCTTTTTGGTTTTGCCCTGTGCTCTGGGATGGTCAAGAACAGATCCTGCTTCTCCTCTGTATGCCTACCTTTCAGGTATTTGAAAAATGTGATCATCTCTCTCCTCACTGGCTTAGATATCTGCCTGCAGAGCCAGAGGATCGATCATGGGGTCCTGTCCAGCCCTGCCCTTCTAAGATTATATAGGACTTCAGAGGTCATCATGGTGCCAAGTATTCCTCAGATAGCAAGGCAGCTTCTTAGAATTCATTTCAAGTTTTAGTTTAGTTTGAGTGTTAGTGGTGGTCTCTAAGGTCCTGGTGATAGGGTTCAGTACCTTGACTAGCTCCTGTGAAGTTCACACCAAAAGCCAGAGCTGCTTCACTGCTTCTTTGAAACTGCAGTGGCTCTTTCCATAGCTTCCTGTGGACAGAAATGTTACGTCATGGATTTCACAGATTTCTTCTCTTTTTGCCGGCCTGGTAAAAATGCTGCTGTTGAACATCTCCTTAGAAGTGTTCAAAGACTTTTCCTCCAAAGCTTTCTTTGCAAAACAGGAATTATTTAGAGTTGGAGATGCATTAGAGAGAATGTTTGCTTTTCAATGACTTTGTCAAGGTCAAAAACCATTTAGGGATTTAGAAGCAATCGCCAAGTGCTAGTTAACCAGAAGTAGATTAGGAAAGGAGGTAAAATTGTAATGATGGTGTCCATTAAGGAGCCCTCGGGGCTGCTCCAAGGCATTTGCTGCCTAAGCCCAATCAGAGAGCTCCCTCATAGTCAAGTAACTTTGCTTGCAAAGCAAAGGGGGAAAATGCCCCACTTGAAAATGATTGAAATAATTGCTCAAATTGTTGGGGGTGGACCCGGTGGTCCAGCCCTGACCCTGCACAGCCAAGCAAAACAATGCACTAGGCAATAGTGTGTGTGTGTCGGAGAGTCATCCAAATAAACCTCATCACTTTTCCATTGGGTTCTAAACTAAGAAAATTGGCTGACCTTTCCCAAAACCCAGAGTCTCCTGCCTTGGGTAGCTGCCTAGTCCATGTAATAGCAGAACCGGTCCTGATGACCCCAGCTATACATACATGGAAGAGAACGTGTGAGTGCACAACTGCACCCTGGAAAAACATTGCAACAACACACCCATGCACACACACAAACATATACATTGTTACCATGGTATTACTTTATGTGCATTACCTGCAGTCTATGATCTGTGCAGAGTAGTGTTGACCTGCCCTGCTACTTTGGGTGAGACTACAGGATGCTCCAGATACACCTGCATCTGGAGCATCCTGTAGAGCCAAGAAGAGCCAAGAAGAGTCAACCATTAGTAAAATCCAACACAGAAAACAATTTGGATTCAGACATGCTGGACTTGCTTCAGCTTTGATTTTTTTTTTTGGCCCATCTTTTATCACTTTACATGTGTGCATTGTAATACTCAGTGTGGTACATTGGACAGAGTGACAGACTGGGATTCAGGACAGCTGGGTTCAAATCCCGGCTCAGCCATGGGAACTCACTGGGAGAGTGGAACTTGTAAAACCACTCCTTAAATATCTCATCTACCTTGAAAAGCCCAACGAGGGTTGCTATATGTCAGTTCAGACTCGATGGCACATAGCCGATGCCACCACTGGTCCATTGATACCAAAATGTCAGTAATGCCGAGAGGAGAAAAGACACCGAAGGCATGATTTGATAGGAAGCTTTCATAAAAGTCGCATGCTCAGCACCAGGTCCAGAATGTAAACATAAAAGTGTGCTTTAGAAGTGAAATCACAGACAGTTCTGTCTAAGGAAGAAGAAACCTGAAACCATCCATAGCTTTTAAGCATACCGCCTCCACACTGTTTGTCCTCAACATTCTGGTAAAATTGTTTATTTAGTAGATTACAGATCTCAGACTCCTTCAGCCAACTTGATCACTGACTGGAAAATTTGGGGATTCTTGTCTGAACAAGAAACTTCTCCAAACTCTGTTCTCCAGGAGGGAAATAGAAGGCCGCTGAGTGCAACTCTCAGCTCAAGGCCAAATCAAAGGAGATCTGACAGGTGGCTATCCAATTTTCTCTTGGAAACCTCCAGTGTTGGGGCACTCACCATCTCCCAAAGTCATTGGTCCCATTGTTTTACTGCTCTAACAGTTGAGAATTTCCCACCTCCCTTATGTCCAACAGACAGAGTTTTGTGCTATTTGATCGGCCAGTGGAAGCAATATATTGAATAAATAGCCAGAGACAGAGTTTTCTTAAAAACCAAACAGCTGTATTACAAATTATACAAAAATATATCACAGCATCAAAGAACTTATACAAAGTTCAACAGCATAACAGCATTTAATACATATGACAAAATATATGACAGAGAAACAAAGTGGGTGTCTTTACTCACAGAAGGCCCAATGAACAATGATTTACAGAACAGTTTTATACATGTGTCTGTCCAATCATAAATGACATTACCTCATAGCTATTGCAACCCCTTGCATCAGCCAAAATTCATTATGTTAATTCTTAACATCTGTACTCCATTAGAAAAAACTATACATTGAGTCACTGTGACTTTGCACTTGTATAGACTCCATCTTTAAATCAATTAAATACATATCATATATATATAGAACATCCTTTCTAATACATGTATTTCACTAACTAATATCTGACAGTCTTCCAGTAATTAGAGCCCATTACTATGTGTACTGCACTTGGGGATGACTAAGAATTTGGTTGTTGTTCGTGTCCGACTCTTCGTGACCCCGTGGACCAGAGCTCGCCAGGCCTTCCTGTCTTCCACTGCCTCCCGGAGTTTGGTCAAATCCATGTTGGTGGCATCGATGACACCGTCCAACCATCTCATTTTCTGCCATCCTCTTTTCCTTTTGCCTTCCATCTTTCCCAACACCAGGGACTTTTCCAAGGACTCCTCTCTCCTCATGAGGTGGCCAAAGTACTGGCGCTTCAGCTTCAAAATCTGTCCTTTCAGTGAACATTCAGGATTGATTTCTTTCAGGATGGATAGGTTTGATCTCCTTGCAGTCCAGGGGACTCTCAAGACTCTCCTCCAGCTGCATTAGGTTGTCCCAAATAATCTCCACGGATTCAATCTGAAATAAAAGGAGTCAATTTATCCTTGGAATGCAACATCATTAAGGTCACGGTTTTTGTCTGCTATTCAACCAACAGTTGTTGTTCAGTTGTTCAGTCATGTCCAACTCTTCGTGACCCCGTGGACCAGAGCTCTCCAGGCCTTCTTATCCTCCACTGCCTCCCAGAGTTTTGTCAAATCCATATTGGTTGCATCAATGACACCGTCCAACCATCTCATTCTCTGCCGTCCCCTTTTCCTTTTGCCTTCAACATTTCCCAACCTCAGGGACTTTTCCAAGGACTCCTCTCTCCTCATGAGGTGGCCAAAGTACTGGAGCCTCAGCTTCAAAATATGTGCCTACAATCTGGTTATTAGTACCTATCCTGATGCAGATTTGCTATCTCGAATGTAAACAAAGTACAAACATGTGATGTTTTTTCTCATGCTGTGAACATGAGACGGAGACCTTAAGATTAAGTTTTTATCAACTGGATCAATATAACTTACAAGGTAGACTGTCTCCCCTTATAAGCACTGCATATAGGATGATATCACATTATATTTGTTGTTGTTGTTGTTCAGTCGTTCAGTCATGTCCGACTCTTTGTGACAGAGCTCGCAAGGCCTTCCTGTCTTCCACTGCCTCCCGGAGTTTGATCAAATCCATATGGGTTGCATCGATGACACCGCCCAAACCATCTCATTCTCTGCCGTCCTCTTTTCCTTTTGCCTTCAACATTTCCCAACATCAGGGACTTTTCCAAGGATTCCTCTCTCCTCATGAGGTGGCCAAAGTACTAGAGACTCAGCTTCAAAAATCTGTCCTTCCAGTGAACATTCGGGCTTGATTTCATTCAGAAGGGATGAATGAGAATAGATAGTGCTTAGGTTTGACCACCATTCAAGTCTTTGTAAAGTGCTATCAAATCTCCCTTGAGTCTTCTTTTCTCAAGGCTAAACATGCCCAGTTCTTTCAGACTTTCCTTGTAAGTTATGGTTTCCAGTCCCCTGATCATCCTTGTTGCCCTCTCCTGAACTTCCTCCAGTTTGTCAGCATCCTTCTTCAAGTGCCGTGTCCAGATCTGGACACAGTAGTATAGATATGGCCTAACCAGTCAATTTGCAGTGTGGTAGCTCAGCAGACTAAGGCTCTGAAAAATGTCATCTGCAAAGTCAGCAGCTCAGCAGTTCAAATCCCGGGTGCCACACATCGGAGTGAGCACCCGCCGATAACCCCAGCTCCTGCCAACCTAGCAGTTCGAAAGCATGTAAATGCAAGTAGATAAATAGGTACCGCCGTAAAAAAACAGGAAGGTAAAACAGTGTTTCTTGGCAGCCATGCCGGCCACGTGGCCACGGACTTGCACAACACTGGCTCTTCAGCTTGAATACGGGGATGAGCACTGCCCCTAGAGTCGGACACGACTAGCACGCATGATGCGGGGGGAACCTTTACCTAACCAGTGCTGAATGTTTCTCTTTTGGTTCCTCCTGCAAGGAGACAATAGCCAAGCAGATAAGGGCCCAACTCTCTGATTTCTAAGCTTATGGAAGTTTGAGTTGCGCTTTGTGAGTTGCGGCGAGTCGCCTGTGCCCCCGTCTCGGAGAAAACATGATTCTCCGGAAGAAGAGCCAAGAACATTAAGGCGATGACACGCTGAGTACATTTGCTTTTGGCATCCACTGCTGTCTTTCTGTGCCCACTCCAGTGTGAATGTCCCTCATTAAGATCTCCCCAGCAGCTACCGCCCCCCAGGGACTCATTCCAGCTGGGTCCTAAACATTTCAGCGCTGGCTTGCTGAGTTCACGGGCTGGTCCCTCCGGCGGTTCCTGACCCATGTCCAGCACATAAGGAAGGAATGGCTTTCAAGTGAGCCATCCTGGAATGCACTTCCAGAAGAAAACAGGGACACTGGACACTCCTTTGCAATCAGTCGGAGATTTGATGCAACTGGATCAAAACTCCACTGTATTGTTGGCCTGGATGAAGGATTACTGTCATGGGGGCATTTCACCACTCTCTCTGGGGAATCTGGGAGCTTAAATTAGAATCCTTTTCATGCAGAGCCTGGAGTCGAGGGGCATATCTGGGAATGGGTGGGGATGGGCAGAAAGGTACATCTGCCCCCGGTGCAGCAATCTAGGGGTACCTGGAGGGGGGCAGGAGGAGGAAGCCAGGCACCCTCCCGCCACCCAGCAGTCCTCCTTTCCCCTAAAGCTTGGCGACGGCACCCCCTCCATCGCCTCCGCTGCCGTATGCCAGGCAAGGGCGAAGCAGGCAGGCAGGCAGGCAGGCAGGCAGGCAGGCAGGCAGGAGTGCAGTGGCCATGGTGCCCTCCTCTTTCTCTTCCTTGCCTTTGTGGGAGAGGTATAAGGTGCATGCACACCCACACACCCACACCCACACCCACACACACCCACAGACACACATGCCCGCCTGTCTGCCCGCCTGCTTGCACCCACCCTATGCCTGCAGGGTTCGCCCCCGTTGCTGGGTGGGTGCGATGTGGGGGGAGGCAGCAGGAAGGGTGCAAAAATGAACGTTGTCCCCAGGTGCTCCAAATCCTGGCTACGCCTCTGCTGGGGTCCACCACCGACTTCTTGCTTTTACCCCCCAATTTGGTGGGAAACCCAAAAATCACCCCAAGAACTTTGAAGCCATCCTGGTGTTTCTATCATGGTGCTTTTTATGTGCATGTTACGTGCCATCAATGCAGAACTGACTTTTATAGCAACCCTGACAGGGTTTTCAAGGTAAGTGAGGGCCTTTTCAGACAACCCCTAAGATCTGCTGGCTACTTAATTTCAGACCAGAGATCTTGGGGGTTTGCCGCTGTTCCTGTGTTCCCACCCCCTCCGCACTCCTGGTTGCTGGCTGCATGAGGGGAGGGAGAAAAAAATGCGCTCTGCTCCTGGCAGCATTCCAGTCTCTTAGTATCTCTTAAAGGGGCGGGGGGGCAAAAACAAACAAACAAATAAACAGAAGGGAGGAGAGCCCAGCACTCACTAGGTTACATCCACATCAGGAATTTTTCACCCCCGGAGAGCAGGTACTTGAAAAGTGTGCTGGGACGCGCTTAGATGGGCGTGGTCGCACTTAATTTTTTGTAAACTCCGGAGCTGGTGGGAAAACAATTTTAAGCTCCAGATCTGGGAGCCATTTGCCGCGGATTTTAGGGGTCGTGTGAAAAGGCCCTGAGCTATTTAAGGAGCAGACTTTACCTGTTCCATTCCCCCTTTCTGCAACTCTCCATGGGGCGATTCGAATCCAGCTCTCCTGCGTCCATCATGTGACCCGCTACACCACACGGGGTGAAGGTGCTAAGGGTGTGGTATGTCTACAAAAGGCCAGGTGGCACTGATCTCTCCCGACTCCTAAGATCTTGAACACTCAGGTACACACTCTGAGAAAAAACAAAAAACACCCACCCTCTAAATGAGGAATTGGAGATCTAGAGGGGGCCTGAGTCTCCATAGCTATTTTGGCAGCCCCTGCCCCTTGGGGAGGACAAAATAGACTGTTTCGCTCCATCAGGGGAAGGGGCTTTTGATCACTTCCTGTGTGTGGGAGGGGTTGTAAGTTTTTTTAAGATAGTGAGTATGGCCTTTGCAACCTCTACAAAACAGCTTCCCACCCTTTGCTCAGGACATGCCTCCCCAATGCACTTATATCAGTGCTATACAATAGGACCCCCATACCTAGGCGTGGGGGATCAGTTCCATCGTGGATGCAGAAAAATGCAGATTATTGAGCACACTATTTTAACGCTATACATAGTGTGGTCTCTAGCTTCTTCTAATGGCCAGTTCTGGTAATGACATCATGGACATATATTTCTCCAGCAGATACTACACAAAGCATGGTCTCTGGTTCCCTCTAGTGGCTAGTTCTGGTAATTTCATCTTTAGAAAGATATATTTCTGGGATTTTTCTTTTCATATTTTCAGTATTTTCAGATCATGGACGAGTGAATCAGAATAGCTGAGGATAAGGGGATCCTACTGTACCAGTAGGGTAGCCAGTGTGGTGTAGTGGGACTAGTGGCAAACGATTGGGAAACATGAGTTTAGAGCTATAAAGAAACATTTTGGTGCCTTGGACAAACGTTACTCTTTCCCACCTGGTCCTCCATGAAGTGTGGGCATCAGCTCCCCATGAAAAAGGAGGCAGCATATATGGTATTCTCCTTAAAAGATCCTTATGGTGTGGTGGTGGGCAGGGAGGAAGTGAGCAGGAGGTGTTGCCAATTATTTTTCTTATCAGATTTTGCTACTTTCTAAATATTGGCAGCTTAGGGCAAAATCCTACTCACTCCTCCCTCATTATAATCCTGACTGGGGTTAAAAAAATCCTTGCTCAGCCATGCAAACACATGGGCGGCGGATGCAGGTGGGATAACAGTGGTAAAGCTATTCCTTAAAGACGTCATATGCGCTGTGTGTCTGTAGGTGTCTGTGAGGTGTGTGTGTGTGTGTGTGTGTGTGTGTGTGTGTGTGTGTGTGTGTGTGTGTGTGTGTGTGTGTGTGTGTGTGTGTGTGGTGTGAGTGCATGAGTGAGTGAGTGAGAGAGAGATGGTTCTAAAGGAAAAAATGAATCAAAACGAACCTGATTTGTCAATTTGTCAGGGAACCCCCCCTGCAAATTCATTATTTGCGATTCATTGACCTTGACAAATCATGAATTGAACTGAAGCCCCATTTTCCTTGATTTGTGCTCATCGCCTATGTACTGAACCCAGCATCTCTGGTGTGAGCTTGGGATGAATAGATATGGGTGGAAAGGAATCAAGTGCCTCTTCCTCTATCCATCCTTTGCTCAGAAGTTTGGCACTTTCCCTGGAGGCCTGTAAGAGCACAGCAGTTCCTTGGGGCATCAGCTTGAGATCTGTTAACTCACCACACACACACAGCTATACAGAGAGAACCATAATTTGTTGAAGAAGTTTCAGAAGATTCTCTCGCAATGTGAAAGCTGAGTCCCCAGGGCCACAGGAATACAATTTTCCAAGGAGTGGCTATTAAATGTGGAGGAAGAGGTGCCCTGGGGAAACAACCTCATAAAAAACAAAACAAAGCAAAACAACAACAACAACAACAACAACAACAACAACAACAACAACAACAACCCAGAATGTAGGTTAATTTGATCCATTCACAGTCCTGCCATTCAATCAGAGGCAGCCTGTAATGTAAACAGAACACTGAGGCACTGGAGAAAAGACTGATATTTAATTACCATCTTCCGCTTTGATTGGGAAGCATGCCTGGTTATTAATAAGACTTGTCTTTGATGGGAATTCATAGGGGCGAAATCCCAAATGGTCACAGGGTTGGGGACAGGAGTGCATTTAGAGAGAGAGAGAAAAAGAAGATACAGGGGTGAGCCCATGATTTGCAAGAGACCATAGAAGAGGAGGCAAATGGATTATGGAGTTTTACGGGAACATGTGTACTATTAAAAAACCCATCGCACATCAGCATGTTTTCAGCTTTCCGATCGACTGAGCCTTAAAGGGAAATTACATTTTCTATCACATAATCAATCGGGGTTAATGGAGCTTCTCAGGGGCATGTTCTCCATTTCTTGTTACCCCAATTGGCCATTTCCCCGAAAGTTTTGTGTTTAATCAGACAGCTTAATCAGAGCGGCAAGGACCTGGGTGAAGCTGCAGCATGAAGGAAGACCAACATGTCCATCAAGTTCAATCACATGCAGGCATCCCCTGATAAACAATTTGGCATCCTTTTCCTTCCTGATTTTAACCCGTGTCTCCCTGCACAAGGCTGGCTGTGAATATTGCTGAAAGAATTAAGACGACTCGCCTCAACACAGGTTAAAGCCTTCCCCAAAGGGACCTGAAGTCACCCTCTTCAAATCTCTGAGAAGGTATTTATCTGGAGACGGAAATGTTTCACTACTCATCCAAGTAGCTTCATCAGTCTTCGTCAGAGTGGCAAAGCTCGTTGGATGAACAGTGAAACCTTTTGATCTCACAAGAAAAGAAGTCCAGTTGCCACAACTCAGCTTTCAGATACCCTCAGCTGGATGACTGAGAACCTTCACAGATTTATTTCTTTGGACTACAGTTTCCAGCATTCCCATAGCAATGCTGGTTGGAGGATTCTGGGAGTTACACTTTCCAAACCTACTCTTTTGCAGACGAGATCAACCTCATTTCTCCATCCATCCATCCATCCATCCATCCATCCATCCATCCATCCATCCATCCATGTTATAAACACATATACCATCTTATATCCCCTGAGTTCAAGGTGAATTATGTTGTTGCTTTGGCTTGTACACCATCTCGTTATGCTAAAACATTCCTTGGGCAGTTTACAATATAATCATGCAAGGAGCACTTTGCCCTCAGCAAGCTGAATACCATACATTTTACTGATCTCAGAAGGATGGAAAGTTAAGTCAAGTTGGAGAGTCGGCGACCTAAATCCATTGGGATCCAACTCAGTTCATGAGCAGTCTTTGACTGCAGTACTGTAGTTTAACCATTGCACCACAACAATCCTGTTGTGTTGAACATCAACGCTATAGAATTTATTTATTTATTTATTTATTTATTTATTTATTTATTTATTTATTTATTTATTTATTTTATTTTATTTTATTTTATTTTATTTTATTTTATTTTTCTGTACCACCCGTCTTCTGCAGGAACTCCGGGCGGTTAACAGCATCAACAAACAAACAATAAAAAATAACAAAAATAGAAAGAAATATCTGGCAAGATAGATAAAGTAAACAAAATTGCCAAAGGCCTCGCAAAAGAGCCAGGTCTTCTTTTGAAGGCTGGCAGGGACTGTGCAAGGCACGACTCACTCGGGAGATATGGTTCCAGAGCACAGGACCAGCCACAGAGAAGGCTCGGTTGCGGGTTACCACTCTCCTTGCCTCCCTGGGCATGGCCACCCAAAGTGAGAGCGCCTGTGACATTCTGGTAGGTCGGGCCTCAGTTGATCTCTGGAAGATCTGCTCTGCCAGTTATTCAGGTCCCAAGTCGTGGAGGGTTTTGTAAATCAAAACCAAGACCTTGAATCTTATTTGGGATGCAACAGGTAGCCAATGCAAGCAGGCCAGAGCTGGGGTGATGTGGTCATATTGACCCACACCAACCACCACAGCATTTTGTACCTGTTGAAGTCTCCAAATAAGAGTCAAGGGCAACCCCATGTAGAATGGCAACAATAACATTATTGACAATCACTGAACCCTCCTCATCCTGAACAAGATTGGCCTGGCCCGAGACATTTCGCTGCCTGAGCCAAAGATGGCATTCGCCTCTCATTGGGAAGCCCTTTGGTTCTTCTGCGAACAGCTTCTTCAGCTGCTACCACCCAGGGTAGATGGTTAACTCACTGGCCGGTTAGAGGACACAACAGGTATCACTCCATCCTCCATCACCTTGCTGAGGACCATCCCACTTTCAAGGCAGCTGCTGCACTCCATCTAACGGTAGGGCTGGGCCTACTGTTGCTTGTTCCTCAAGGGAAAAACGCCCACCATTGCATTTCTCCACCACCACTTTGTCATCAAAGGAAGCCCATGGGGTAGGTCAAGAAGAGCGACTAGGCCAGCATTTCTCAGTCATTTTTGTGGCCCAGTGGGGACTTGAACCTTGATCTTTGCTTCCCACAGCCTCACCTCCTGGCCACCCTCACCCTTGGCCTAAGGCAGCAGGGACAGCTTCATTCCTGGAAAGCTGCAGGAGAAGGTCCAAGCCGCAACCGTTTTCCAGAAATGGGGTGTCCAGGTGTGTCGACCTGAGACTGAAGATCAAATTCCAAAGGGATCCCAATTGTACCTGAGGGATGCAAGTCAGGCGTGTAATTGAAATATAGAAGAGGTCCAGCATTTTGCAGCTGGGCCTTTCTGATCAGCTCCCTTGAGTTTCTCCCCACACCTTGGTACTCACGTGACGTTGCATTTCCAGACTGCAGCTTCCAGACAACTACCGGCAGCACGGAATCCTAACCCTGCTGGTTGGTAGGATTCTGCAGTAAAGAAACAAACAAACAACCCAAGAACAACCAAGAACCCTGTTTCCCTCTTCTGCTCTGTTCAGCAGAGCCCAGGCCATTCCTCCCCTTTGTGGAAAAGCTCATTTTCAGATGTATAAATTAAAATGATGAAACCAACTGAGAGTTTGATTCCCCATTGGGGCCCCTTGCGAGGGGCTGGACTTGTTGTTCCCTTAAGTCCCAGTTCATCACTTCTAAGATGATGATTATCGTATTTTTCTGTCTATAAGATGCCCCTGTGTATAAGAAACCCCCACTGTTCCAACGCAAAATCACAGTTTTGCAACCACTCAGTTCTCTCCTATTATTATTTCCACATATAAGACAACCCTCCATTTTTAGTCTAACAGTTTTAGACAAAACTATACTGTAGTCTTATATACAGAAAAATACAGTATTAACTGCTTGATAGTGTCTGCAGGGCCAGAGGTGTCTGTCTGCAGGGCCAAAGTTTGGGAATTCAATTCCCTACTGTGTTTCCTTCACAGGGGCAGGATTTGATGATCCATTGGGTCATTCATTCACCTCATTGTTCACCTCAAGGCTAAGGATACTATTGTCTCCCTAACGAGCCTATTTAGGCCACTGTTCATCTTATGAGCCTAATTCAGGCCAGGGTGACAAGAGGTCAAAGCTGCCTATAAGATGGAGGATTTGCGCTAGCTGTATTCAGACCGATGAAGCTGTTTGGATGAACAGTGAAACGTTTCTATCTCTCAAGAAAAAGAAGTCCAGTAGCCATGACTCAATTTCCAGATACAGTATCTGTTGAATATCGGCCCAGTATATATGCTGATCTTAATATTGTCGTTTTGTGTGGCTCCTATGGTGTTATTCCTGAGATCTGCAGCTGCTCGTAATATTGTATGAAATTTCTTGACATGGTTCCCAAAGCCCCAATGACGACAGGGGCCACTGAAGTGTGTTTCATCCGGAAGTGCAATGTTTAGATTGCCCAGTCCAGATATTTTGTTAGATGTTTCCAGTTCTTTAGCTTCAACTCTGGCACCCCTTGGAATTGCAACGCCAATGATCCAAACCTTAATTTGTTCTCTCCCCACCCCCACCCCCACCCCCAGGTTGCCTTGGATGTTTCCAGTCAAACATCCTGCTAGTCACTGGAGTTTCTCTGGCTTGTTTAAAATATTTTGATTCTGTTCTTCAGCAACAGGGAGGCTTTCACCGAATCAATACAAACCATTAAAAAAAGAATCAATGAAACAATTAAAAGCAGAGTGGATGTGACAATGAAAAGGTGATGGTGGAAAGAGATCTGATTCCATACATAACCTCATTCAGACTGAACGTCACAGAGGCTAGGGCAAACAAAGCGATTATCAGCCACTCTGGAAAGAAAACAAATTTAGGACTTCAAATGATATCACCTCTTGTGTGTTATTTGAAAATCATATACTTGCCCGTAATATCCAGTGTTGCTGTTATGAAATGTAATGCGGTTTCCCAAAAATCTTGTTTTTCGGGAAGGGGTGTGATCATGTGCAACTTTTCTGATTTTGTGCCGCTTAAAACAAAGTTTGCAAAAATATAAAAGTAATATTACTACTAAGGTATTGAGTCAAAAGTAAAATCCCACATCCGAAAAACCAACAACGCAAATATCGTGGTACCCTAGAGACCAATTGTTATATTTCAGTGTGAGCCTTTCCCTCCATTTCTTCACTCTATTTGAAGTAACACTAAGGCATTACTCTTCAAATAGTTATTAACGAATTATCAGAACTTTGAAAGTGTGGCTGCATAGTTCCGTGGTTTTGGAATCTGGCTTCAAATCCAGAGGTCAAATTCCCCGCTGG
The DNA here is from genome assembly GCA_029282475.1 of Phrynocephalus forsythii. Lineage (NCBI taxonomy): Eukaryota > Metazoa > Chordata > Lepidosauria > Squamata > Agamidae > Phrynocephalus > Phrynocephalus forsythii. The sequence goes on from JAPFRF010000007.1 coordinate 90,985,595, forward strand.
GATTAATGGGTGAAGAGTTGACCTGGGTGGTCCTGGGTGAGCTATCTACAGGATCATAGAACCCTAGAGTTGGAAGAGACCTCAAGGGCCATCCAGTCCAATCCCCTGCCATGCAGGAACCCCCATCACTGGACTCCCAACAGATGGCCATCCAGCCTCTGCTTAAAAACCTCCAAAGAAAGGAGACTCCACCACCCTCCTTTGGGGCAGAATATTCCACTGCCCAACAGGCTCTAACCGTCAGGAAGTTCTTCCTAATGTTTAATGTGAATCTCTTTTCCTATACAGTAGCTTGAAACCACAGGTCCAAGTCCTAGTATCCAAAGCCATGGAAAACAAACCTGTCCCCTCTTCAACATGACATCCTTTCAAATGTTTAAAGCAAAGTGTTCTGCTTATATACCGCCCCATACCACTACAAGTAGTCTCTGGGCGGTTTACAATTTTAATTACCGTGTGCAAGCTACACATTGCCCCCCCAGTGAGCTGGGTACTCATTTTACTGACCTCGGAAGGATGGAAGGCTGAGTGAACCTTGAGCCTGCTACCGGGGATTGAACCCAGGTCGTGAGCGCAGTTTTACCTGCAGTACAGGCATTTAAACATAGTTCTCATATCCCCCTCTCAGCCTTCTTTTGGAAAGGCTGAACATTCCAAGCTCCCTAAGCCGCTCCTCGTAAGACATTTCTTCCGGACCTTCAACCATCCTGGTCGTCCTCCTCTGGACCCGCTCGAGGTTGTCAACATCCTTTTAAAACTGAAGTGCACAGAACTGGACACAGTTACTCCAAGTGGGGTCTGACCCGAGCAGAAGGAGTCAGCATGGGATAGGTCCTTTTCTCCCTTACCGAATCCAGAGTCTGCCCAGATGTGCTTGACTACATGCCCCATCAACCCCAGTGGCCATGTCAGCTCTGATGATGGGACATGTAGTCTGACTCTGATGGGCATGTGCATGGGGAAGACCGGTTTATTGCTTCTCATGACAGGATGTCATTCCGCAACCTTTATGAGACACAGAAGGAACCACGACAATGGTGACCAGTTCCCCGGCCTTCCTCGAAGTTGTAACTCAAAGGCATTCTCTACTGTGTTGTCCTTTCCTGTGCATTTAAGGTACTGATTCTCCGTACGGGTTTTACAAGCCCGGTGTTTTACCAGAGCTAGCTGTTTTTACGCTTGCCGCTGTCGCTTTATTTTATTTGTTCCCGTTTCATTATTCTCTTTTACAATTTTCCATGTTTCATCCTGTTTTATTATAAGCCTCTTCGGAGCCCCCTTTTGGGGTGAGGGTGGGTGTGGAGGGCAGGAAGCAGGGTAGAGATGCAAGCAATAAATGAAATGAACGGATAAAATGAAAAGAAGCACATGCCATGTTTTTCAAACCCAATTGCTCAGCCGGGAGCAAAAACTTACTCCCGGGTCTCAGAATGTTGGTAAAAGAATATAAAAGCAAATTGAATATCTGAGACTCGGTAGTTACACAAAGGGTTGGCAGTGGATTAAGTTTCTGGTCCAGACGTCCAGGAAAAAAACCCATTTGTTGGGAATAAGAAAATGCAAAGAGCACAGGCAAGTTGTAGCACATGATGCAACTGCAGTAGGCCCCCAAGTTTGGGGAGTAACAGCAGTCTGAACAGCTGGGCATTCGGTTAGGACCCTGGTATCTGCTAGTGATTGGTTCCAGGACCCTGGTATCTGCTAGTGATTGGTTCCAGGCCTTCCCGTGGATAATGAAAACTGTGGATAAGAGAGAACAGCTGCCCACCCCACCCCCCAGACTGCTGTTTCCTGACAGTAGCTTGCTTTATGACTGCTGTTTCCTGACAGTAGCTTGCTTTACAGAAGCTATTTGTGACAATAGTTGCTTTGTGGCTGCTGAATTATTTAATCCCCCCACAGCAACCATGGATAACTGAATCAGTGGATAATGAATCAGTGGATATGGGGGTCCTACTGTATTTTCCTCCCCCCCCCCCAAGCTGCCAGGCAGAAAGTGCAGGGAGTGAGCACTGGGGCTTCCTAAAGTAGCCACATGGATGAGAGTAAGGGAGGGAATTTAAAAGGGCAATGTATATTCCTCTATTTGATTCTTTCTTTAAAAGATAATGCAAGGTGGCCCTCTTCCTTTACACCATTTGGAATTTACCTCCATCTTCTCACTGTCCTTAGCTTTTTTTAAAACCATCCACCAAGTAGGATTTTTAAACCAACATCTGAATGAATGAACCCACATTTATCTTTCAAAATAGTTATGTTTGTACAAGGAGCCTCGTGGCACACTGGCTAAACTGTTGTACTGAGTCTGCAGCCAAAACTGTGCTCATGACCTGGGGTTCAATCGCAGGCAGCTGGCTCAAGGTTAACTCAGCCTTCCATCCTTCTAAGGTCGGTAAAATGAGTACTCAGCTTGTGTGTGGGATGGGAGCAATATGTTGCCTGCATAATTACTTGTAAACTGCCCAGAGAGTGCTTTATGCACTATGGCAGGGCTGTTCAACTTTGAACAGGACAAGATCTACTTTTTGCAGCACAAAGTGCCTGAGGGCTACTACACTAAAACCTCTACTTAGGAATTTTATCTGTTCAGAGCACATGCTCATAACTAAAAACTTTTGTAAGTAAGGCAGCGGTTTCCCATAGGAATGCATTGAAAACCAATTAATCTGTTCTGGAGGGAACAGATTTCAATGTGCCATGGCCCTTGAACTGCCCCGCTCATCTGAGACAGTGGGCTGGCAGACCCAGAACTTTGCTGGGGCAGTGGGGGTCCTTGGGGTGGGGGAGGGATGGGTGGAAAACTTACCCCCTCACTTTTTTTTATTGATGGACGGTGGGCTACTTTTGAACCCTTCACGGGCTACCAGTAGCCCACGGTCTACCTGTTGGGCAGGCCTGCACTATGGGGTGGCATATACCACATATACTCAAATATAAGCCAAGTTTTTCAACCCTTATTTTTGGCTGGAAAAGAAATGCCCTTGGCATGTATTCGAGTGAATATAGTTACGGCACCTCTGCCACCAGCTTGGGGAAGGCGGCGGAGTGCAAGTCTTGCTCGTTGGAGAAGGCACCCTAAGCTTATACTCGAGTCAACAAGTTTCCCCAGTTTTTTTGGGAAAAGTTTTGTGTCTTGTCTTATATTCGGGTCGGCTTATACTCGAGTATATACAGTAAGCAGAATGCTTTGCTTTGCTTTCACTCTTAGGTTTAATATTTTCTTTTGGCGCTGTAAGCTGCCTTGGGCTGTTTTTAAGGAGAAAGGAAGGATAAAAATGAAATTTCTGTAAATAATATAAATGAATGTACAGAGACTGTAGGGCTGATACTTCACATCCATCTCATTGCTGTTCGCGGTCCTCCTGTGGACCAGTACGAAGAAATCTAACCGCACATCCACTGCGGGATGAAGGGAGTTCATCCCGACCACACCCCCTGAACTGTGATCCAAGTGGGATGAGAGACTCCCCTCCCTGGCCTCGGGAATTTCCTCGTCTCGCTTCGTGTTCCGAAATGAGTGCCCGTGAGGTAAGGCTTGTCACGCACATGCCATTCTCCATCTAGTGGCAGGAGTGCGAAGTGCCATTCACCAGTACATTCCCTTTGGAGTCAGCAACACAATGCAGAGAGATTAAAAGACAAATGCCTCAAACTTAGCTCCGTAACACATTGAAGGCAAGGCTTCAGAGAATCGAAACATTGAAAAATGGAGGGTCAGGGCCAAAAAAACCCTGGAGAACAAAGGCACGGAATTTCCCATCTCATCACGGAACGAGGACGTGCAGTAATAGTCATGCTGGTATCATCCATCACGCCCGTGCGTGAACACAGGAACAGGGACAGAACCAGAAGAAGACCACGTGACTGCAACCGACATCAACACGCAACAAACTTCCTCCCGGGATGATAGTGGATGTGAAGTAACCGTCTAGGAGTCTCTAAACCATAGTGTCAACAATGCAACAAGGCAGGAAGGGAAAGCCATTTCTGAGATGAAGAACATACTGTATTATGGTAACTCCTACTGTTATTTGTAACTCATTACTTCAGCCCATGCCACCTAATGGTTTTCTCCTGAGAAAGTGATAAATGAATTTCTTTCTTTTCTTTATCATCTTGCAGGAAAACACGACTTGTCAATTTGGTTTGTTCTGTTAATGTGATTTTCATCTCAACGCTGCCCTGAGTTATGACATAACCCTGATTTATGGCAATTTGTTATGCAAAAAAATTGTAAAATCAGCACACTCAAATGTCTTTCTGAAAATATATTTTATCTGTATGGGGAGGATAACAGATTGAAAACTAGCTTACACCTGCTCTCCTCATCTTGTAGAGAAGAAGAGTGCAAATATAGAGAAGCAGGTGCACAGGAAGAATTAAGTTTTTTTGGAGGGATTCCAGAAAAGGGTGCCAAGGAGTGGTGAGCCCAAATGGTTTGTGCACCGGCATCTGTATTTTCTCTCCTTTAAAAAGCACCCTTCCCCCAGGGGTAACCAAGGGCGCTTTTACACGACCCCTAAGATCCGCTGGCCTCTTAAATTCGGACCAGAGATCTTAGGGGCTTGTCACTCTTCCTGCTTCCCCACCTCTCTGCACTTCCTGGCTGCTGGCTGCGTGAGGGGAGGGAGAAAATAAAAGGAAGAAAAGGTCGTGCCTCACCTCCGTTCTGGCTCTCGTTCTGGCTCTCGCTCTTGCCGGCAAGATTCCTGTGTCTGTAAAGTAGCTCTTAAAGGCGTGGGAGCCAAAACAAAAACAAACAGAAGGGAGGAGAGCCCCGCACTCACTATCTTTACACCGCATCAAGGAACTTTCAGGACGGAAGAGCAGGCACTTGAAAGGTGCGCTGGGACGCGCTAAAGTGGGCGTGGTCGCACCTAATTTCCTGTAAACTCCGGAGCTGGTGGGTAAACATTTTTAAGCTCCGGAGCTGGGAGCCATTTGCCCCGGAGTTTAGGGGTCGTGTATAAACGCCCCAAGAGAGTGAAACTGTTTGATCCTCCCTACAACCACATGCCACGTCTGCTACCAAGCCCCGTGGCACAGTGGTTAAATGCCTGTCCTGCAGGTAAAACTGTGCTCACGACCTGGGGTTCAGTCCCAGGTAGCAGGCTCCTGGGTGACTCAGCCTTCCATCCTTCCAAGGTCAGTAAAATGAGTACCCAGCTTGCTGGGGGGGGGCAATGTGTAGCCTGCATACTGGAATTAAAACTAAACTGCCCAGAGACTACTTGAAGTGATATGGGGCAGTATATAAGCAGAACACTTTGTTTTGCTTTTTTAAACCCTACTTTCATTTGTCTTAATCTGGTTTCCCCCCTTTGCCATTCCCACTTCCCAATACTCTTTGCAACCTATGTTCAGCTTAAATTAATTCATTTTTCTTCTTCTTCTTAAACCACCACCACCACCACCACAGAACTGGAGAACTGGAAGGGACCTCTATCCACTGTGTGTGTGTGTGTGTGTGTGTGTGTGTGTGTGTGTGTGTGTGTGTGTGTGTGTGTGTGTGAGAGAGAGAGAGAGAGAGAGAGAGAGAGAGAGAGAGAGAGAGAGAGAGAGAGAGGGAAGCTCTTCTCCCTCTCACAAAATTCCAGAACTAGGGGACATTCACTCAAATTGTGGGCTGGGAGAGTGAGAACAGACAAAAGAAAATATTTTTTTACCAGCGTGTTGATAGTCTGTGGAACTCCCTGCCACAGGATGTGGTGATGGCATCTGGCCTGGATGCCTTCAAAAGGGGGTTGGACAGATTCTTGGAGGAAAAGTCCATCCCAGGTTACAAACCCTGATGGAGATGTGTAATCTCCAGGCTTAAAACCAGGGTACTTCAAGGGCCAGATGCAGGGGAGTGGTATCAGGAGACAGAGATCTACATCTGTGCACTCCCAGACACATTTGGTGTGGTCACTGTTGAGACACAGGAAGCTGGACTAGATGGGCCTTTGGCCTGATCCAGCATGGCTCTTCTTATGTTCTGGCTCCCCATCTTCCTGTAGACCAGTGACCTTTTTTGGGCCAAGGCACACTTGTTTCATGAAAAAAATCCAGCACACCACCATTAGAAAATGTTAAAAAATTTAACTCTGTGCCTATATTGACTTTATATAAAGTAATTTTTCAATTTTTATGCACACCAGGCAACAGAGCACACTAGTGTGCCCGGAACATCTTGAAAAACCTGTAGACCCCCTGGCCCTCCTCCTTTGTTGCAGCTAACTCAGCTGACTTGGATCCTTGCGGGGAGAAAGGTAGGATAGAAACATTTTCAATAAATAAATCATTTGGAGGATTTCATCATGTGTGCATGCATGCTCAGGAAGGCAAGTGCACGCATGTGCGTCCATGTACGCATGGAATTCTCGTGGAGGGACCCTGTGCTTCTCCCTCATCTTGCAACTCCACGGCTGATTCCCCCCTTACATTTTAGCCTCCAGTTTGGGTGACCTTGCCGCCATATCTGGCCGACCAGGGTTGATCCCCGGTTGAGTCTTTGCGCGATCAATGCTGTATTTGTCTCGTCAACCCTCCCCATCCTGTCCCTTTATTCCACCGTGGGCCTGACGTGCTCTGAAAAAGGATGCCCTTTGAACGGGGCACCCGAGCTCCCCGGTTGCAGCACGCTGGCCTCATGCTAAGAATAAAGCCTCTCTCAGATAACAAGAATCTTTGATTGACACAGTCCCTACAGGCTTTTCCCGACCTAACAGAAGAAGGATTTTTTTAAATCCTTACCCAACTTCCCTCCCCTTCGTCTCTTTCTTTCGAACTGCTCCTAACATTCTCCTCCATGATTTCAGTTTTGCCACTGCTGCTCTTTAGGTGGGCCACCCTTCCCCCCTCCCCCCCGAACACATTATCAGGTCCCTTTTCCCGGTCCAGGACTTCCAGAGAGATCCTGCCAAAGCGATGCAGGGGGAGGCAAGAGCGAGCTCGATCCTGCACTGGTGGCAGAACCGGGCAACCCGAGGGCTGTCAGAGTCTAATTCTGGCCCTTTCCCTCTGCTGTGTAAATACAGGAAAATAGCACTTCTGATCTCCTTAATGGCTGTTTGCAGAGAACGGTAGATGAATCATCAGCAGCAAAGGGAAAAGAGGGACACTTTCATTAGAGTAACTTCTGCTTCAATGGTTGAGCATTTTATTATCCGGAAATTAACCCATTAATCCCATCGATTTCTATTAATAACTCTAGTGCCATGTTCCCAAAGGCCACTTTGTTTGCAGTGTCTATATGTATATATTGTACCAGTATATATACATATAGACACTGCAAACGAAGTGCCCTTTGGGAACATAGCACTAGAGTTATTAATATATATAATTCTCTCTCCCCCCCTCTCTCAAGATAGGAAACAGCTGTTTAAACTCAGAAGCCATGAATGCCAGGACTTTCATTTATGTACACATTAGGAAAGCTCTTCCAATGATCTAGTTAAGTGCCGGTGAATGTTAAAAGAACACTAAAGCTATATGAATACAATGGCTCCCCTGTTCCTGCATCCCGATTCTCAAGGCAGAGCTTATGACAATTACATTTTATGGAATACACGATCCAAGATTCCCCTGCCAGCCTGGCCTGTGGTAAACCGTGACCATGCTGGCTGGGAGAATCTGGAAGCTGTATGTAATCCAACACGCAACTGTTCTAAGCTCTGTGAACAATCACTGGGCCACTGTGTGAGACAGAAAGCTGGACTGGATGGGCTGTGGCGTGTTCCAGCAAGGCTGCTCTTATGTAGGTGTTTCCGGAATGTCAAAGGAGGTGACAGCAACCCACGGTGTTGTCCAGTGTTCAATTAGTAGAACATGGAGGTTCTACTAACCACCCTTTTATCCCATGTCGTTTTTAAACCAGCTAAAGTACTATGTCTCATAGCAATTCATCCTGTATACAGTGGTACCTTGTATAAAGGAATTAATTCGTTCCAAATGAAATTATATTAAGCAAATTTTCCTTTATACAAATTCCCATAGGAATGCATTGAAAACAGAGTAATCCCATTTTTATGTGGTACGGATTCTCCCCATAGGCAATTATGTTAAGCAAATTTCCCCTATCTCCAGATTTGTTAAAGACATTTTTAGAGACAGGGTCCTCTCAAGGTGCTTCAAAAAAAAAAAAGGAAATAAAATAAGAATGCCAGAGCACTTGAACACACTCAGTTCTCTCTGGTATTGGACAATAAGCAGGGCTGGACCTGATCCGCATAAAGATGGGAGAGCACCAGAAGATGGCCATGAACTTCAGGTCATTCTTGGGGACGAATTCTGCCTTAAACCTTGTTGCGAAGATGTTGCATGCCAGTTGGAGCTGGTGATTCAAGACAAGGGGCGTTTATACACGACCCCTAAGCTCCATCAAATGGCTCAAGCATCCATAAAAATGTTTCCCCACCAGCCCGGAGTTTGCAGACATTTGCAAGCCCACTTTAGTGGTCCCAGCGCAAGGTGTACCTTCTCTTTGGAGGTGAAAAATCTTTGAAGCGAAATAAAATAGTGAATGCGGGGCTCACTCGCTTCTGTTTGCTGCTTTTGGCTCCCGCCCCTTTAAGAGCTACTTTTACAGAGACGAGGGGTTGGACTTGATGGCCTTACAGAGATGGGAGAGGCAGAACGGAGGTGGCGGCATGCTTTTCTTTCTCTTTTTTCATTCCTCACGCAGCCAGCAGCCAGGATGTGCGGAGGGGGTGGGGACAGAGGTTGCGAACCCCTAAGATCTCTGGTCTGAATTTAAGGGGCCAGCGGATCTTAGGGGTCATGTAAAAAGGCCCAAGGAGGACTGTAGGCATGAAAAGGGAACTTCCTTTGTGACACAGAAGTGTGCAAAATACACTGGTGCACGTACAACCGTCTGTCCTAATTTATACGGTGCCATCATCATATGATGTCAAGTTGCTTCCAAGTTTTGGTGAGCATATGAATTAATTCCTCCCCCATCCCCTCCAGGTCCTTTCAACAATAGCCTTGCTCAAGTCTTGCAGACTCAAGGCTTTGTCATTAGAGATGGGCACGAAATGAGTGATTTTTCATTTTTGTTTTTGTTTTTTCATTTCATTACACAATGAAAACGAAATGAAAAACCCTAACCCTAACCCTAACCCTAAATTTTTTAAACAAAATGAAAACGAAAACAAAATGACCAAATTTGCCGTGTTTTTCGTTTTCATTGCAGCAGATGCATTGAACTGAAAAGAATGCTAACGAAACAGCAATTTTTCGTTTTCGTTTTCATTTTTTCGTTTCGAAATTTTTTGCAAAAAAGTCACGAAAATGAAAACGAACCAAAACGGATCCCTAAACGACCAAACGACAAACAAAACACCATTTTTGAGTCGTGCCCATCTCTTTTTGTCATCCTTTCTCAGTCAATCTGTCTCATGTCACGCCTTCCTCTTTCCCTACTACTTTCTGCTTTTCCCACCATCATTTTTCTTTTCCAGTTAGTCTGATCTTTATATGGATTGCAAACTGACAGCCCCAGTTTAATAATTTTCAAATCTAAAGATATTTCAGGCTTGAACACTTTCTTATTTGTGTTTCTGCAGTGCATGCTACTGGTGTACACATGAAAAATTGAGAGGGTGTTTTTTGTAATTTTAATATATCACATTTGCCATTTTAGAGATGGGCGCAAACTAAATTGTGAACCAGAAAAGACACCAATTCTGCTGGTTTGTGGTTCACTTCATAGCTCCCAATTTTCCTGAAATAAAACAAAGTACAGAACTTTGACCCTCTCAGCACGACATCCCCCCCCCAACTGCAAACCAGCTTATTTTGGGGTGTATGTGTGATAGTTTGTAGGTAGCCAGGAACCATCACAAACTGCAATTTTTCCAGTTCGTGTCCACTTCTATTGACAATACATTTGATTTTGGATGTGAAGACCATGAGCAGGTGACCTATCTCTGCTGCTGAGGATACGGTCCAGGTGTTGCTCTCTGAGGATGATGGAGAACGTCATCATCCTTAACCTCTCTCCTAGAGATGGGCACGAAACAAAAAAATTCATTCTGTTATTCGTTATTTGTTTCGTTACGCAACAAAATGAATAACAAAAATTGTGATGAAACTGGAACGAACCAAACAGAACCACGAAAATTGGGTTCGTTACGTTTCATTTTCATTAATGGTGACACACAATGAAATGAGCTGTTTTTAAATGTTAAAAAATGTCCTGAATATCCGTAAAAACCCAGCAATAATTATTTATTCTGCCTGATAATACCGACCAGGGGGTTGGGGTCCTTAAAACATGCATTTATGTCTTTTCTCTGATTGCTGTAGTTTTTTCCTTTAGGGGAGTTAGGGGACATCGACCCAAAATGGCTCCCGATGCCTAATATTGATTTCTTGGGTATTAAAACACCCTGGACATCCATAAAAACGCAGTGATAATTATTTGAAATTATTACCTATCAGGGGGTTGCGGTCCTTAAAATGTTTGTTTTTGTCTTTCTCCCATCGCAATGTATTTTTCTTTTCCCTTTAAAGGATGACACAAAATGGATCCCAGCCACAAGATGGATGCAAGCCATGTGATGGGATCATGTAAATTCTTGGGCAATTTCAACCAATAGCATGCCCAGGTTGCAGACTGGGTAGGTGTGGCAGCCACAGAGGGCATAAAAAGCTTTGGCAGCCCTAGTCCTCCTTGCAGTCTCCAGTGGGAGTTAGGGTGGGATTGCTGTCTCTGCGATTTGTTACTTTAGGCCAGCCAGGCAGGTGTGTGTCTCTGTGTTCCTGCTGGCTGCAGCCTGGCTCTTAGGGGAGAGAAAGAAGAGATTTCTCTTGCAGCCTCCCTGTGTACCTCTCGGTGAGTACCCTCCCCTGCCCCACAGTGCAGTCACTCTGTGGCTGCCTTACGCCCTGGGCAACGCCAACTGCTGCCTTTGCAGTCTCCCTGTGTACCTGGTCTATACTGTGTCTCTGCCAGCATCATTTTTAAGTGTTTTCCTTCTGCTCTGGGGCATTGGGGGACATCTGTGCGTGGAAATGCTTTCAGTCGCGCAAAAAGTGGGTAAAATGAAAAACGAAAAAACAAAACAATTTTTTTTCAAAAAATTCACGAAAAATGAAAACAAACCAAAACAGACCCACAAGGAAAAATGAAAAACCGAAACATCATTTTTTCGATTCATGCCCATCTCTACTCTCTCCATTGGGTTCTTTCTCTACATCAGACTTAAAGCAGTGCAGAATATTAAGCTGGAGTCTCTGTGGGGAGGAAGGGTTTTTTTGGCAGCTAAGTTCACACTGAGTGTTAAAAGCAGGCTGTGCAAAGAAGCAGTGATTAGAAATGATTATGTGGAGATTAATTGGTGGAAACAGAGATTGAGCTGGAACAGTATTAATTGCTGCATATTTGCACTTGCACTTCTCAGGTTCATCTCCACCCTGCACTTTATGAAGTGCCTGTTTTGTTTACACATTCAGTGGCTTAATAATGAGTGCATATTGTCCTGTTTCAACAGGGAGGTCAGCGCATAATCCTCCTCCTTTTTCATAAACTAAAGGGAATTAAAGACAAGGCAGAATTCTTCACAGGACCTAAAATCAATGGTGAGGGTAGGTTTTTAATACTGTACATCTTTATTTGTCCATCTTTTAAGAACATAAGAACATAAGAAGAGCCATGCTGGATCAGGCCAAAGGCCCATCTAGTCCAGCTTCCTGTATCTCACAGTGGTCATACCAGATGCGTTTGGGAGCGCATGAGACTAGATATCTGTCTCCTGATACCACTCCCCTGCATCTGGCCCTTGAAGTACCCCGGTTTTAAGCCTGGAGATTACACATCTCCATCATGGTTTGTAAGCTGTGATGGACTTTTCCTCCAGGAATCTGTCCAACCCCCTTTTGAAGGCATCCAGGCCAGGTGCCATCACCACATCCTGTGGCAGGGAGTTCCACAGACTAACAATGCACTGTGTAAAAAAAAAATTCTTTTGTCTGTTCTTACTCTCCCAGCCCTCAATTTGAGTGGATATCCCCTAGTTCTGGTATTTTGTGAGAGGGAGAAGAGCTTCCCTCTATCCACTTTACTCATGCCTTGCAACATTTTGTACGTCTCACAGTGGCCCCACCAGAAGCATCTGGGAGAGCACGAGACTAGATATCTCTCTCTCCTGATACCACTCTGGTCCTTGAAGTACCCCGGTTTTAAAGCCAAAGACATTCATAGGTGGGGCCACCTGTAGTAAAGGTGGGAAGTTACTTTTTCGAACCGAGTTCACTTCTCTGCTGATTGGGAAATTCTGGGTTCGGTAGTCCTGAATTCATTCACAGGAATCTGTGAAGACTCTTGTCCTGCTTTCCCGGGTTCTTATCACAAATTCTCCACACACACCTCTTCTTTGTTGAAATGGGCAGGCAACCTCATTATTCGCGTGCAGCAAATGTAAATAAAGATGGATGTTTAGCGAGAGCGGAGGTGAACCTTGCAAAGAAAACACCTATTGGTTTAATATGCACAGCAATTAATACTGTTTCCCTTGAAGGTTCCCTTGTATCAATCATTAGCTCGCCTATAATCTCTGTTACTTGGCCCAGAGATTATGGGAATTAGAATTGAGGTCCCTAGGGAGGATTAGGTTGGGGAAGTTTGAGAAGGTGGGGATTCTGAATCGTAGTAACATTTTGGACCTCATTGTTTGTCAACCTCCAATAATCCCTCCTGTGCTGTCTCGCCACTATGTGGAGAAGATTCTGGGCTCTCAAAAATTATGCCAGCAGAGAACAAACTCGCCCAGTTTAGCCAACAGGTAGGGCTTCCCCCTCCCCCAAAAAGTAAAGTGGATAGAGGGATGCTCTTCTCCCTCTCACAAAATACCAGAACTAGGGGACATCCATTCAAATTGAAGGTTGGGAAAATGAGAACAGACAAAAGAAAAATTTTTTTACCCAGCCTGTTGTTAGTCTGTGGAACTCCCTGCCACAGCAGGTGGTGAAGGCATCTGGCCTGAATGCCTTCAAAAGGAGATTGGACAGATTCCTGGAGGAAAAGTGCATTACAGGTGACAAACCATGAAGGAGATGTGTCATCTCCAGGCTTAAAACAGGGGTTCTTCAAGGGCCAGAATGCAGGGGAGTGATATCAGGAGAAAGAGATCAAGTCTCGTGCGCTCCCAGACGCATCTGGTGGGGCCACTGTGAGATACAGGAAGCTGGACTAAATGGGCCTTTGGCCTGATCCAGCATGGCTCTTCTTATGTTCTTATGGCTTCAGATTCAGCCCTGGTGGCAGACTTGATGCCTACTGTCCAAGAACCAGCCTAGCTAAGTACAGAAACTCACAGAATGGTCCACTGGCAGGTTGATGGCCTTGCATAATGGTGTTTGTCCTGTGCCGTAAGGTGGCTTTCAATGTTGGAAACCCTATGAGCCAGTGACTTCCAAAAAGCTCCTGCTATTAAGGAGGACCACTGGCATTGCAAACTTAGGAGCATTACTTCCTTTATGGTATCACTCCATCTCATTTTTTTCTGGTGTACCTTTGCATCTGTAAAGCAAAGATTTTGTATGACTTGCCTTCCTGCCTTGGGCAGGACTTGCCTTGTAAGTCCATTCCAACTTCATGAGTCCATGACTCCACAAATCTATGAATTCTCCAACATTTCATTTTGAATACATCAGTTTTATTCCTCTCTGTTTTCTTTATTCTCCAGATTTCATATTCATAGAGTTGGAAAGGTCTTCTAAGGACATCGGGTCCAACTACCCTGCTAAAAGCAGAAATCCAAATTAGGGATGGGCATTTCATTTCAGAACCAGTAGGTTATGAAATGAACCATGCAAGCCCAGGTGGTCCTTGGAACCAGCTGATACACACAGATCCAATTGCTTTACATTTCTCTGTCTCGCGCAGGGTTAAAATCCAACAAAGAAGCATGCTGCAATGTCATCCGTGCTTGATCTGTGATGCTGGCCAATCAGGGTCTGTGCAGGGACAGGCACCATCCCGCCTCCCTCTCTGATTGGCCAGCAGCACGGAGCAGTAAAGATGACATCACAGTGTGCTTTCTCATTGCAGCTCAGCTCCATGCCGGCAGAGAGAAAGGTAAAGCAATTGGATCTGTGTGTATCAGCTGGTTTCGAGCACCACCTGGGCTTGGTAACCTACTGGTTCTGAAATGAAATGCCCATCCCTAATCCAAATCAAAGAATAACTGCCAGGTAGTTATCCATTTCCTCTTGAAGGCTGCAGTGTATTGGAGTACTCAACATTTCTTGAGGTAACTGGTTTCATTAGAACTGTTGTACCGTTCTAACATTGCCATTGTTGTACTAGTCTAACAGTAAGGAAGCTTTTCTTGATTTTCAACTGAGATCTACTTCTCAGGTCTTGGGTCCATTATTACCTGACCTACACTTTTCAGTTACTAAAAACTAATCCTGCCCCTCCTCTCTAAGTTTCATGTCTGTGAACGGTTCTGTCTAGGGATGGGCGCCATACGAAAAATGGCATGCCCTTTTGTCTTTTTGTTAGCTAACAAAATGAAATGGAACAAAACGGTGGTAGGGTGGCGGATGGCGGGGGACGGCGATGGACGCGGGGGGAGGACGGTGACGGGCATGGGGTTGGGTGGACGGTGACGGGCAGCTGGTGGGCGGTGGGGGGACGGACGGTGGTGGCCAGCAGCGGTGGGGGGCGGCAGGCTGGCCAGCGCCCTCTCTCCATTTTGGTGCCCTAGGCAACTGCCTAGTTCGCCTTAATGAACGTGCCGGCCTTGCCTGTAGGGCCCAAATGGAACAGAAGGTTTTGCTGGAGGGGGGACCTTTCTGGGTGACTGTCAATCTACTCAGCAGTAACCAATCACTCCCTTCTGTCTCTGAATTCAAAGAAGGGCCCACCTCTGTTTCTTTCCCCCTCTCTGGAGTCTGTTCAAGGCTGTTGCTGAAAAGCAGTCGTGTTTGTCAGTTTGCTGTTTGTTTTGTTCAGTCGTAGGCAATGAAACCTTTCATTCCTTTTCCAGGGGAGTGGTGTGGGGAGGGCAAGGAGGGCAGGACACCCTGGGCACAGCAATTAAGGGGCGCCAAATCACCTACCGCCCCCTGCTGCTGTCGGGGCCGCCCCTTGGTGCCACTGCCGCGTTCAGCCTCGCCTCCCTGAACCTTGCAGCCGCATTGGCCGTGGAGGTGGCCCGGCTTGGTGCCCTGTCCCCTCCCCCCCCGGCAGCATGCAAATGGCCCTGAGGGTGCAGCCACTGCCGTGTCCTGCTCCATCCGGGTGGTGGGGGGCGGGCAGGAGTGCAGGCTGGTGCTCCAGGGGGAGCAGCAGGAGGAGGGGATGCCCTCGAGGTGGCTTGGGCGGGACGAGGGGGCTCGCTCTCCTGTATGTTGTCCCCGGGGGGAATGGGAAAAGGGGTGGTCTACTCCAGGGGACTTGAAGCTATTCTGCTCTGGGTCCCCCTGCACTTCTGCTGCACAGAAAGGGAAACTTAAATTAAATTCCCAAACTCGGCCACAGAAATAGACAACTGAGTGGGGTGGCAGGACTTTTTTATCTGAGAAATCCATACAAGAAAAAAAAAGGTTCCAAGGAAAAGGGGACTTAAGAGAGCCAATTAGACTTCATTTGGTATTCAAGCGCTCTTCCTGCCAGCAGCTTTTCTCTCCTTCGCTTGTTGTCAAGGTCCCACAAAGTTTAATTTCCTCACTTCCTTGCCTCTTCTGCCTTTCTTCTAATGACAAAAGCCCTCAGCTCCCAGTTCTCAGCACTCCAGACTTATCTCTCCAGACCATTGCAGGCTGCCTCCACTTAGGCACGCCATCTCCCTCGTCTGCCTTTATGATGGATCCTGTTTCGTTTCCAAAGCAGGTGGATGGAGCCCTGATTAAAAACGATCTTTTTTTTTTTTTTTGCTGCCAGGGATATTAGGTTCTTTTCCCCCTCCTCCCCCCTCCTCCCAGCTCCTCCTCTGCCCGGGGGGGGGGGCTTTTGATTTCTTGTCCCTCCTGCATTTTCCATTCAACGTCAACACTGAATGGCTAATAAAATCAAAATCACCAGCTGAGCTCACAGATGCTTGTCCATGCCACCCGGAGGGGGAGAGGCACACTATTTCCATGTTCGGTAAATTATTATGAAGAAGAATCTTTTATCCCAGCGGGAGAAGGAAAGGGGTGTGGGATGCCTGTGGGGTGGTGGCGGGAGTGCCCAGGTAGAGAGAGAGGACTGAGAAACTTTCTTCGGAGTTGGTGATATTTTTTAAGCGGACACTCAAACATTCGGGGAACTAGAAACAGGGGCCGAAATGTCATCAGTGTTTGAATTCCATGATGGCTCCTAACAGGGCCATACGTGAGATGTGGGGGAGAGGGTTTGGCCTCTTCACATAGCACAGAAACAGTACCCTTTTAGACCACAACTCTCAGAACTGGCTAAGGATTATGGGATTTGTAGTACAGATAGCTAATGACTGCCAAGCTCTGCTTTGACAGATCCAATGGTTTATTGCAGACATGCACAACAGGTAGACTGCGGGCTACAAGTAGCCCGCGAATGGTTCAAAAGTACCCCACCAGCCATCAATTTAAAAAGTGTGGGGATAAGTTCTCCACCCCTCCCTCCCTCCCCCATCCGAAGGACCACCACTGCCCCAGCAAAGTTCTGGGTCTGCCAGCCCACCGTCTCAGCTGAGCGGGGCAGTTCATGGGCCATGGCGCATTGAAATCTGTTTTCCCCAGAATGGATTAATTGCTTTTCAATGCATTCCTATGGGAAACTGCTGCTCTACTTAGAAATTTTTCTACTTGAGCATGTGCTCAGAACGGATAAAATTCATAAGTAGAGGTTTTAGTATAGTAGCCCTCAGGCACTTTGGGCTGGAAAAAGTAGACCTTGGCCTGTTCAAAGTTGAACAGCCCTGGTTTATTGGCAACTTTTTAATTAGGATAGCATCCAGTTTGTCATTTGTCAGTACCGGGTGCCAATGACATCAGCTATCAGCAGCTGTCCCAGTCTAAGAACATCCACAGCTTGCCTGTGAAAGATTTGTCTATTCATATAAACCCAAGTGGACCATAGTCTGGCCCCCTTTCTTCTCCCTTCATCCTTGCTCAAATTAACGACACCTTTCCATCTGGGTGGGTCCCGTAATGACAACTAGAGGCCACCAGATGGCGATCATTTTTCTCAATTCTTTAAAACTAATGCCTGCGGTTTCAATCATGGTAGCTCACTTTTTCACAGGTGTCTGGGCTCGTTCCATGAAAATTTGTCCAATATAAAAGTTCATAGGTCTTGAGATGCCACAAGACATGTGTTGCAGTAATCATGCCAAGTATTATCTCGAGTCAGAGAAATCATGGGAAATGTTCTTGATTCCTACTGAGGTCTTGACATGCCTTTCCCACGGTGAGTGTAACATGTGCTAATCATCTGCATTGCAAGGTCCTCTTACAATTTGTCGAGAAGCGACTGCGGTTTGATCATGCAGAATATTTGTTGATATTTTTGTAGCACTTTAGGAAAATGCCTGGGAATGCCAGTTATAGTCCCAAATCTTGGCCAGAGCAAGGATTTCTCCAGTGGCAAGAGACAGGAAGTGTTACTGAGCTCACTCGATGTATGCATCTTTGCTTTGCAGCAGAAGAATGGGAAAACATGAGATCTCCACATCCTTTGACCTGATTGCCTACAAAGGCCCTTTCTTAGGGAATTTCCCTGCCCAGTGCAGGGAATAAAAATTCTGCAACATTGAGGTCAAGCTGTCTGTTAACTTTCGTGAGAAAAATGTGGAGCTGTTAACACTGGGGGGCAGGGGGGTGGATGTCAAACTTCCTTTTTTTCCCCCAGCAGAAAAGCTGCCTATTGATGCCAGCAGGGACGGAAGGAGAAATATACATTGAACAGACGTTGGCCACAAAGAATGGCTTCAAATTCTGGTAAGGGGTAGGAGAATCCGGATGCAATGTGATCATAGAATCATCAAGTTGGAAGGGAGCCTCTAAGGCAGGCATGTCCAAACTTCGAACCTCCTGATGTTTTGGACCAGGATTCCAAGCCTGTATATCCAATGGCAAAGGACTGTGGGAGTTGTGGTTCAAAACATCTGGAGGGATGAAGTTTGGACATGCCTGCTCTAAGGCCATTGAGTCCAACCCCCTACTCAAGGCAGGATTACATATCGAAGCCAATCTGCCAGGTGGTTGCCTAAGTTTCTCTTGAATGCCTCCAGTACTGGAGCACTCACCACCTCCTGAGGCCATTGGCTCCACGGTCGTACTGCTCTAATGGTTTTTCCTGATATCCAGCCTAAACTAGGCTTCCTGTCCCTTGAGCCCAGGTCTATGAGTCCTGGGCTCTGGATGACTGAGAACAGACTCTGCCCCTCCTCTGTACAACAACTTTGCAAGTGTTTGAAAAGGTGCAGAAGAGAACGACTAAAATGATTACTGGGCTGGGGGAGCCTCCCTTATGAGGAAAGGCTAAAACATTTGGGGCTCTTTAGTCTGGAAAAAAGGCACCTGAGGGGGATATGATTGAGATGTGCAAAATAATGCAGGGCATGAGTAAAGTGGATAGAGGGAATCTCTTCTCCCTCTCACAAAATACCAGAACTAGGGGCATCCACTCAAATGGAAGGTTGGGAGAGTGAGAACAGACAAAAGAATTTTTTTTTTATCCAGCGTGTTGTTAGTCTGTGGAACTCCCTGCCACAGGAGGTGGTGATGGTATCTGGCCTGGATGCCTTCAAAAGGGGATTGGGCAGATTCCTGGAGAAGAAGTCCATCACAGGTTACAAACCATGATGGAGATGTGTAATCTCCAGGCTTAAAACCAGGTTCATTCAAGGACCAGATGCAGGGGACTGGTATCAGGAGACAGAGATCTAGTCTTGTGCGCTCCCAGATGCAATTGGTGGGGCCACTGTGAGATACAGGAAGTTGGACTAGACGGGCCCTTTGGCCTGATCCAGCATGGCTCTTATGTTCTTAATTATGTTCTTACGTTCAATCTCCCTCCAATTCTCAAGGTTAAACATGCCTACTTGTTTCAGTCTTTCCTCCTGGGTCATGGTTTCCAGTCCCCTGATCATCCTTGGTGCCCTCCTCTGACATCCTTCTTCAAGTGCTTTGTCCAGAATTGGAGACACAGGACTCTAGAAGAGACCTAACCAGAAGGAGACTACTTCTCCTCCTCTAAACTTGCTACAGATTGTCGCCATCCTTCTTGATGTCTCGTGTCCAGAATTGGGCCGTGTGGAACACAGTCCGGTGCAAACTACTTTCCAGTGATCTGAAACAAGAGATTGTGATCCAGCTGGATCCTGCCTTTTTTTGGGGGGGGGCAACAATATGGCTACTCTTTTTTTCTGGAGCTGGGCTGGAGCAATCCCTGCATGCACAGAAGGGGTTGCTGCATGGAGATTGTTCCCAATGCTGTTTCTAGTGCAGTCGGGCAGGATGTGCTACTGCTATCTGCCTGCACCCTCAGTCAGTTTTGCTCTCTACTGTATTTGAGTGGACGAAAGGGTTTGATATAAAATGCAGGGATACAATGGGAGTTGAGTGGGCTTATTCACTCCCCACACCCCACCCATTGAGCACACAATGCAACAGGAAATTTGAATCAATCTGGGGCCTCTTCTCTTCCTTATACGTTCCATTGATTCAACGACCCTTATCTAATTGCCACTGAATAGCAGCCTCGGGCTTGCTCCCTAGAGTGGTCGGCCAAATGCCCAAAGGATCTTCAGAAGCAGGTTGGGAGGAAGCTGCCCACCCCTGCTTTCTCATCTCTCTAGCACTCTGTCATCTGGTATTGGGAGACTGAGTGTTGAGGTTCTCAGTAGAGTTGACAGCCACCCACAATCTTACCCTTCCTCCAAAGAAAATGGATTGCCTCCTGGTGGTTAGACGACTGCAGTCCATGCCAAGGTGAGGCTGACCTTGAACTCCAGAACCAGCAGTCTGAGCTGAATACAGCCGCCGGCATGTTAAGTGGTGTCACTTTAAGGGTCCAAATCGTGCTGCTCCTTAAAGATCTCCACTGATTGCCCAATATATGGGACCCATGTTGAGGTGCATCAAAGTCCGAAGCCTTTAAGGAAGCTGGTCTGAAATGCCTCTCCTGGTCTACACTTGGGGTGCTTTTCCACGGCCTCTAAAATGCACTGGCAATTTAAATTCGGACCAGAGATTGTGGGGATTTGCTCCTCTTGCTGTGTTCCCACCCTTCCGCACTCCATTGTTCCTGTCTGCATGAGGGGAGGGAAAAAAAAGAGAAAAAAATGCAGGCTCACCTCCGTCTGCCATGGAGCAGCCCCGTAGGGATTCCTGTCTGTTAAAGGGGCGGCGGGGACAACAAAACAAACAGAAGGCGAGGAGAGCCCTGCATCCAGAGCTTTACAATCTGCATTGGAAAATCTTTACCTCTGGAGACCAGGTACTTGTAAAATGCGCTGGGGCGCGCTTAGGTGGGTGTGGTCGTACTTAATTTTTTTTAAAAGTCCGCAGCTGGTGGGAAAACAATTTTAAGCTCCACATCTGGGAGCCCTTTGCATCAGATTTTAGGGGTTGTGTAAAGTCGCCTTTGGAGGCCAACAGGAGGTTTAAATATCCCCAAACTATTGCAGATCCTTCTCAGTCATGGCACCCTAGTTGTGGAATTATCTCCCCTTTGCTTGGCTCTTCCACTGTGCATTTATTTTTGGTACACACTGAAGACATCTATCTTTTCAGAAGGTCTTTAAAGTTTCTTCTTGGATTAGACATGGGCACAACTTGGCGAAATTGTCGTTTCCATTTTCGGTTATCGTTTCCGTTATGTAACGGAAATGGTAACGATAATTAAGCCATCAGAACTAGAACTCGAACCAAAAAAAGAAAAATTTGGTCAGGTTTTTCGTTTCCGTTTGCGGCATCGCGGTGATCACGCGATGCGAAGCACAGAAAAAGTTTTAAAAAGTTTTTTTAAAAAAGCCTGCCTGAGGCTTTGCCACCTACCAGAGGGGTGGTTTCTGGGGGGTCCCCGGCCTTTCCCCCCCTCTTCTCCTGTCCTGGGCTGCTTGCACCAGGCGGGGGGGTCATCCCCGTTGTCTGTCTCACTGCATGCCATGCGGTGGGGGGGGGATCCAAAATGGCGACCACAATTTTTCTTTTGAAATCGTGGTCAAAAAACACACCAAATCACCACAGAAACATGTGAAATTTATTTATTTTAAATGCCTGAATTTTTATAGTAGCAGCAGTGGGGTTTTTTATAGCAATAAAACGTCGTATTGATTTTATTTTATTTTATTTTATTTTTTATTTTTTTAGACCTGCCCATTTGGGCTGGGCATGGGATGGGACCATGCAAATTGTTTGAACCATTTCACCAATGGCATCGCCAGGTTTTTGACTGACACTTCTGGATGTCTCAGAGGGCATAAAAAGCCGAGGCACCTTCCAGAAATCGCAGTCAGGTGTATGGATGTGGTTGAGGGAGGAGGGCTGGCTGCTGGTGCTGGTGTGATCCAATCGAGATTGAGGAGGGAGGCTGGAGGCTTTAGGATTTAAGTTAGGCAGGCAGGGAGGGAATTGAATTTAGAAAATAATTTCTTTGATTCCCTGCAGCTTTGTCTGCTGAAGGGAATAGCAGTTTATTCTTTATTTCTTCTCTGTCAGTTTGAGGATTTTTTTCTGATATTGGATAAAGGGGGAGGTTCGACTGGGAGTGGGAGGTGTGGATTTATTTTAAAAATATATTATATATTACCATTTATTTTCTATTTTCCCAACTTCAATTTGCTTGCACACACACATTTGGGGTGCAAGCCAAGAACAGAACCTCTATCCTAAGTGATACCCTAACTGCCCACTCGCCCGTCCGCCCACGCTGCCACCCGCCCACGGCCCGCGCTGCCGCCCACCCTGCCGCCCACCCACTGCCCGCCCCCGCCCGCTGGCCACTGCCCCCCCCATGCCCCCCCCGCCACCCACCCGCACCCCCCCCCCACCCCCCGCCCCGCCCCCGCCCCGCCCGCCGCCTAGGGCGCAAAAACACCTAGCACCAGCCCTGATTGCGGGACGCCCCTATGCTCTGGGAAGTCAAATCGCACTAAAACGCGGTGGAAATGACAAACGACAAATGACAAACGGAAACAACAAATTTTTGAAAAATTTCGTGACAAACGGAAACAACCGAAACGGACCTGTTCCGACAAACGAAAACTCAAAACATCATTTTTTCTGGTCGTGCCCATGTCTATCTTGGATTATTGGGACTCAGCTCAGGGTCATATGCAGTGCAGGTGAGATAGACATTTTATCAACCAACCAACCAACCAACCAACCAGTCAGTCACTCACTCACTCAGTCAGTCAAAAACTGCCTAACTGTTTTCTGAGCTACTTGACAGCAACCTTTCACAACATCCTTGCCTTATATACTCCGTGAACAAATTATGTTTTGCTCAATACAGAAATGCTGCCTTTTTTTCACATTGAATGTACTTTCAATACATTCCATCAGAGGATACAAAACTCTTGCACACCGAGAGACTGAATAATGCAACCATTCCTCAATATTATTCAGAACTTTCTGTCACATGGCACCTCCCAGCTAAAGAAGTTTTCTACCATCTAAGTGTTTATTGATAAAGAATGCATGGATGGCCTAAGCAGAGATTATTTTCTGAAATGAGAGATGCAGTTGCCTTGAAAACACTCTTTCTAATTCCAAATGTGTTTAAGTTTCCCAGTAGGGACAGAAACACGCTCTTTGTGCTCTTAGGTCCACAGATATTACCACACAAGTCCCACAGATGGGTTCAGGCACTGAAAAGCAGAGATCGGAAGGTTAGTAAGAAAGGCTTAACACATTCCATGAACTGTAAGTGATCCAGACAATCTAATCCGTCTTTGTTAGTGCTTAATGAGTTGAGCTGCTATTATGTCACGTGTTCACATTAATGCTAAACTCCATGGGACTGACAGAGAAAATGACACATACAGTAGCATCAGTGTCATTAGAACACATGGGTCCCTTCGGGAAGAAAAGTGGGATAGAAATATTTGGAATTAAATAAAATATTTTTCAGACTTAGAATTTGGGGGATTTGTCATATTCTTCAGTTTGGTAACTTCTGGATGAATGAATGAATGAATGCATGCATGCATGACTGACTGAATGAACGAATAAATAGAGATGGGCACGACTCAAAAAATGGTGTTTCGTTTGTCGTTTGGTCATTTAGGAGTCCGTTTCAGTTCGTTTTTGTTTTTGTGACTTTTTGCAAAAAAAAATCATTTTCATTTCGTTAGGTAACGAAACAAAAAAACGAAAATGAAAACGAAAAATTGCTGTTTCATTAGCATTCTTTTTAGTTCAATGCATCTGCTGCAACGAAAACGAAAAACATGGCAAATTGGGTCGTTTCATTTTCGTTTTTGTTTTGTTTTTTAAAAAATTTCATTTCATTTTCATTGCGTAACGAAATGAAAAAACAAAAATGAAAACGAAAAATCGCTCATTTCGTGCCCATCTCTAAGAATAAATGCCATGATTAGATTGCTGGTTGGGGGTGGTGGGATATGCAGTCCAACATGGTTAATGCTTGGTTGAATTAACATTTTTTTCATTGATCTGCTGCAAATAATCTCTTGCCTTGTTTCCAGGCCCAAAACAAGTGTGTGCTGTTCAAACTCCCTTTAAATAGCATGGATTGTTTCAGATAGTAAAAAAGCAAAACAAAGTGTTCTGCTTATATACCACCCCACAGTGCTTAAAGCGCTCTGGGCAGATTTCAGTTTATTTATGCAGGCTACACATTGACGCCCCCCGAAAGCTGGGTACTCATTTTACCAACCTCGGGAGGATGGAAGGCTGAGTCAACCATGAGCCGGCTACCTGAGATTGAATCCCAGGTTGTGTGCACAGTTTTAGCTGCAGTACAGGCATTTATCCACTGTGCCACAAGGCACTATGAGTATGCCATAAAACCTTTTTTTTTTTAAAAAAATCTTGGCAAAATGTACCCAAATGCCTCTTTAAAATGCCATTTAACATGTAACTTTTGAAAAACTAGTTAGAATGGAATATCCTTTTGCACCAAAACAAAATGTTTCCAGTTGTTAGGTTGTTTTGCAAAAGTCGCTCTTTCATACCCTCATTGCAAAAGGAAAAGAGGTAACTTGTTACGAATAAAGTAAACAATTACAATACACTAATTGTTATTTTAACATTTTGGTTCAACTCTTTGCTGAGGACAGAGTCTACAGTCACAAAGTATGCCCTGGGTATACATTTGACTGTCTAAACTAAGTCAGAGTGTTGCATCCTGGAAACAGATCCTGGGGTCTTGTCAACCATATAAAGCCACCATTCCAGAGGTGGCAGGGGACAAGGCCACCATTTTGTTTTCCCATGACAGCCCCAATGTTGCTTTAATCAATGGCATTTATGGAAAAAGAAAACAACAGGAGGTGGCTGCCGATAGGAGCTTTACTGGTCTTTGTGGTTAAAATGAAAAGAAGAAGGAAATGTTACTACACTGCTAAATTTCCCTGTGAGTCCAAATCTTGAGGCGATCACCCATTCTGTAGATGTCCCTAATGGACCTCTCCAAACTTGTAGGGTTGGTTGACATGGGTATGTGTGCATAATGACAGTTCATTTATATATCTATCCAATACAGACAGAGCATATTGTGTACAATAAGGCAGAAGAGAAGACAAGAAAATATTTATTTTAAAAAAAGGAACTGAGGGCATGGCTACACTGTTGAATTCCATCGGGTTTTTAGTAATAGATTTAGCCTCTCATGGGTTTGGGCTCATTGTGTACATCCTCATGGAACAACTTTTAGTATGATTGTAAGCATCATGGTTTATTGGTCTTTGGGTCTCTGGGTCATGGTTTTCCACCACCACCACCACCACCCCGTGTCAGGAACAATTCTTCAACTCAACCTTAACTTGTGCATTTCTGCTGGCACTGGACTCAGCCTCTTTTATTCAGGGAAACCAGCATCAGCAGCCCACAGGAAAGGCCACAAGTACGGCAACCTGAGGAACCTGTTCTGGCCCGTTAAGGCATCTTTTTTTTTTTTAATTCTTTTCCACACCCACCTCAGGAACATACAAATACCCCCAACTTGGGTCACTTCTACACATCTGTGTGAAGACGGTGCATACCCCTAATTCATATATTTCTACCATAAATACAACATATCTCTACCAGAGATGGGCACGAACTGGAAAACTAGCGGTCCGTGACTGTTCGTGGTTGGCAGCAAACCACAGAATATGAGCTATCATGAACCTCTAGGAAAAAAAAATTGAACATCTTATCATTTATTTTTCTGGTTCATGACCGGAAGGAACCTACCTGATCCTGCTACCTCCACCTGCAGCTGGTCTACCATGTCTGCCCGCTCCTTCCCACTGCTCTATCATTTCCAAACCTGTTCCTCCCTCCCTCCTCCTCCTCCTCCTCCCCTGCCACCACTGGCAATGCCTCTGCACATGCACCCACCTATCAACTGTGCAGTGGGCATATGTGCATAATGGGTAGGCTTGACTCTTGGTAGGGCAGCCAGGACTTCTGCCTCTAAGGTAGAAGGAAGTCAGGGGTGGGTGGGTGATAGGATAGTGGAAAGGGGGAGGGTAGGCCTTCCCTTCTGCTGAACAAAACAATCTGCTGGTGGGGGGAAGAGAGATTCATTTTGCATAGGCCAGGGGTGTCCAAACTTTTTGCAAGAAGGGCCAGGTTTGGTGAGGTGGAAATGTGTGGGGGCCAACCATTCAGCCACATTTGGACTGCAAGCAGGACTTTCGACAAGTCTCTATAATATGCAAGGAGCCGGGGAGGATGCTGCAGTGGAGCCGGGGTAGGCTGGGCAGGGGGTGGGGTGGACAGAGGCAGGGAGGACAGGCAAACCATAAAACTGCAAGCTGATGCCTCCATCCAGTATGGGGAGAGGCCAGCTGGTGGGTATGTATGACAGGCTGAGCCGGTAGAGAGAAGACGCCGCGGGCCACTCAAACTTTGAAAACGGGCCGCATTTGGCCCCCCCGGGCCTGACTTTGGACATGCCTGGCATAGGCATAATCCCCCAACCAGTTTGTGAACTGAACTGTGAACCAACCCACTTTATTGTTGTTGTTTTTCCTGGTTCACAGTTCTGTGGGTAGAGATTCGTGCCCATCTCTCTACCCCTACAGCCAGGGCCGGTGCTAGGTTTTTTTGCGCCCTAGGCGAGGGGCAGGGGGTGAGGTGAGGGGGTGGGGGGGCAGGGTGGCGGTGGGCGGGGTGGTGGTGGCAGGGCAGGGGGCGAGGTGGGGCGGCGGTGGGGTGGGGGATGGTGGGGGACAGCAACGGGTGTGGGGGTGGATGGCGATGGGCGCGGGGGCGGCAGGCGGATGGTGATGGGCGGCTGCTGGGCGGTGGGGGGTGGTGGGGGGGCGGCAGGCTGTCCAGCACCCTCTCTCCATTTTGGTACCCTAGGCAACTGTCTAGTTCGCCTTAATGGAAGCGCCGGCCTTGCCTACAGGGCAAGATGTGGGGGTTCCGTCTTCGTCCAGGCTTCCCACCCTTCCCGTTGCAAAGAAGGCATTTCACGTAGTAAAGAAACAGAACTTTTATTGTGTACATCAGTAGCCAACGGGGCTTTTCTTCTAACAACAGAATCAACTTCTTTAACATCAGACAGGAACGGGTTCTTCCCTCCATACGTTGGGGTTTCTAGAATGTGATCCAGTTCCCCACCACCACCACCTGTGGGGGTTCGGTTCCACCAGGGCTCTCTTCCTCCCTCTCCGAAAGCCTCAGCCCCTCTACCTGTATCCCAATCTCCCTCAAGGAGGTTTTTTTTTGGGGGGGGGTTCCCGCTTGTGTCCCAACTTCCAAAGTGCATCTGGGCCCACGTGGTCTCGGCTGGGGCGTGCGAAAGGGATAATCGGGTCTCTTGCTCAGTTCCTCTCGAGGGTCCAAAGTCCCGGCCTCGATCTCCTGCCGAATCTTTATCAGCCATCTATCAAACTCTAGATCTTTCCGTATCTCTTTCAGCTTACGGTTGTACTCTCTGTACTCTTTCTCGCCCCAGTAGGAACACTTCTGGCGGTGGGCACGACGTCTGTAGCTCTCAGCTTCTTTGTGTGGCATCATCATCTGTTCCCAATCTCCCGTCCATGGGTTCTCCATCCACACCCATTCCCATCCTTTTGGGAGCACCCTCTTCCCTCCCTTTTTACACGCTGCAAACCCCACCTCCACAGGAGTGGATTGGTTCCCTTTCCCCGCCAAGGCCTTCTTTTTACTTTCCTCCGCCCTCCGGGCCTCCTCCTTCTCCTTTGCTCTAAGAGCATCATAATACCCCTTCGGGGCCGTGAACCTCTCCACTTTCAAAAGGTTCATCAGGTTTTCCGGTGTCTTTGGTTCCTCCAACACCTCGGCAGGGCATGCAGGTGTCCCTCTTGAGCCCTCAGAGAAGTTTCCCTCAGACAATATGGTGTCCAAAGTGACCTGTGAGAATGCCTTTGTCTTTTTAGCCCAGGAGTATCATTGTAGATGAAAACTTCGAGGCCCCTGCCTGCCCTCTTTTCTTATTCTTCTTCAGCCTAGGTATAGACGGAGCAGCCCTTCAAGCAGACAAGGACCTGTCCATAGTTCTCAAAAAAAAGAATGCCTTCAAATAAAGCACACATATCAAGGACTTTCTATGCCTTCGAAAGAAGGAATGTCTTCTCTAAATCAGAACACATGACCCCCACAATGGACAATGTCTCCTTTCCCTTCAGACATCTTGAGTACTGTTAGAATATTTTTTTCCTCTCTGTTTAGGCATCCTCTTTTCCCTCAATAAACCTTTTTTCTCAGACAAGGAGAAAACAGTTAAATGTGTGCCACTAATTCGTCTCACGACCAGCATTCCTAAACCTGCCACTGGAATGCGGGGCCCTTGGATGTTATGCATGAATGAGAGAGTTAATGAAACGGTCCAGCAAAGCCAGCTGCATTTGTAAAAAAATTAATGCTTTCTCTTTTCTGTCTTTCTTCTCTCCCCGATCCCCACCCCACCCCCCACCCCACCCACTCCCCATATCCCCATCTTAAATTAAATTTCATGGTGGTGAAAAATGCAAGCTCGTAACTCAGGAAAACGAACAGTTCTCTTCATTTACGGAATAGGTATAGCTTTGTGGGTGGGGGGGGAGGGGTCCCCCCATTTTGGACAAGATGAATGCAGCTCCACAAGAAGGAGGGGGGATGTAATTATTTTAAGCGGTGCCGCTTGGATAGAGGTATGTCCCTGAGGAGGAGGGCGGCGGTGACGGGATTTATAATCCCGAGGTCACTGGCTTCAGTCTTTTCTTTCCAAGGATCAATGAGGAGGGTTCCTTTGCTGGCTGCCTCTACCAGCACTTTGGCACCCGTTTCAGCAACTGCTAATTAACGGATCCAGATGATGCTGCTCCTCACAGAAGGCTTGGCAGGATTGAGAGGAAGATTTGAAGCAGTGACCTAACACTGGAAATAAAATAAAATAAAGGCATTGGTGCAGCAGCCTTTTCGCTCCATTGAAGGGTAGCCTTGTGGTCCGCACTAGGGATGGGCACAAAATGAAAAAAAAAATCGTTTGTTTTGTTTCCTTCCTCCCCCCCCCATTTTTTTTTTCATTTCATTTCATACAATTATTTCCCATAAATATTCGTACGAAATGAACCACTAATGAAATGGTTCATGTAGGGGTGTGTGTGTGTGGAAAGTGGCAGAGGGACAACAGTTTTTTAAAAAACATTGGGCCTCGTGGCGCAGTGGTTAAGTGCCTGTACTGCAGGTAAAACTGTGCTCATGACCTGGGTTCAATCCCTGGTAGCAGGCTCAAGGTTCACTCAGCCTACCATCCTTCCGAGGTCGGTAAAATGAGTACCCAGCTTGCTGGGGGGGGGGCAATGTGTAGCCTTCACACTGTAATTAAAATTGTAAACCGCCCAGAGACTACTAATTCCATGCTAGGGATTATCAAAAAGGGGATTGAAAATAAAACAGCCAAAATTATAATGCCATTATACAAAACAATAGTAAGGCCGCACCTGGAGTATTGTGTACAATTCTGGTCACCGCATCTCAAGAAAGACATAGTGGAACTGGAAAAGGTGCAGAAAAGAGCGACTAAAATGATTCCTGGGCTGGGGCACCTCCCTTATGAAGAAAGGCTAAAACATTTGGGCCTCTTTAGTCTGGAAAAAAGGCGCTTGAGGGGGGATATGATTGAGACATACAAAATAATGCAGGGTATGAGTAAAGTGGATAGAGGGAAGCTCTTCTCTCTCTCCCAAAATACCAGAACTAGGGGACATACACTCAAACTGAAGGCTGGGAGGGTAAGAACTGACAAAAGAAAATATTTTTTCACCCAGCGCATTGTAAGTCTATGGAACTCCCTGCCACAGGATGTGGTGATGGCATCTGGCCTGGATGCCTTCAAAAGGGGATTGGACAGATTCCTGGAGGAAAAGTCCATCACAGGTTACAAACCATGATGGAGAAACCAGGGTACTTCAAGGGCCAGATGCAGGGGAGTGGTATCAGGAGACAGATATCTAGTCTCATGCGCTCCCAAATGCATCTGGTGGGGCCGCTGTGAGACACAGGAAGCTGGACTAGATGGGCCTTTGGCCTGATCCAGCATGGCTTTTCTTATGTTCTTATGTTCTTATGTACTTGTAGTGGTATGGGGTGGTATATAAGCAGAACACTTTGCTTTTGCAGAACACTTTTAAAAATAATTCCCCCAAGCCCCGCCTGCTAGTTACTCAGCGCTGGGGTGGGGGAAACCTTTCCCTCCCCTCCCCTAGCGCAGATCAGCTGGTGCAGCTTGGGGAGGGAAAAATGTTTATTTAAAAGCCTGGAAGTTTTTTAAAAAAACTATTTTTCCTCCCCCAAACAGCTTACAGACAGAACGAAATAGTTCGTTTCAACACAAAACACCATTTTGTTTCATCCATAATGAAATGCTGCTTCCTCGTGTCATTTCACTTCGTTTCATTTCGTTACATAACGACATGACCAAACAGCATTTTGTTTTTCATTTCGTGCCCATCCCTAGTCCTCAGTAAATAAAATACAAATGCAAAAAGGTATTGTCTGTTTTTGCATTTGTACCAGCTTTTTAGCTAGTGTGGCACTTACATGTCCCTAAGATAGAAGATAAAGTAGTAGGAGGAGATAATTTTGCATATAATTGCATATGCTATTTTATACTTAGAGAAGCGGCATTATGCCTGATGTTATAATTGAAACAGAATTGCAGTGCATCTCTCTTTGAATGAGGAAAGCTGGGACTAAGTGTCTAGCATCCCTTCTGAGACTGCCAACCAGGGGATGGTCGTTTTAATAAGAAACATTGAGCCTTTTGCTCCTTGTGGTTCTTAGCTTTAGATCAGATTTGAGAGAGAACCATTCAACTCAAGGGCAGGGATCCTTCCAAAGAATTATTACATTTGGTCTCCCTTCAAATGGCGGACGACCTTCCCTAAAAAAGCCACATGGCCACTTCTACATCTTGCCGTACATTTAAATAAAATAAATACTCATCGTAGTGGTACATCATTATCAATTACTAGAGGTATGTGGGACAGTGGCATAGCTAGAGTTCGGAGCGCCCGAGGCCTAAAGCTGCTTTCACACAACCACTAAAGCCCGCAGCAAACTTTGATCTGGATCACCCCCCAGAGCAGTCACTTGGTTGATGTCGCAGATCGGATGTTCCCATGGTCGGGTTTTTTAAAATCTGCAACCGTTCTGATCCCATGACTGAGAACCTCAGCAAAGACACCATAATGGGGGTGAAAAGGTTTGGGGGCAGATTTCCCATGTTCCCATTGACTCAAGTAACAGTTTAAAATCCGAATTGGAACAGCGACAAGGATTTTACCACCTCAAGACCAGGTGCTTGTAAAATGGGCTGGGTTGCGCTTAAGTGGGCATGGTCACACTTTATTTTTTTTTAACAGTCCGCTGCTCGTGGGAAAATGATTTTATGCTCCGCATCTGCGAACACTTTGCAGCGGATTTTAGTGGTCGTGTGAAAGCAGCCAAAGTCAGTTTTTGCACCCTCCCCCCAACCAGGTCTCACCCACCCAGCAAGGGGGGGGGCAGATCCTGGGGGAACAGTGGGGAGGGGACAATTGCGTAATTAGGGAGGAGGGAAAGGGGACATCTGCCCCCAGTAGCATCTAGGGCAGGGGTCCTCAAAGTTTTCAAACAGCGGGCCGGTCCACCACCACCCAGACACCACTGGGGGGCGGATCCCAGTCCAAAAGCAGCTGCGGGGGCTGGCTTGCTCACAAAACAGGGGGTCGGTGGGGGGTTCCAATTGGTCCCAGGGGCCAGATTCAGGACCTTGGGGGGGCTGCATCCGGCCCTGGGGCCTTAGGTTGAGGACCCCTGATCTAGGGGAACCAAGCTGCTCCCGCCCAGGAGCTGAGGGAAGGCGTGCCTCGTGATACCTCCAACGACCACATAGAGGGCTCCCTGGCCACCTGTAAGAGTCCCACGTCCCATGGCTGCGCTGCTGGACAAACAGGGAAACCTTGCTGGGGGTGCTGAGTGAGTGAGTGGACACCAGTGATGCCTGGGCAGCAGAGGCACACTATTCGTTGTGTTGTAGCATGGGGGGGGGAGAGGAGGAGAAGGCAGCAGCCAGTAGAGGTGCGGGCAAGGTGGAGCGGTCAGCTTGAGGGGTGCCAGGAACGAGGGACTTGCCATCCTCTCCCCATTAATAATCATATGTCCTCCTGTGCATGACTATGCAGTGGTGCAAAAACATGGATCCAAGGCACCTGTTTTCATATAAGTTTTACATTGGATCATACTAAAACCATTGTCACATCATAGGCCCGATCTTTGCACTCAGATTGCACACCAGGAGTCATGGGTCTGTCAGTGCAAGGCTCTGCAGTGGTGCAAAAACATGGATCCAAGGCATGGATCCTCACGGGTCGAACTGAGTTTCATCCAGGATCGCACCCAAACCACTCTCCCACTGTCGGCCCCATCTCTGCCCACAGGTTGAACACCATCTCTGCCCACAGATTGAACACCAAAAATGATGGGTTCATCATACCCTTATCTGCAACTGAGTATAAATCAATGCCCTTTCCCTCCATGGCAACCCTTCAAGTATTGGAGGACGGCTATCATGTGTGTTCTCCGTCTTCTCTTCATCAGGCTAAACGTGTCTAGTTCTTTTCAGCGTTCTTCATACAATTTAGCCTCCAGTCTCCTTATCATCCTTGTTTGCACTTCTTTGCACTTTTTCTAGGTCCTCTCTGTCTTGTTTGTATTGTGATGATGACCAGATCTGGACACTATATTCCAAATGTGGCCTCACTAGGGCAGTATAGAGAGGCACTATCACTTCCCGCGATCTTGATGCTGTCCTTCTCTTGATATAGCTTAGGACAGTGGTGGCGAACCTTCGGCACTCCAGGTGTTTTGGAACACAACTCCCAGAATTCCAAGCCTGTATTGCCAATGACAAAAGACTGTGGCAGTTGTGGTCCAAAACATCTGGAGTGCGGAAGGTACGCCACCGCTGGCCTAGGACCATGTTCACTACACTGCTGCCTCATCCTTAGGCAGTGGTCCACCAAGGCACAAAAATCCCTCTCACTGGTACTACTCTTGACCAAGGTGTCACCTATCCTGTACCTGTGCATCTGGTTTCTTCTGCCTACGTGCTAGTTCTTACTTTTTCTCACAGTTGAACTGCATCTTGTTGGACAAGGCCCAATGTACAAGACTGTCATGGATCGTCTGAATGTTGAGTCCCTGGAAGTATCGATTCCACACACACACACACAGCTTTGTTTCATCGGCCAGTTTGATGACATCTCCTTCAATCCCTTTGTCAAGGTGATTTATGAAGATGCTGGCCCAAGGCCAGAGGTGTAGCAAGGGTTTGCAGCGCCCGGGACAAAGTCAGTTTTTTGAGCCCCTCCTGCCCGCCCCAACCACATGGCACTCGTTTGTGTGTGTGTGAGTGCACGCTGGGCCGGGGAGCAAGGCGAGGAAGAGGAGAAGGACGGCGCCCCGGCCACCGCACTCCCTGCACGCTTGCACACCTGACTGCTTTGCCACCGACTCAGCCTTCCCTCCTTCCCAGGTCAGTAAAATGAGCACCCAGCTCACCAGGGGCCAAGATGTTGTTATGTTGTAAGCCACCCAGAGAGTGTTTTAGCACGACAAGGCAGTATATAAGTCAAAACAACCACAAACCCTCTTTAATGTTTGTGCTGTTATTATTACTATTGTTCTGTGGTTGCATTAATGCGGGCAAGTTCCTCTTAGTTGCACCCAGGAACACAACTCAGTGCAACTTTTGACAGAGCAGTCCCTGCAAGTTAAGCCACCACTGGCATTATCTATTATGTATCGAGTTACACAACTTGGGATGCAAGAGATAATGTCTTCACTGACCTCTTAACTGGAAGCAATAAAAGGAGTGCTCTCTGTGTTACTGCCTATGTAAAAAAGAGCTTAGGACTTTGGCCACCTGAGCCAGGATTAGACTCTAGTAAGGTAATGGCATCCAGATGAGGTCAAGGCCCCAGGCGCCTGAATAATGGCCATAATAATGCAGAAGACAACATTTCTCTAGGTCCGGCGCATGCCAAAATCACCTTTTCTCCATCTCTGCTCAAGGGCCAGAAGAACTTTCTGCCTGGTCACCTGGAATAAAACCCTTTGCTGTTGCCAGGCAACCACGGAGAGAGAGCTGTAAATAACCCAGGCAGTTATAGGTGAGACGTCCTTTAGAATATGACCCTCGTGTGGCTGCCAGCACCCTCATGGTCCCAAAGGAGCAGTGGAAGCAAAGGCTTCCCTCTGCTCTGGAAAAAACCCTGAGGGGAGACCCTCGTTGGCTGGTGTTGACGAGTGTCATGAGAACCCCTGGACAGAGAGCCACCCGCTCAGATTTTTCTGCTACTCTGGACTCAGAGAAGTGGGCATTCACCTGGCACGGCCCGATCTCAGGGTACCTAAGCCTACGTCTTCCCCAGATCTTCATTCACCCAAGGAAGAGACATCTCAGGAGAACTGATGTGGGAGGAAGGTTTGGCATTAAAACCTGGGCGTCCTTCACAACCTCGCATGCTGCCTTTAGCAGGTTTGTCTGGGAAGGACCTTCCTGTGTGGAGGTGGCTGTCCAATCTGTCTGGTACTGGCCAATCGTTCCATCCTGCCTCTGAATTCAAAGAGAGTCCCCCACTTCTCTGTTCTGTCTTTGCCCTCACTCTTTTTAGCTGTTGGAAGCAGTGAGCCTGTTCAAGTCAAGCAGTCATGTTTGACAGATTTGCTGTTCAATCTGATCCACTGTAAGTAATGAAACCTTTTCTTCTTCTTCTACTAATGTCTCAGAATTAAAAAAAAAAGGGGGGGTTGAGCCATGTGACCAAAACAAACAAACAAACAAACAAATGCAGAACTAGGCTAGATGACACCTTTAAAGGTCACTAATAAAATAAAAATAATGCAAGCTGAGCTTTCGATGGCAAGCCATCTTTATCAAAGCATGTCTCTGAGTGAGTTACTGAGATTGTAGTGAGAGAGTACAGTGAGTGTAGTGAGTGTAGTGAGAGAGAGAGAGAGAGAAAAGGGGACAGACTAATCTGGGGAATTTAAAGCTCCTTGAATCCCTTCATTTCTGATGTGCAGTTTGAGACATTTCACCAGAAATTCAAAATTCTGCAACACCTTTTATGAGGGTTGTGCTTGTCTAGACAGATAAAAGAACTAAGAGGAGTGTGAGGATGAGAGAGAGCTAGTGGGTAGACAGATTTGGGATCATCTTCCCCTTTGTAGGAAAGTAGGTAAGTAGTGGAGCACGAGCTTTATGACTGGTGGTGAGACTATTTAATCAGTGCATGACAAGACAACCCCGTCTCGGCTTTTGATCATGAAATCCAAGGAATGGAAACTCCTGTCACAGCACTTAGTTTTTCCTTTTCTCAGAAACTTCTAGCACCTGCTGCTCCAAAATCAAGGCAAAGCGTGTTTTGGTTTATTTACACTTTAAGCCAAACCAATTCATTTTCACACCTTTGAAACAATATGCAAAAGGAAGCTCAATGATCATTTCAGACTCCGGCCTCAGAAATTGTTGCATCGATGCTTTCCAGTTGTTGATTTCTAAATGGCATACTCAGGGCAAACTGGACACAAATATCCACGTGCTTGTAAAAATAATTTAAAAAGGGAATGTGCTTGATTATATCGGTGGAAAATGCAACTGGTTTGACTTATGGTGCTGCTATTGGCAAAAAAGGACGCTGGTCTTTACATTCATGTAGAATCAGATCATTTCACAGTGATGGAGACGTGTTTTAAGGTTGCCTTATGGTTTGAGATATCGTTTTTGTCAAAGATGAGGGGGGGGAATGTGACCTGTCTCTCTGTCTGAGGAGACTCCCACAGATTTTCAACTTGAATTCCCGTAATGCAGCTAAAAAAGAACATCAACAATTAAAATGTAACAAGAAAGAACCAAGAAAACGGTAGAAGTTTTAAAAGAAATCAGGAAAAAAATCCTGCTAGACCATCTCATAAGAACATAAGAGACCTCTTGGTAGTGGGGTGGCTAATGTTTTTGTTGTTGTAAATGAATGAATGAATGAATGAATATGAACAGCCTTGCTGGAACAGGCCACAGCCCATCCAGTCCAGCAATCTGTCTCACACAGCGGCTCACTATTGGCTTCAGGGTATTCCCAAGCAGATGTCTTCACCTGCTTATGTTTCCCTGCAAATGGCATTGAGAGATATCCTGCCCCTCTCTCTAACCCTGAGATTGTCCTTAGGCATCCATCATGATAGCCATGGATATCCTTGTTCTCCATGAACTTGTCCAATCCTTTCTTTTAGCTGTCAAGGCTGACCGCTGTTCCCATTTCTTCTGGCAGGGAGTTCCACAGACCAGTGATCCTCTCAAGTGAAAACAACAATGAAAGTGGCATTGCATTGCCAAACCAGAGGTGCCTCCTTGACAGGTCTAGATGATTCGTAGGGTCCCTTGCAGCTATACAGTACAAAACCGATGATGATTAAGACAATCCTAGCGCAGGAGAATGGCCTAACATCTCAAAAACGTGTCCAAATATCTTGAAATATCCTTTCACAGTGACTGTGGAAAGTAACTGGAAGGCATCGTTGCATCAAAAAATAACTTCATTCATGTGCACCATGTGACTTTTGGAATGTGATGTTTTAACCAACAATGTAATTAGTCCCACATAATGAGTCTTACCTGGCTTGCAGCACAGAACTTTCCAGCTCAACCTTGATGAGGGTTCATTGCGTGCACACATGTTGGAGAAGGCCTTGGGAAGAAATCCGGCGGGCCCCCATCTTGATTCTCCCAAGCTCTGGCTTCATTTTGAACATCAAATCACGGGACTTGCATCTCACGGTGCCAAAGACAACTTTCCCCCATTTAGCAAATATCCTGTATTTGTTGGAGACCGAGGTTGGAGGAGGGGAAGCAAGCAAAGACTCGGCAAGGGGATTTCTGGCCAGCAGCCATCTCAAATAAAAACTGACTCCGTTAATTGAGATGTGCCTTGAAGTGGTGCTGTTATTGGAAGGGAGCCAGGGAGGGGGAGAGAGGGGGAAAAAGTAAATCTAATTTTCTCTGCAAACCTGCTGATTGTACCAGTTCCCAGTTTGCTTCCCTGTGCCTTGGCGAGGGAAGCAAACTGCGGGGGCGGGGGGAGACAAGCTCAGATCTAACACCCTGGCTGGACAGTTTGCTGTAACAAGAGGGATGCAGCGACTTGCAAAATGGTTTAAGTCCGTGGCAGCTGCAAGAGCAGGACAGTTGGCTGGACTTGACCCGGAGCAAAGGCCAGGCTGGGAACAGATGTAAAGCAGGTGATGAGGTCTATGGCTGCGGAGCCAGAACTTGTGAGTTCAATTCCCCAATGCGTGCTGTTGACAGGGGCTGGATGCAATGATCCAGAAGGGTCCCTTTGATGTTGTTGATGATGGTGGATGTTGATGATGGAGGAGGAGGAGGAGGAGGAGGAGGAGGAGGACAACCATGACGACGACGACCACAACCACAACCATGACAATGACGACAATGATGGTTGGTAGCAAGGTATTTGTCATGGAAGTTCTTCCTAATGTTCCAAGGGAATCTCTTTTCCTGTAGTTTGAAAGAACCATTGCCCCGAGTCCTAGTCTCTGAAGCCATTGAAAACAAAGAGTTCCCTCTTCAATATGACATCCTTTCAAATATTTAAATATGGCTATCATATACCCCCCCTCAGTCTTCTTTTTGTACAGCTAAACATTCCCAGCTCCCCCGTTCCTCATAAGACATTTCTTCCAGACCTTCAACCATCCTGGTTGCCCTCCTCTGCACCCGCTCAAGATTGTCAACATCCTTTTTAAATTGAGGCGCACAGAACTGGACACAGTTACTCCACTTGGCTCCTGCTAAGGATGGGAAAATGAGACCGTCTTGCTTTCTCCTGCACTTGGGTTTTTTTCCAAGCTGACGTTTTTTTTGTCCTGAATATATGATGGTGGGGGGTAACTTGTTCAGAAATTAACTGAAATGAAAGTTCCATCCATCTTCACTGGCCAAATTCAATAAATACAGTTGTACTTACATGCCATGTATGTGTTAAAGATAAGAATGCCCTCAGGGTCTGTAACTGAGGAAGGTGAGGAAGTGAGGAACACAGCAGCCAGACTGCTGACTGGGGCGAGGTACAGAGATCACATTACACCCCTATTAAACCAGCTCCACTGGCTGCCAATCAACTATCAAGCACAATTCAAGGCGCTGAGCTTGACAGACAAAGCATTGTACGACCTGGGTCCTAGCTACTTCAAAGATCGAATCTCACAATATGAACCAGCTCAGGTGCTAAGGTCATCAGGAGAGGCCCTTCTCTCCATTCCGTCACCCTTACAGGTACATCTCGTGGGAACCCATGAAAGGGTCTTCTCGGCTGCTGCACCCAGACTCTGGAACTCCCTCCCACTGGAGGCCAGGACTGCCTCATCTCTGTTGTCCTTCCGGAAACAAGCAAAGACCTTTCTCTTCAGGCAAGCTTTCCCTGAATGATGGACTACCATGTGTATTTCATAATTCACATAGACTTCGCGTTGATAACTACTTATAACCTTGTAGCTTTAATGTAATGTTGCCTATTAATGCTGTAAGATGTCCCTCAATTCCCTGTTCTCAATACTTGGATATGTCTTAATTGTACTGGACTGTATATTATCCCTCATTACTGTAAGCTGCCTTGGGTTCTTTTCCAAGGAGAAAGGCAGGGAAAAATTCTTTAAAATAAAAATAAATAAGCAAACAAACATAGAATCATAGAATCATAGATACTAATAAGGCTCAATTAACATGTATTCATTCAAACCTCGATTTTTATGAGTTAGTTTTATGACTAACTGGGTTTGGGCAGGCAAATCTGCCACTTAGATTTCTGTAATACCCACCCCTTGCCATTCCCATTTTCATGTTTTTTTCCACTTCACTGATGAAAATATTTGAAAATTTGCCAAGAAGGGGGGCCCTGACATACAGGGATGTGTGTATTTATTGACCCAGGCTCACTGGCCCATGTTGGTGTCTCTAGATGACCTTCCACACCCCTTTGGTGGCCACAAGGGAGGGGGCTGTAGATGATGCCCTCCTAGTATCCTTTTATCAGGGGTGTGTGTGTTGGCTCAGCGGACTAGAGCACTGAAACTGTCGGCTGCAAAGTCGGCAGTTCGACGGTTCGAATCCTGGGTGCCACGCAGTGGAGTGAGCTCCTGCTGATAACCCCAGCTCCTGCCAACCTAGCAGTTCAAAAGCATGTAAAAATGCAAGTAGATAAATAGGTACC
This sequence comes from Phrynocephalus forsythii, assembly GCA_029282475.1. Taxonomy (NCBI): domain Eukaryota; kingdom Metazoa; phylum Chordata; class Lepidosauria; order Squamata; family Agamidae; genus Phrynocephalus; species Phrynocephalus forsythii. The sequence continues at coordinate 91,024,450 of JAPFRF010000007.1, forward strand.
GCCGTAAAAAGCGGGAAGGTAAACAGTGTTCCATGCACATAAATGCATTCAGCTATGTCAGCCACATGGCCACGGACTTGCACAACACTGGCTCTTTGGCTTAGAAGCAGAGGATGAGTGCCACCCCTAGAGTCGGACACAACTAGCTTGAATGTGCGGGGGGGGGGACTCTACCTTTTACTAGCATCCTTCTCTGAGTGTATTTCCTGGGAGGAGGCTCAACCCCTACTGATCTATTTTAAGGACCCTGTTATCCTCCACGGCTTCCACCAGACACTGATACAACCTTTGTTGTTATTTTGGCCAAAAATCTGAAAACCTAACTGTTCAGGCAGGTGTTTAAGAATTGTGGTTGAGTCCCCAAATGCCTTTTTTTTAAAGTTAAGATATTTTAAATGTTTACTTGCTTTTAATTATTCCACTGGATTTTAATTAGCACATAGCTGTTTTTTTAATGTTTGACCCACTATGTTTTCATTTCTCTCCTCTTGAATATGATGAGCTGCCTTGGATCCCTCATCAGACGAAAGGCAGTCTACAAACAGAACAAACAAATAAAATAAAATAAAATGAGGACTGATTGTTTGTGAACAGAATTTGCGATTGCTAAAGTGATGTTCACAGACATCCTCCTAGTGAGAACCTAGCTGTGAAAGCAACAACAACAGATTGCTGTTCTTTTCTTTAATCACTCTTGGAACAAGGAAGGAGAAAAGGAGCAATTTATGCCCCCCCCCAGACACACACTTGATGTATCTGGATTGCTGTTCCCACATAGCTTGTGGCAAGGAGAGCTGGGTGTTTGACTCTGATGACAAATGGGGGGAGGGCTCCTGAATTTTCTCCACCTCTGCAGTATTAGAACTGAAGTGACTCCAATGTAATATCTGTCAAGATTCAACTGTTGAGTCTTGTGGGCCTAAAAGCAAAGCAAAATGTGCTGTTTATATCTAGCGACCCCTAGCACTCTCTAGGCGGATTGCAATAAAATTATGCAGGCTACACATTGCCCTTTCACGCACAAAGCAAGGAGGGTGCTCAGGAGATTGACCTAGATAGGATGGAAGGCTGAGTCAACCTTGAGTGGTCTACCTGAGCCCAAGATCGAACTCAGGTCATGAGCGGAATCTTGACTGCAGTTTTACCACTCCGTCATGAGGCATTAAGTCAGACTTTCCTAACCTGATGCCCTCCAGACAACACCGCCAATGTTATCTCCTGCCAGTTGCTGTTCTTCTCAAGTCATGCTGCAAACACAGGGCAATCAGGATGGGCCAGCTGGACCTTGCTAAATAATCCGCATCCCATACTATTGCAACATTCTCTCTTAAGCAAAGAAACAATTTATTTATTTATTTATTTGGTAATCTGGGCCAAAGCTAATGGATTGGGATTCAACAGTGGGAAATGTAGGGTGGTGCATCTAGGTAAAAAGAATGAATTGCACAGATATAGGATGGGAGACACCTGGCTGCAAAATAGTACCTGTGAAAGGGATCTGAGAGTCTGGATGGACCACAAATTGAACATGAGCCAGCAGTGTGATGCGGTGGCCAAGAAAGCCAACATGATTCTTGGTTGCATCAACAGAAGCATAGTGTTTAGATCAAGGGAAGTGATAGCACCACTCTATTCAGCTCTGGTCAGACCCCATCTGGAGAAAGTGTCCAGTTCTGTGTGCCTCAATTTAAAAAGGATGTTGACAATCTTGAATGGGTCCAGAGGAGGGCGACCAAGAGGATTGAGGGTGTGGAAGAAATGTCTTATGAGGTGGAGCTTACAAAAAGAGGTCTGAGAGGGGAAATGATAGCTATGTTTAAATATCTGAAAGGATGTCACATTGAAGAAGGGACTGGTTTGTTTTCCATGGCTTCAGAGACTAGGACATGGGGCAATGGTTTCAAACTACAGGAAAAGAGATTCAATTTGAACATCGGGAAGAACTTCATGACAGAGCTGTTCAGCAGTGGAAGAAGCTGCCATGGAGTGTGGTGGAGTCTCCTTCTTGGAGGTTTTTAAGCAGAGGCTGAATGACCATATGTCAGGAGCACTGTGATGGAGGCTGGATGGCCATCTGTTGGAAATGCCGTGATGAGAGTTCCTGCATGGCAGGGGGTTGGACTAGATCAGTGGTTCTCAACCTGTGGGTCCCCAGATGTTTCTGGACTGCAACTCCCAGAAGCCTCCACCACTCGCTGTGCTGGAAGGGATTTCTGGGAGTTGCTGTTCAGGAACATATGGGGACCCCCAGGTTGAGAACCACTGGACTAGATGGTCCTTGAGGTCTCTTCCAAGATTCTATGAACAGGAAAGAGGTTCCTTTTTTTTGGCAGAGCAAAGCACCCCTGAAGCCTCAAAAATGTGTCCCAGATGCCGTAAACAACATGACCCAGCTGGAGAGGCAGTTAAGGTCTCGGGTTTTTGCTCTGCCTGTGCCTAAAAGGCAGATTCTGTTCCCTGAAACTACAGGTATGGGATAGAATGTCGGCATCAGCTTGTTAGCACCAGTCCCCGTAGACGTTATGTTTAAGTAACGCAGATACTTAGCCTGTGTTGAGATCAAAAGTGTGTGTGTATGGTGGGGGAATAGTGGGGGAGGAAATGAGGCAGCAGGGGGGGAAATTACAACAATGCTTGAAAGCCTCTTGGAGATTTTCAAGACATTCAGCAAGAAAGCGATCGTAGGAAGTGTTTTGATTTTGCTGTGGAGTCCTTTCTTGCTCCTTGTAAAATATCTGTCATTGTGACAATCTCTCTCTCTCTCTCTCTCTCTCTCTCTCTGTGTGTGTGTGTGTGTGTGTGTGTGTGTGTGTGTGTGTGCGCGCGTGTAGAGAGAGAAAGTGTCTAGGCTTCCAAAGTCAAGGTTGGGTGTGGCTTCCAGCCCCCCCCCCCAGCAAAGAAGTGGCATAATAGTCAGCTGGAAATACTGATGCTTGCACGAGGAGAAGTAACCGTGCACCAGGGTGAGCAGAGAGTCAGGTCTGGGGACCTCTGGCTGCTTGTCCAGATGTCAAAATCAAATCTACGACACCAACAACCTCCCCCGATTAGCAGTCTGCAGAAGAGGCAAACCATCTTCTCTCTCTGCATAGGGGGCAGCTACGGTCTGGTGAAAAAGTACACTTTGTGCACGAATGATGTCCTAAGTCCATTTCCCAGTCGCTCTCTTTCTCTGGGGTTCGGGGGAGCGTATGCTAGTGGGAGTGGATCACATTCAGCAGGCTGGACCAGTTATATGGCTTGGTATAAGGCGGCTTCCTCCGTTTGTGTGCGAGACAGTGCCATGGAATGTGGACCCCAGGTGAACATTAGCTGCTATCCCACAGCCAGAAAATCCAGATCAAAGTAAAATGTGGAGTTTCCCCTGGAACTGTCACATGGTTGAAGATGCTGTTCTTGTGTCCCCACGGGCGCAGTTTAAAGAACCGCATCTTTTGTGTTCCCACGAGCGGAAACCGCAACATAGCAGAACGAAAAGGTTTTGATGCAGATTTTCCGAGTCCCCACGGACTCAAGTACCAGTTAAAAATCTGCATTGGAACTGAGACAAGCTTTGTACCACCTCGGGATCAGGTACTTGCAAAAATTGCTGGGTCACGCTTATGTGGGCGTGGTCACATTCTCCCCCCCCCCTTTAAAGTCCGCTGGTTGTGGGGACACAATTTTATTAACCTCATCTTCAAGCAGTTTGAAGCAGTTTTTAGTGGCCATGGGATAGCAGCCAATCAGCATGGTCACTAGAAACAGGCATGAATCAAAAAATAAACGGTGTTATTTAACCTCTCTTCTTGAAATTGTTGTCATCAGCTTCCATTGCATATCCTGTTTAATATTTTTTTTAAATGGGTGGGATCACACAGCGTATATAAGCACACAGCCACAGAACTGCACAGGACAAGGGAGATTGCACAGCAGAGGGAATCTTGTTAAAAAACCCAGTGCCCATACCATGTAGCTCTTTGTTTGAATATGCCTGTAAAGTCCAGCTCCATCGGACCATGCTGTTCTGTGCCTTCCAAGAAGAAGCCTGGCATCCATCTTGCCATGTGAACTTTTAAGAAGTCTCTCCTGGCAAATTGCATCCCTTGCCATGTTTGGACTATTATATGTGCTTTGAAAAAGAGGGCTTGTGCTCTCGAAAGCTCAGCAACTTTTTTTATTTTTCTACTAGCAGCCTATGAAGGGTATCACCCATAGTCTAGTTTTGATTTTGAAAAAAAAAAAAAAAGAGAGAAAGATAGAGCAAGGGACAAATAAAAACAAGGACTGGAGAAATATCAAGGGACGAAGAATTAACGAATCGGCAATATTCATTGCATACTGTATTGTTTTTCATTGTTTCATTTGCTCCCATCTCTAGTCTCAGTCAGAAAATGCTTAGGGCTGGTCCTCCGATCCACTCGCATGCTGCCTATAATTCCAAATGGGTTGCATGGAGCGCCCCGAGGCAATCTGTACTAAAACCACCCGTGTAAAAATAATGGTTCGGACACAGCCCGGGGAAATAGGCTGCCCGTGCGTCTCCACTTGATGTTTCAGCCAGTAATAAATCTTTCTTTCCCCCTACCCCTTTTCTGAAAGAAAGGTAAGCTGCTTTTGCATTAAGTATGTAAATTAAAAAAAAACTTGTCTTGGAAAGAAGAACTAAAGGAAGCAGGGGAAACACAGAAAGGACGAGATTGATTATGTGCATATTTTAAGCTGCTTGTTTCTCTGAATAAAAGAATTACAAAAGAAGCAAAAAAATGTGGCATGGACAACATCCTAAGAATTTAATAAATGGAAATATTTCTCTCTCCCTTTCTTTTGTTATTAAATTATAGATTAAAATAGGAAGCCTGGGTGAATGTAGAGACAGATATATCTCTTTGCAAGAAGCTTATGCAGCGTTCCGCATCAAACAACTTGAAAGTGGGCAACAGATGCACTGAAGATTGTTTCTCATTTATTGTTTTTATATATATACAGTGTGTGTGTGTGTGTGTGTGTGTGTTGTGTCATTACAGTCGTGACTGATTCTTCATGACCTCATGTCCATGGAGTTTTCTTGGCAGGAATACTGGAGTGGTTTGTTAGTTCCTACTCCAGGCGCCTACAGCACCTGGTATTCCCCCGGTGGTCTCCCATCCAAGTACTAACCAGGGCCGACCCTGCTTAGCTTCCAAAATCAGGTGAGATCGGATGTACTTAGGACATCTAGGCAGCCATATACAGTGTGTGTGTGTGTGTGTGTGTGTGTGTGTGTGTGTGTGTGTGTGTGTGTGTGTGTGTGTGTGTGTGTGTGATGTATGAACAGTTTGTAACTCTTTATTTCATCTATCTATCTATCTATCTATCTATCTATCTATCTATCTATCTATCTATCTATCTATCTATCTATCTATCTATCTATCTATCTATCTATCTATCTATATGAAATAAAGAGTTACAAACTCTTCATACATCAGCAGCACACCCAGGCAACGTAGCCCAAAAGGTGTGTTTATCCAACTGAGTTTTACAGGGGAGGGTCACCACAAGGTGAAAACGGAGTCCTATAGTTGTAATGAGATGCCTTCTTTCGCAAATGCAAATGGTGCATTGTGATCAGCAACACCCTGTGTAGAGTGGTTGGTGAGAGAGGCAGGATATCTCTCAATACCATTGGCAGGGAATTGTAAGGTGAAGACATCTTCTTGGGAATACCTTGAAGCAAATGGTGAGTCGCTGTGTGAGACAGAATGCTGGACTGGACGGGCTATGGCCTGTTCCAGCAAGGCTGTTCTTATGTTTCCTGTATAGGGTTCCCCAAAGAGGACATCAGAATTTGGCATTTTTCTGCAGAAAACATCATCCTTCCACCCTGAGAAAGAAGAGAAATTAACCTGGGGTTGGTTTCCAATGTGGAAGCTGGGAAACCCCATGGGTGTCAGGCTCTTGAATAAACTTGCCAGTCATGGAATCAAGGGACAGATCTTGTCCTGGATCAGCAACTGGCTAAGGGACAGGAAACAGAGGGTAACACTAAATGGACACTTCCCTATGTTGCAGGACGTAAAGAGTGGGGACCCCTGCTTTTCAACCTCTTCATAAATGTTCTAGAAGTAGGAGTAAATAGCAAGGTAGCCAAATTTGCTGAAAACACTAAATTATATAGGGGTAGTAAAAACTGAGAGAGGTTGTGAGGAGCTCCAGAGGGATCTCTTGACAATGGGGGAGTGGGCAAACCACTGCTACATCAGTTTCAACATTAGTAAGTAGAGATGGGCACGAAACGAACATTTTTTCATTTCCATTATTCGTTATTTGTTTCGTTACGTAACGAAATGACAAACAAAAATTGTGATTAAAATGGAACGGAACAAACAGAACCACAAAAATTGTGTTCGTTACGTTTCGTTTTCGTTAATGGCGACGCACAATGAATTGAGCTGTTTTAAATGATAAAAAACGCCCTGGACATCCATAAAAACACAGTGATAATTATTTATACTGTCTGATAATACCTACCGGGGGGGGGAGTTGGGGTCTTTAAAATGTACATTTATGTCTTTTCTCAGATCACTGTATTTTTTTCTTTAAGGGGAGTTAGGGGACATCAACCCAAAATGGCTCCCAAATGCCTAATATTGATTTCTTGGGTATTAAAATGCCCAGGACATCCATAAAAATGCAGCAATAATGCGATAATTATTTGAAATTATTACCTACCAGGGATTTGGGGTCCTTAAAACGCTTGTTTTTTTCTTTTTCCATCGTGATGTATTTTTCTTTTCCCTTTAAGGATGACAAAATGGATGTCGCCACTCCAGCCACAACATGGAGGCAAGCCATGTGATGGGGATCATGTAAATTCTTGGACAACTTCAACCAATAGCATGCCCAGGTTGCAGACTGGGCAGGTCTGGTAGCCACAGAGGGCATAAAAAGCTCTGGCAGCCCCATCCTCCTTGCAGACCCGGTGGGAGTTAGGGTGGGATTGTTGTCTCTGCGACTCTAGCTTCAGTCCTGCAGCCTCCCTGTGTGCGTGCGTGCTGCGTACCTCTCGGTGATTACCCTCCCTTGCCCCGCAGTGCAGTCACTCTGTGGCTGCCTTGCACCCTGGGCAACACCCGCCGCTGCCTTTGCAGCCTCCCTGCATACTTAGTCTATACCGTGTCTCTGCCAGCATCAATTTTTGTTAGTGTTTTCCCTCTGGTCTGGGGCGTTGGGGGATGCCCACGCACGGAAATGCTTTAAAAATTGCACAAAAAGCGGGTAGAAATGAAAAACGAAAAAACAAAAAACAAAAATGAAAATTTTCCAAAAATTCACAAAAAACCGGAAACGAAACGAAACGGACCTCTCAATGACAAACAAAAAACCAAAACGCCATTTTTTTTATTTGTGCCCATATCTATTAGTAAGTATAGAGTGATGTACATTGGGGCAAAAAAACTCAATTGCATTTATAAACAGATGGAGTCAGAACTCTCTGCAACAAACCAGGAAAGGGACCTTGGTGTCCTGGTGGACAGCTCAATGAAGGTGTCAACCCTGTGTGCCGCAGCAGTGAAAAAAAGCAAACTCAGTGCTAGGGATCATTAGGAAGGGTATAGAAAATAAGTCAGCAAGGGTCATTTTGCCTCTTTATAAATCAATGGTGAGGCCCCATCTGGAGAATTGTGTCCAGTTCTGGTCACCATTCTTCCAGAAGGATATTATAGAAATGGAAAAAGTGCAGAGGAGGGAAACCAGAATGATTAGGGTACTGGAACACCTTCCTTACCATCTGAGGCTGCAATGGCTGGGCCTCTTCGCTCTTGAACGACGGCGCCTAAGAGGTGATCTGATTGAAGTTTACAAAATCATACACAGTGTGGACAAAGTAGATAAGGAAAAGCTTTTTCCCCTATCGCACAACACTAGAACTAGGGGGCACTCCCTGAAACCTTTAGGTGCTAGATCTCAAACAAATAAGAGGAAATGTTTTTTCACCCACAGGATACTGGTCTATGGAACTTCCTGCTAGAAGAAGTGGTGACAGCTGTCAGCCTTGACAGCTTTAAGAAAGGACTAGACAAGTTCATGGAGAACAAGGGTATCCATGGCTATCATGATGGATGCCTAAGGACAACCTCCGGGTTGGAGAGAGAGGCAGGATATCTCTCAATGCCATTTGCAGGGAATCATAAGCAGATGAAGACATCTGCTTGGGAATACCCTGAAGCCAATGGTGAGCCGCTGTGAGAGGCAGAATGCTGGACTGGATGGGCTGTGGCCTCTTCTAGCAAGGCTGTTCTTATGTTCTTATCTTATGCTCTTATGAAACCTCTGCAGGATGTACGGGCATGAAGATGCCTGGAGGATCGATGAGAGAATGGGGTTTAATGAATACTCCTCACTTTATGAACAGAAAGGCATCTTAGCAGCATGGCTACATTTTTTTTAAAAAAAGCAGATTTATAGAGAATTCAAATATGCCACCAAGGACCAGATTTGGGAGTGGATTAATAGGCTGTAGATGCAAAAGACAAATGATCTTTTTAGTAGTGTATTGAAGGTAGGAATTTTGAGATGCATGTCCAGGGTCTCACTCTTCAAAATGAATGGTAGTACCAGTAGGTTAGAAGCAGCAAGTTTGCTGGCATGCCATATTTTGACATAAGTGCATTGACAGACAGTGGTATTAAAGTTACTGGAGTACACTAGAGGAGATAAAACAAATTGTTTTATCTGTTTACCCGACATGCTCCACAGAGTGCAGGTGTATCTGCAGATCTGCCTCTTGGTCTCTCCTCCTTTTGAGAAGATTTATCAAATGGTTCCCAGGGCCACACTAGGCAAGATGTTAGCAGAGCTTGGAAGGAACACGTGAAATTAAACACATCATTTCCACTCTCTGAATGTTAGTTTCACATGATGGAGCATTTTCCATTTAGAGACATAGCCCTTCAAAACTGGCATTTGCTACCTTCAACTTGCCATGGAAGCCCATGGTTACTTCCTGATGGCCAATCATCAGACAAATGCCAGTTGATGTGAAGCTTGTAGTTATGGGAAACCTTGCACTCCATTTAGGTCAATGGGTTCCTGGCCATAGCTGTATTTTAATGTTTTACTTATTTTTATATTAGTATTGATGTTTTGATTAGTGGTCAGGGCTGAATGTTTTGCTTATCATTTGGTTTTATGTTGTAAATCGCCACGAGTGGCTTTCAGTTAGATGGGTGTTTAGATAGATAGATAGATAGATAGATAGATAGATAGATAGATAGATAGATAGATAGATAGAGAAGGAAGGAAGGAAGGAAGGACGGACGGACGGACGGACGGACGGAGAAATAGATTGTGCCTTCTCATGAGGTGCCCTAAATTAGGACAGCCTTAATTTCAACATGTTTGCCTTCAGAGAACTTTCAGGATTAGTTTGATATGGGACGGACTTACTCATCTTTCTTGCAATCCAGGGTATTCACAAAGCTCTCCTCCAACTCTGAATGAACCATTATGTAGGGTCATGAAGGTCCATGCTACCCATCAACCATCAACCACAAACTTCAAACCACCATAAACCCCCCAGAAAAAAGTGAACCCCATTTGTGGTTTGTTTTCAGGTTCATGCTGGGAAACTGGGCTGCTAGTTCCATATATGCACCCACCGCCCATTGATTTTGTATACGTTGGGTGGACCGTCACTCTTAATGGGGAGTATAGCCAAGAAATCAGAATACTGTGACTTCAATGACGGAAGTAGAAAAGATCCTGAAAAGATCCCCCACACCTTGAGGGGGACCAAGATCACCCACTCTCTTGTATTCCCTGTCACCAGGGCCGGCGCGTCCATTAAGGCAAACTAGGCAGTCGCCTAGGGCGCCAAAATGGACAGGGGGCACTGGCCACCACTGCCCCCCTGCTGCTGCCCCCTGCCGCCCCCGGCCCTGCCGCCGCTCCCCAGCCCCCCAGCCCTGCCCCTCCCACCTCGCAGCTGCCGCCGCCCTGCCCCCACCCCCGCCCGCCTCGCCGCCCCCGCCCGGCATCCCCCCCGGCACCCCCACCCCCACCACCCCCCGCCCCACCTGGCCCCCCACCCACACCCGCCCCTCACCTAGGGTGCAAAAAACCCTAGCGCCAGCCCTGCCTGTCACCATGTACTGGTGTGAAAGCTGGGGAGGGAGAAAGCTGACTTGGAAAAAATTGATTTTTCCAGTCTGTGCCCATTTCTCAGGTTGAGGAATCTGTTAGAGAGAAGATGGCTTTCTAGCTTAGCTAGAAAGTATCATTCAAGTCAGAAGGAGAATCCTCAACCATTGGCTCTCAACATTGGGTCCTCAGATGTTCTTGGACCCAAACTCCCAGAAAACCCAGCCAGCAGAGCTACTGGTGAAGAGTAGAGATGGGCACGACTTGAAAAAATTTTTTTTTGAGTTGTCGTTAGTCGGGCCTGTTCCGTTTCGGGTCGTTTCCGTTTTTCGCGAAAATTTGCAAAAATTAGTCGGTTTGTTTTTTTGTTTTTTTGTTTTCTTTAGTACTGGTTTTTTTTGGGGGGGTAGCGGGCTCCTGGAGGCACCTCTGTGGGGTGGGTGCCTCCTCTGGCCCGCTATAAAGGGAAAGCGGGCTCCTGGAGGCACCCATGGGTGCGTCCTATCCTCACCCACTAGGAAGGGGAAGCAGGTTCCAAGAGACCTCTCAACATGGGGGTCTCCCCTCCTCACCTGCTGCTGCAAAATGGCATGCATAGCCATATGGATATGCATACCAGTTGCAGACAGTGAGACCAGTGAACCCAGAGCCATAGGGTGACGCCTAAGGCTCTCGCACCGCCATGTCTCACAAAGAAGAGAATCGTACTTGCGTGTAGTGCAATGCAAGTAGATCTGGCTTAGGGTTAAGGTGGGTTAGTGCAAGGGCTAGGGTTAGGCTAGTGACGGGTAAGGTTACGGTGGGCTAGTGGGTTGCACCTCTGGGTGCCTCTCTGACCCACTAAGAAGACAGTCTGTGACGTATGGGTAAGTAAGGAGTCAAGGATTAGGGTTAGGGTTAGGGGGCTAGGGCAGGTTTTAGGGGGCTTTTTGGCACATCCCAGAAGTCTCCATGGCCAAGTGGCCATGCGATTGGTGGGATGGCTCCAAAAATTTGCATGGTCGTCCACTCCCACACTCCCATTATTGCGCAGGTGTAAAAAAATAAAATAAAATAAAATAAATGGAGGACAGAGGAGGAGAGGAGAGACATTTTGTTGCAAGAAAAAACCCACTGCTACTGTGAAAAATCTGGCAGTTTATAAATTTTCGCGTGTTTCTGTTGTGCTTGTGTGTTTTTGGACCACAATTTCAAAAACAATATTGCGTTCGCCGCCCCATTTTGGATCCCCCGCCCGCACCGCATGGCATGGCGAGTCCGGCTGCCTAGAACGGGGGGGGAGGCGGGACCCCCCCTCCAGAAACCACCCCTCCGGTAGGTGCCCTGCGCCCTTAGTCAAGCAGGCATTTTTCCGCCTGCTTTTTTGGCCCGGGAATGGGTGGGGGGAGAGTTTAAAAGTTTTTTCCTGTGCCATCCGTGCCGCTTGCTTGCGCTTTAATTGCAGCGGCCGGCGGCGAGACTGGGTTTTTTGCTGGCTGCGAGCCTGCGGCGAGTCCCACCAGAGCAGCCCAGGACGGGGGATGGGGGGGAGGCCGGGGACCTCCAGAAACAACCCCTCTGGTAGGTGCCCTGAGGCACGGCAGGCATTTTTCCGCCTGCTTTTTGGCTGGGAACCGGGGTTTTTTTACTTTTAAAAACTTTTTTTCTGTGCCGCGTGGCATCGCGCGATTGCGCGATGCAAGGAACGAGCACAACAAATCAGACTAAAATTGTACGTTCGTCGGTTCGAGCTCAAAGTCTGGCGGAGTAATTCCCGTTACCGTTTCCGTAGAGTAACGGAACCGAGTAACGGAAACGGAAACGGGAATACCGCTAAGTCTAGTGAAGAGTTCTGGGAGTTTTAAACCAAGAACATCTGGGGCCCCATCGTGGCTCAGATCTAAAAGCTCAACGTGCCATGTCCAGGAAGCAAACAGAATCAAGAAAACTTCCTTCGGGAATGGAAATCCTGCCCAAACAAGAATCAACAGAAAGACAAGGTTGTACAGATGAAATACGGAAGGGTAATAAGAGATACAAAAATAGATTCCCCCACGCCTTGAGGAGCATATTGCCCATAAACATTAAGACCAACGATAAACATTATTTAAACACAGCAGAAGCAGAAGAACAGCTGGGAAGGAGCTGGACTGCTGGCTGCCAAGAAAAGTAAAATAATCTTAAAGGAAACTAAAGAGATGCTGAAATAATCCCTTTTCATCCTTCTTTTTCTATGGAAGACGTACGGCAACTGTCTTCACCTGAAATGATAATTTTCATTCCCATGAAGACCATCTGAAAAATAGAGTGCTGGGGAGTGAAGATCTTCTAGACCTTTACAAAATACAGTATGTACCTGTCTGGGTATCAAGAGGATTCGTGTGAAACTACTGATCTGTTACAAAAACAAAGGACATCTTCACAACCTAGCATAGAGGTTTGGAAAGAGCCTGACGCGAACCCAATGTTTAAAAAAGCATCCTGGGAGATGATGGGTGGGAATCTGGAAAATTGTAGCCTGTTTACCTTCGCATTTTGCCCGAGTCAAATGGTGGTATCACAAATTATTATTATTATTTGAAGTAAAATCAGTGAGTGTGGAGAAGGGACAAGTTTATTTTTATTTCACACTTTTTTTGAAGTTTAGCTCAAGAAGAAACAGGGTGGTTTCTATAAAGTGCTCTGAAAGAAGCTGGATAATTCAGTTCGGCTGCTGGATAGCTCATTGGTTTAGGTCTCTGGGCATGGAGACAGAGGGCTGGGAGTTCCAATTCCTCACTGTGACTCCTTGACAGGGTCTGGAACTGATGATCCCTTCCGGCACTGCAGTTCTAAGATTATATCAAAGCAAAGCAAAGCAAAGCAAAGCAAAACAAAGTGTTCTGCTTATATACCGCCCCATACCACTTCAAGTAGTCTCTGGGTGGTTTACAGTTTAATTACAGTATGCAGACTACACATTCCCCCCCTCCCAGCAAGCTGGGTACTCAATTTACTGACCTCGGAAGGATGGAAGGCTGAGTCAACCCTGAGCCTGCTACCTGGGATTGAACCCCAGGTCATGAGCACAGTTTTACCTGCAGTACAGGCATTTAACCACTGCACCACGGGGCTCACTCACTCCAGCATAGAATCATTCTGAACATACTGTTGTCTTCTGTTTTCAAAAGCTAAGCAGGATTGGCCCTGGTTAGTACTTGGACGGGAGGCCACGAGGAAATGGTTTTGCCAAAAACCCTGGAAATACATTCAGAAAGGCAGTAAATTTGGACTGCATAGGGTGCTCATATTAAAAAAGCAGCTTCCAGCGTCTTTGTGTTCTTAAACTAGGTCCAAGTTTGCCGCTCTGTCAAATTCAAGGCACTAGTATTAACTTATGAAGCTCTGTGTTTCTGAAGTGACCATTTCCTCAGATTCCCACCTGAGTCTCAGGCAGCCAGTGATAGAGGGGGCATGGCTCCTGTACTTGGCTGTGTTAGGTGGAAGAGGAAATGCCATCTAGTATTGATGGAGTCTGATTCAGACAGTTGGGATGAGGCCTAGGGGACATTTAACGAGAGGGAAAACCTTTCTGATGAACTCTGGCTAAATCCACATGTTGCAGACCTGGTAATTCCTCTGAACTAGCTCAGGTAAATCTCGTTTACCTATTATTTACTATTTAGCTCAAGCTTCATTTACCTTTCATTTACTCAGCTTGTTTACTCACTGACACCACTCTGTTCATCTTTCATTTATTTATTCTTGGTTACTGGGCTAATTCCGTTTACTTTTCATTTACCTTTACCTATTCTTGTCTACTCCTCATTTACTCACCTTCCGTCTGTAAACAGCAAGGACATGTGTTATTGTAATCAATAACTGTGCAAAGCATGCTCTTTTAACGAGACATTACCTACAGTCCACCCAACCAGTGTGTACTTCTGTAATTTTGTAACCAATCACTGATGTTATGCATACTCTTGGATATAAACCATATGTAATAAAATGTGCCAATGGCAAGGGGTGGGGGAGCTCCACTGGTTGGACAACTGGACTCGAGTCTTATTTCTTCAGGATCCTCCCACATAGTATCACTTGCACAACAAGTTACATCTGGTGGAAGGTCTTCTCGTACATCACTGGGGTTGCTACAAGGTCATCAGCCTCTCGTTGCCTGAAACTCCAGGGTGAAACCCTGAGACCTGTGTATGTCATGAGAGAGGACCCTTGTGCACCAGGTGTGAAATAATGCCCAGAATTCAGTTCATCACTTTGTTGTAAAGTTATGCTGGTGTACCTGTTTTAGAGTTTTGAATTTCTAGCAAATATTCTCTTTTTGCTACACAGCAGAAGGACAGGGATCCATGGAGGAGAAGAGCTACAAATTCACAAGAATCCACTTCTTCCTCATTAACTAGCACTTAAAGTCTCTACAATTCACTCTGAGACATTTGTAGGAGACAGAATGTCTGTTGTTACAGGTAAAGTGGATCCTAGTATAACAAATGGTTTGTATAACATAAAATCTGTACAGCATAAAAATATCCGGAGATAGGGGAAATTTGCTTAACAGAATTGTCTATGGAGAGAATCCGTACAACATAAAAATTGTCGCGATTAGGGATTACACAGTTTTCAACACATTCCTATGGGAAATTTGTATAAAGGAAAATTTGCTTAACATAATTTCATTTGGAACAAATTAATTCCTTTATACAAGATACCACTGTACTCAAAGTTACAGACTTGCTTTCTTTACTGTACACACAGTTAGCAACCAACAGAACAGATCAACAACAAGCAACAACTGCCACCAACTGAGGAAAGAGAAGGGGGACACAAACCAGAGAGGGAATTTACAGGCTGGAAGGAATGATTGATTAGTGCTGGGTAGACATACAATCATCCCAGTTCCCCCCAATCATACAAACTACAGGTAACTTGTGAGGTTACACAGATAAATATCCAACAGAAACTTTGTTGGCCATTGCTCAGAGGCAGAGCAGATTGCACAGTAGGTCATGCAGTTCCAATCAATTATGCAGAAGACAAATATTCACTTTTCCTAAACGTTTTAGAAAGCTCAGGGATTCCCTACTACAGTCGTTTGATGGGTGACTTGAGACCTAGCAAATGCATACACAGCCATTAAAGGTCTCAGGGACCTTGTTATTCTTTCTGGCCGTTTAATTTTCTGCACATTTCTGGTGCTCGGCTGTGTATTTAAGTAATTTTATCTCTGTATTTTTTAAGGTTTTCACGGGGAATAGGTTTGACCACAGAGAAGGATCGCTGCCACCCCGATTGCAGTGAAACTTCTTAATCCCTCTATCACAATACAATGACTAACACCTATTCTCCTGCATAGGACAAGTTTCCCCCTTTCCCACAAATTTAAAATCTCAGTCTCACTCACTCTATGCTCCAGCGCACAGAGTGAACTTCTAGTTCCCTGAGCTCCTTGCCCTATGAAGATGCTGGCCACAGAGTCTGGTGAAGCGTCAAGAAGAAAAACTTCCAGAACATGGCCAAACAACCTGAAAATCTCACAAGAGCTAATTTTATCTGCATTATATTTTTAGTTCTTCCTGTGATGCCTATTTTAGCTTCTGCTGCTTTTAGTGGATTGTTTTATTATGATGTTTAGAAAAATTTGATTTATATGGATTTTGGATTTCATTTGTGGGTTTTCACTGCACGTCATGTGGAGACCTATTAGCTATAGGGTGACTAATACGTTCTAGGAATAATTAAAATAAATAACTTTTTCCCCCCAGAGTTCTTTGGCCCATCAAGAAACATGTGGTTAGAAAGGCTCTAGCCACTATTATGTTCTTGGCTTTTTGAAAAGGGCTTTGATAGAGTCCCTGTCCAAATACTTCAGAGTAAAGTTTGCAATCACGCCAGGAGAGGAGAGAGGTCATCTTTATGGAGCAGTGACAAGATGGAGAACGAAAAAGAAAACAAAATCCTGATGCCAGTGGCGCCTTCAGGACTCACCGACTTATACCACTATGATCTCGTGGGGATTTAGTGTGAGCTCTTGCGGATTACAACCCACATCCTCACACACAGGAAGTCTGTTGTAATCCTTGAAATGAACTTGATAGACTGGACGGTGCCACCCGTCCTTCAGTGTACATGCTGAGAGAGAGAGCGCTACAGCACGTTTTTGAGAAACTGGTTTGGGAACAGGAAGCAGAAAGGACAGCTGGGGTGGGAAAATAGTTACTCCTTCCAGTTCAACCCCCCCCCTCAAATTGGTAGCGGGACCCCCACAATTGCACTGGTCTGGGCAAGCAGTAAGCAGGTAGCTAGGTTTGCTGTAAAATCCTCAATTAGTAAGGGGGCTGCAGAAAAATAACGATAGTAAGCTTAGAACTGCAGAGCTGTCAGGGACCCTCTGGATCGCCATTTTCTGTCAAGGAGGCACTGTGGGGGAATCAAACTCCCAATGTCTGGATCTGTGGCCAGAGAGAAACCTACACCACCGAGCTATCTACTCGCCATCAAAAATAATCATCGGCGAATTGCAAAAGGACTGATGAGTTACAATTGGACATAATGAAATTCTCAGAGATGCTTTTGGGGTCCCCTGAGACCCCTCCCAAAAAAACATTCCTTCTTGGGTCAGGATAAAATAATTCATTTCCAGGACATTTAAAAGAGCCAGGCACACAACTCAGGCTAATTCCCTGGGTTGACAGTTCATATCCACTGTGGTCTCAGGCTCTTGAAGGAGATGTCACAAATGACCATCTCCACACCCCAGAACACCCCTCACACCCCCAAAATGACTTGAACTCTCTTACCTGTCTGGGCATCCTAGGCCTGAGCTTCCTTCCTAGTTCCCCCTTTTCCTCCCCCCCTCTCCTTCTTTGGTCTACCTGCATCCGGGGACTCTTTTTTTTTCTCACTCCCTCTCCTCCCAACCCCTCTTCCTCCCAACCCACTGTCTCTGAATCCAGCTCCGGAGTTTGCTAAAGACACATTCCTACACTGCTTCTACCCTCCCCCGGATTTAATTGGGCCACCATCTTTTTTTTTTGGCACAGGATCATGGCATAAAGAGAAAGGAGAACAGGTGAGCTGCATTTTTCCTCTCTTTCTCTGAGGATGGATCTTTGGCCTTAAAGGGCCAGTGGAAAGAACTCCAAGGCCCCCATCCTGAATCCGCCTAAAGACACATTCCTACACAGATTATCTGGGCCAGATCATGGCATAAGGAGAAGGAGCTTCCTGAGGATTGTGCCTTCCAGAAAGAACTCCAACCATCCTACACAGATTATCTCCAGCCAGAAGGCTTCCATTGTCTCGCCTCCACGTTCACCAGGAAGTTCCGTCTCACAGCTCAAGATTCCTTTGTTGACTCTCCGAGCCACCTCTTGAGTTGATAATGGCATGGACTCTTGAACAATGCTTTCTCCCTTTCCCCTATTCTCACACTTCGAATGGTCCTTCAAAGAACATAGAAGGCCTGGCCACACCTGGCAAACAGGTTAATCTGGAATCCTGTTTCAGGAGTTGGGAACACCTCGAGACCTCCCCCAGGAGACCCTCTGGACTGTCCCCATTGGATGTCCCCTGAGGACCACCTCTTGCCTGGCCCAGGGGTTGCATGCACCTCATGGGAGGGGGGAGGGGGGTATAAAACCTGGCTGCACTCTTTCTTCTGGGCCGACCATCCTGCCCTGCCTTGCTGTGGGTTAGTTGGCCTTGCCGTCCTTTATTAGGCGATAGGCGTAATAAACTGGTAATTTCTCTGGACCTCTCTGTGTTGGATTTCTTTTATTGGGTATCAGGGAATCCAGCAGCATACAGCAGGAATAGCCTGCTGTGGACTCAACAGGACCCTCTGAATCATCGGGTCCCATGCTTAGCAAGGGGGCACAGGGGGTTTATAGGATCCAAAAGGGACCCTAGAAACGAGGCATGCTGGCATTCAAATAGCCAGCTCAACTGGTTTATTACATTGCATGGACCCTTTCAGAAGCAAAGTAAAGCAAAGTGTTCTGCTTATCTACCATCCCATACCAGTACAAGTAGTCTCTGGGCTGTTTGCAATTTAATTACAGCATGCAGGCTACACATTGCTCCCCCTCCACCCAGCAAGGTGGGTACTCATTTTACTGACCATGGAGGGATGGAAGGCTGAGTGAACCTTGAGCAGGCTACCTGGGACTGAACCCCAGGTGGTTAGCACAGTTTTAGCTGCAGTACAAGGCATTTAACCACTGCACCACAACTAGCTTTCTGACACAAAGTTTGTACATTTTGGGGTTCTATAGAGAATACATATCCTACATATTGGAGGGGTGGGATGGGGACAATTTATTTATTTATGTATTTGAATTGTTTCAAGAAGGCGAGAGTGAATGGAAAAGCAGAATCCTTAACAATGGCAATGGCACGAGGAGAAAACTTCCTGGCATCAGGAAAGGTGACAAGCAGGTCTGGAGCAACCACTAGGCAAACCAGGGGACCAGCTAGAGCGCAGGCCTGAGAGGGACACAAAACTGACCTCAGAGGGTCACAGAACTGAACTCAGAGGGGCGCAGAACTGACCCGAGAGAGAGACATTTTCCTACAATTCTGTCTGTTTTTGAAAATTGGCTGGGGATGGGTGGGCGCAAGTAGTTAGTCTTGTCTAACCAGGGTGCAAAATAAAAGCACTGGCCCTGGTGACACACATCTGTGATCTGATGCAGATCTCCGGCGATCCCCTGGTAATACTAGATAGTAGGGTCTTAAGGCAAAAATTTCCGTGAGCTAAGCAGTCCCCATGGTTTGGCTCCTGGGGAAAAGGGCAAATTCTCTATTGGGAATGGTTCAGAAAACTGGAAATGTTACCTGAATGCTAGCAAATAATAATAGAATCATAGAACAGTGATGTTGGAATGGGCATCCAAGGCCACTGAGTTCCACCTCCTGATCATAGGGTGCCTGCCAGGTGGTGGTCTAAATACCTCTTGAATGCCTCCAGCTTTGGAGCACCACTTTCACCAGACTTCCACCACGGGAGCAAGCACCACCCCTCAAGGTCATGGGTTCCATTGTCATGCTGCTCTAACAGTTAGGACATTTTCTTCTTCTTATCAACTGAAATCTGGCTTGCAGTAATTTGGGGAAAGTGATAGTACCACTCTGTTCTGCTCTGGCCAGACCCCACCTGGAGTACTGTGTCTAGTTCTGTACACCTCAATTTAAAAAGGATGTTGACAACCTCGAGTGGGTCCAGAGGGGGCGACCAGGATGGTTGAAGGTCTGGAAGAGGTGTCTTACGAGGAACAGGTTAGGGAACTGGGAATGTTTAGCCTTTCAAAGAGAAGGCTGAGAGGGGATATGATAGCCATGTTTAAATATTTGGAAGGAGATCATATCGAAGAGGGAACAGGTTTGTTTTCCATGGCTTCAGAGACTTGGACTCAGGGCAATGGTTTCAAACTACAGGAAAAGAGATTCAATTTAAACATTAGGAAGAACTTCCTGACATTAGAGCTTTTCAGCAGTGGAATAGGCTGCCCCAAAGGAGGGTGGTGGAGTCTCCTTCTTTGGAGGTTTTTAAGCCAAGGCTGGATGGTCATCTGTCAGAAATATTGTGATGGGGGTTCCTGCATGGGGGGGGGTTGGACTGGATGGATCCTGAGGTCTCTTCCAACTCTATGATTCTATGAGCCCAATGTTACAGGTCCTATATTCTGGGTCAATCACAATAATAATGTGCCATTGGGTCAATCCTGACTTATGCCCTTCCACCTGGGACTTTTACCAAAGTATTCGGATGTGGTTAACCAGCCCTTCCCTCTAGGGCAGTGGTGGTGAACCTTCGGCACTCCGGATGTTTGGGACCACAAATCCCACAGTCCTTTCTCATTGGGAATCCAGGCTTGGACATCTGGGAGTTGTGGTCGAAAACATCCTGAGTGCTGAAGGTTCGCCACCACTGCTGTTGGGGCACTTTGGACCCTGCATTCCTTTAGTCCAAAGTCAAGAAAACATTGGGCATTGTTGTTGGTTTTTTAGCAGAGTTTTATTTACCAAAGAATAACTTGGCAAAATAACAATATAACATAAACAGCTTCCTTCCGCATTCCTTCTTACAGTCACAGAGTCCTTTAGCAGAGACATGTAGCAGCATGAATCATCATCAGGAGGTTGGGATGAAGTGATCAAGTGTTACCCTCACTTGCTAACCACTATATACACAGTTAATTACACATTACAGTCAGCTGATCCCTGACTGGCTTACTACAGTTACAAACTCTTAAGCAACTTACTTACAATTGTTAGTTACTATACTATTATACCCTAACAGGCATTAACCACAAGAAACAGCTCTGCCCATGGACTGTTCTCTTCCCACGATTCTGGATGACTCTTGAACTAAAAGATGTTCTTCTTGGCTTTCCTTCTTGGCAAAGAGCAGAGACCAAAGGAGGAAGACACCCCGGGGAGTCTTTGGGACACAGCTCTTGACAATTTTGTGTGCCGGGGTAATTTAAAACCTCCGCTGGCCAATATGACACTACAGGGAGTGATGGAATGTGAACGATGAAATGGAAAGCCAAACATGGAGGAGAAACACAGAACCAACAGAAGGGTAGTAGGGTATGGCCAGTGCCTCAGTGGAACCCCCCAAAATGGCGCTGGTAGATCTACACGAGGCTCTTCCGCCAGCTGGTCTCTGTAAATCAGAGTTTTCATAGTAAAAAAGTTTTCAACTGTTTTCATAGCCTCCCGAATGCAACCTGCGTCCCAGAAGGCCTTTGGAAAGATGAATTATACAATTACAGGGCTACGGTCTGTAACAAACGATAGCCCAGGGACGGTGAAGCCATGAAGGGGGAAAGAGGCTGTCTTCCTAAGGGTTTTAGAAACTTCTATAAAGCAAGGTGTGTGGCTGACAGAGCATAATTTTTTACAGTCAACCAATAAAAGAGGGATAATCATCACGAAGCCAAAATCCTTTCGGGCAAGGGGATGCCATCATGGTCAGAGGCAGATTTAGATGACTAAAGACTTCCTTTTTCACTTTTGAGGTGCACAGGATTTCATTTATTGCTTGCAAGCCATGTGTGCCGTGATATCAAAAAAGAAAACCTGTCACCAACACCAATCTGCCCCTGACAATTACACCACTTCTCTTGGACAGGTAGACCTCCCAATGATGGCCTATAATTCATGATGAGAATGGATTGAGTGGATGCCCCTTTGAAATGGCTAAAACTATGCTCATGACCTGGGGTTCAATCCCAGGTAGGAGGCGCATGGTTGACTCAGCCTTCCATCCTTCCAGGGTCAGTGAAATGAGTATCCAGCTTGCTGGGGTGGGGGTGGGGCAATGTGTAGCCTGCATACTGTAATTAAAACTGTAAACCGCCCAGAGACTACTTGAAGTAGCATGGGGCGGTATATAAGCAGAACACTTTGCTTTTTGCTTTTGCCTGTTACCGGGCAAACATTATCTGACATACTTTATTAATTGCACTATGGCAATGGTTCTCAACCTGTGGGTCCCCAGATGTTCCTGGACTGCAGCTCCCAGAAAACCCTTCCAGCACAGCGAGTGGTGGAGGCTTCTGGGAGTTGCAGTCCAGGAACATCTGGAGACCACAGGTTGAGAACCACTGCACTATGGCATTGCCCCTCCAGATGTACTTTGGGAGGTACTACCAGATAAGGAACAAAATAAGGTAATACAGCACTAGAATTATCCACTTCATGTACCACAACCCCTAGATGATGGCTAACATTGAAGATGATGTTTCCACACACCTGTCATGCTGTACATATTACACCAGAAAAAGGCACGCTACTATGGAGAACAAAAACGCTGAAGAGTATTCATCATCCATTCTAGATGGACCATCTGGAAGTCACTTAATAGACTTCAAAGCAAAGTAAGATGATCAAGGAATAATCAAGTAAAATGGGGCTATTTTAATAATTTTAATAATTTTATTTTATTTTAATTATTTTAATTATTTTATTTTAAATATTTTAATAATCAAGTACAATGGGACAAATTTTCTGAGACTGAAGAGGCATTCAATCCATGCAGCACTCATATGCATGCCGTATCTGCCTTATGTACAAAAGAACATATACCAAATGGGTGAGATAATGCTAATGAAGTAGTCCTGGACCAAAAACAACAACAACAACAACAAAACAACAACAACAACAACAACAACCCCAGCCAAATAATCTTAACATTTCAATTCATTTTTAATGTTACCAGGATTCATGTACATCCATAATTTTAATCTGTGTTACCCTGGTGACACAGAAGGGAAGATGTATTGTGAAGCTTCTGCCATAAGCAAAGATTACATGGCTGTCTTGATCACCACTATTGTTGTCTTCATAACAGCCTTTTAATGTAAACCAAGGTAAAAGATGGGTTCTAGTCCAGGATACCCAGTGAAATTCTTGACCAAGTTCTCACCAAACGTTCTTCTAACCCACAGCTATGATGGCTATGTTTAAATATTGGAAATAGAGATGGGCACAACCAGGAAAAATTACATTTCGAGTTGTCGTGTGTCGGAGCTGGCCCGTTTCGGCTCGTTTCCGTTTTTCGCGAAATTTTCCAAAAATTTTATGTTGTACAGATTCTCCCCACAGGCGATTATGTTAAGCAAATTTCCCCTATCTCCAGAAATTTTTATGTTGTACAGATTTTATGTTATACAAACTGTTTACAAGGGTCCACTGTACTTGGATGTGGTTAACCAGCCCTTCCCTCTAGGGCAGTGATGGTGAACCTTCGGCACTCCGGATGTTTTGGACCACAAATCCCACAGTCTTTTTTCATTGGGAATCCAGGCTTGGACATCTGGAAGTTGTGGCCCAAAACATCCGGAGTGCTGAATGTTCACCACCACTGCTGTCGGGGCACTTTGAACCCTGCATTCCTTTACCAGTGTTATTCAACCT
Organism: Phrynocephalus forsythii; assembly: GCA_029282475.1. Lineage (NCBI taxonomy): Eukaryota > Metazoa > Chordata > Lepidosauria > Squamata > Agamidae > Phrynocephalus > Phrynocephalus forsythii. The sequence continues at coordinate 91,047,451 of JAPFRF010000007.1, forward strand.
TTTTTGGGCAAAGGCACACTTGTTTCATGAAAAAAATCACGAGGTACACCACCATTAGAAAATGTTAAAAAAATTAACTCTGTGCCTATATTGACTATATATAAAGTAATTCTCTTGAATAGGAATCAAATAGCAACATTAACTGGCTGCAAAACATTAACCGTTTTTTTAGGGCACTGTAGGCGAACCTATAGCATGGGTGCTAAAGGTGGCACTCGGAGCCCTTTCTGTGGGCACCCGACATCATCCCTTCACAGCCACCTGTATTCAGGTTAAATTGCTGTATTGCCACTTTACAAAAAAATTAGTGGGTTCTGAATTGCAGTTTGGGCACTCGGTCTCTAAAAGGTTCGCCATTGCTGGTGTAGGGAGAAGCAGGACAGAGGAGCCACAGATTGAGGCAGCCCGCTCTCTAGCACCCAGTTCCCACTTACATGTGTTGTTTTTTTAAAGACATTTTGCCCTGCATGGACTTCTGTGTCCAGTGGAGACCTGAGAAGGGGCACTGACTCTCCAGGAACACAAATAAGACCCAAAAGCCCATCTTGCTCTCCACACTGTGGCCAAGGCAGATGCCTTCAGCAAGTCCAGCGACAGGAGGGGAGGAGGATGAAGGAAGGCAGGAAGGAAAGAAGGCAGAAAGTGTTCTGCTTGTATACCGCCCCATACCACTTCAAGGAGTCTCTGGGCGGTTTACAGTTTTAATTACAGTAGGCAGGCTGCTAGATATACACATATGCAGGCTAGAAATGAGCACGTTTCTATGAAGAGGGGAAAGGGTACAAATGGAAAGAGAGAGGTGGGGGGGAAAGAAAGAAAAGACAGACAGAGAGAAGAGGGCGACCCAAGACAGAAAGAAAGGGGCAAGACTTCAAGGAACCCATCGCGGGGGCCCTCAGAGACGGCTCTTCCCCTCCCGGACCCTAAAGGCCGGCCGTCCAGCCGTGCCAGTAGCCCCCCCCCGCCCGCCTCCTCAGCCCAGGCCCGGCGGAGGCCTCCTCCATCCCCTCCTCCTCGCAGCCCTGCCGCGGTGCTCGTGGGGCAGCCGGGCGCCCCTCCTCCCCTTCCCCTCACCTGGTGGTTTGTTCTGGGCTGGGGCTCCTGGGCCGGCTCGTGTTGGCAGGTGGGCTGTCGGGCGGCTCAGTCCATTGGTAGCTCCCAGGAAAGGGGTGGTGGTGGTCCAGGGTAAAAAAAGGAGGGGGGGAGAGGGAAGCGAGCGAGTCGCGGTGGCGGCGGCAGTCACAGGGCAAACACTAAGAGAATGAGCAGGGCCAGGTCCGGCCGGGGAGGAAGTGACGCCAGCGCCGCGGGCCTGGGGGGGAGGAGCCAAGCTGGCCCTTGGACGCTATTTATAGCGCCTCCCAGCTGTGGGCCGCCTGCTGGCCCTGGGTTGAATTTCTTTAGAATTTTTCAATTTTTTCCCACGGCACACCAGGCAACATCTCGCGGCACACTAGTGTGCCACGGAACAGTGGTTGAAAAAACGCTGCTTTAGTCCACAGCACACCGAGTTGTCCTTTCAAATCTAGATTCCACCAAACCTCTTGCTGCCCCACCTCCAGGTTTGTTTTGGCTTGTGCTCACCTCAGTTTGTCAAACAAATAAGCAGACCAGGAAACCAACAGAAACAGTATGCATAAAAATGCAGACACATCATTGTGCCCACTATGAACATAAATGCATTTTTATGCACGCTGATTAGAATACGCTGTTTTTGCAAGCATTTTCATGATTGTCATAAGTTTCTGGACAAATGCATGTGGACATACAGCAAAGAAAAAAAAAAAATAACACATTTTGTGTTTCTTGCCCTAAAAGCATGCACAATTCTCTCTGAAAAGTGTGTTTCTGCGTCTCCATTCCACGTTACAAAAGAGTCACACAAATTCTGAAAAAAAAAAAGCCTGAGATTTTGAGTCTGCAGGTCCATTCCGTTTTGCTGTCAAGTTCAGGGGGGTCTGAATCTGGTTAGTTCAAACTGAAAGGCAGCCATCAGAAATGTCTCCGGTATGGCTGTCTTTGGTTCCCAGGTCTTTTGTCTGCCTTCCGTTTTTGTCTGTCACCTTGCCATCCCCACTTTGGGGGAAGGAGCCACTTAACAAAGGAAGATTATAACGTTTGCAAAAGCATCGCCCAGCAGGTACAGCAGAAACCTGAGTGGAGAAAAACCAGCTGTCAGGAAAGATGCCAGCACTGGCCCCTGCGTGCCATGTGCCACCGTGATTAAAAAGCTTCGCTGCCTCTACGGAGGCTCTCTTTTCTGAGCCTGGGCAGAGCCAAGCCAAGGAGACTGTGTTTCTTTCGGCTTTGAAAATGCTTCCCCGAAAAGCCAAGGAATAAACAAATGCAACCCGTCTTGGACTCCCTGCTTCTTTATTGTATGGGAAGAGACATAATTCCACTCCCACCTCACCCCCCCCCCAAATTGTATCACAATTAGATGCTTTGGCATTAAGGGAACAGGCATCCTGCTATGTGAAATGCAAACTGGGAGTCTCAGAGTTGCACCTGTCTCAGGATACATTTCAATGCAAAAGGGGGTGCCACAGGAGGTGGTGATGGCATCTAGCCTGGATGCTTTCAAAAGGGGATTGGACAGATTCCTGGAGGAAAAGTCCATCACAGCTTACAAACCATGACGGAGATGTGTCATCTCCAGGCTGAAAACCGGGATACTTCAAGGGCCAGATGCAGGGGAGTGGTATCAGGAGACAGAGATCTAGTCTCGTGCACTCCTGGACACATGTGGTGGGGCCACTATGAGATACAGGAAGCTGGACTAGATGGGCCTTTGGCCTGATCCAGCAGGGCTCTCCTTATGTTCTTATGGGGTGGGCAAATATTAAGCTGAAGGAGGGGCAGGAGACATTTTGTTGTTCATTGGTACCAATCTACCAACTTCCATGAAGTACAACAGACATAGAATGAGAGGATTTTGACTCACGAAAGTCTTGGTGAATGCCAGAACCGAGAGGCCATTCACACCCACATTCATTCTAATTTGAGACATGGGTCGCCATGTTATTGCCTCTCTTAACAAATACCTACTTGATAGCCTGCTAGTTTGTTTGCTGATCTTTTAGGCTGCCCGACTTCATGACATAAATACTCCTCAAGGTGGTTTACATAATTAATCCTAACACACAAACTAAAATAATAAAAGGATGCATGGATGATAGCAGAGACAAAGAAAAGCAAACACAGGAAGTTCACTGATGTTTGCCACCTGATGGCTGAGGTCATCAATTCAGAACCTGGAAAAGTTACTTTGGCCAAGGACAGTTCCAAGACTCTTCTAACGAGCATGCCCAGCAGCTATGCCCCACCTCTTTTTAGCAGACTTACAACTACTACAATAAAAGCAACAGCAGCAGAGCAGCAGCTGCTCTGGTCGGACCCCACCTGGAGTCCTGTGTCCAGTTCTGTGTGTCTCAATTTAAAAAGGATGTTGACAACCTCGAGCGGGTGCAGAGGAGGGTGACCAGGATGGTTGAGGGTCTGGAGGAAATGTCTTATGCAGAATGGCTTAGGGAGCTGGGAATGTTTAGCCTTACAAAAAGAAGGCTGAGGGGGATATGATAGCTATGTTTAAATATTTGAAAGGATGTCATGTTGAAGAGGGAACAAGTTTATTTTCCATGGCTTCAGAGACTAGGACACGGGGCAATGGTTTCAGACTACAGGAAAAGAGATTCCATTTGAACATAGGAAGAACTTCATGACAGTTAGAGCTGTTCAGCAGTGGAAGATGCTGCCACAAAGGAGGGTGGTGGAGCCTCCTTCTTTGGAGGTTTTTAAGCCAAGGCTGGATGGCCATCTGTCAGAAGACTGTGATGGGGGTTCCTGCACGGCAGGGGGTTGGACTGGATGGCCCTTGAGGTCTCTTCTATGATTCTATGATTCTAAGCGGCATAGAACTACAGAGCTGAAAGGGACCCTCTGGATCAGTGGTTCTCAACCTGTGGGTCCCCAGATGTTCCTGGACAGCAACTCCCAGAAGCCTCCACCACTCGCTGTGCTGGAAGGGATTTCTGGGAGTTGCAGTTCAAGGAACATCTGGGGACCCACAGGTTGAGAACCACTGCTTCTGGAGCATTAAAGTCCTGCCCCTGCGAAGGTGTGTGGGGTCACCACTTACACACTGCCTCAAATCCACACAACTTACTGCTGCCAAGCCCTCAAAATATCAATTCTTCCCATTCAAAAGTGTCTAAGAGAGTTACTTCACATCTACTCATCCCAGGAGGAAGTTCATTGTGTGTTTATGTCGGCCGTGGTCACGTGGTCTTCTTGCGGTTCTGTCCCTGTTCCCATGTACTCACAGGCTTGATGGATGATACTGGCATGACTCTGCATGTCCTTGTTCCGTGATGAGATGTGAAATTCCATGCCTTTGTTCTCCATTTTTTTCCCAGCCCGACCGTCAGTTTTTCAATGTTTCGATTCTCTGAAGCCTTGCCTTCAATGTGTTACAGAGCTAAGTTTGAGGCATTTCTCTTTTAATCTCTCTGCACTGCGTTGCCGACTCCATAGGGAATGTACTGGCGAATGGCACTTCACACTTCTGCCAATAGATGGAGAATGGCACATTGCGTGACAAGCCTTATCTCACGGGCACTCGTATTGGAACGAGAAGCGAGATGAGGAGATTCCCAAGGGCAGGGAGGGGAATTTCTCATCCCACTTAGATGGCAGTTCAGGGGGCATGGTCGGGACGAACTCCCCTCGTTCCGCAATGGACGTGCGGTTAGATTTCTTTGTACCGGTCCCCAGTGGGACCGCGAACAGCGATGAGATGGACATGAAGTATCAGCCTAAGCCATCCCTCTGCTTTCCTATAGAGGATAGCACAGCCAGGTCTCCCAGCTTGAGTGACAGAAACCTGGTTACTTTGTAGCAGCCTACAGCAAACGGCAATTCATAAAATCCACAGGGGGCAATAAAGAAAAAAGCCAGCTGTGGACTCCAAAAGTAGCTTGCTTATTGGATCCCACTGCTTCACTGTGCGTGGGAGACTTAACCCCTATGCCCCGGAACTGTTAAATCATTGCGCAAGATCACTCCTCACACAAAAGGGGAGTCCACTTATTCTGTCTACGCATTCCTGCTCTGTTTTCACCCACATATCCCCCAAAATGTCCTGTGTCCACTCTCTTTTCACCCCTCAACACCATTCCACCATTTTTCTGTTGCTTTGCTCCTGGCAGGGAGGCACCACCATCATAACACCAACATCAACACCCCAGATGAAACATCCACCCTGGAATGGACTCCATAGTTATCCTCATTTCCTGAACCCTCCAGAAAGTGGTTTGAGCCACTTGGAAACTATTGGGATGCTGTTTGCATTTCCTTTGTGTATGCCTAGACACCACCTGGTGCTTCTATGAGCCTTTGTACATGACCCCTAAACTCCGCAGCAAATGGCTCCCAACTCCGGAGCTTACGATTGTTTCCCCACCAGCTCCGGAGTTTGCAGGAACTTAAGTGCGACCACGCCCACCTAAGCACGTCCCAGCGCACTTTTCATGTACCTGCTCTCGGAGGGTGAAAATCCCCAGGTCCGGATTTAATCTGGTGAGTGCGGGGCTCTCCTCGCTTCTTTTTTTTTTTTGCCTCCCACCCCTTTAAGAGAAGGGGCGGGAGGCAAAAAAAAAAAAAGAAGAGAAGGAATCAGGACAACGACGGGGCTCCGGGCAGCTTCGGAGGTGAGCCTGCATTTTTCCTCTCTTTTTTCCTCCCTCCCCTCACGCAGACAGGAGCAAGGAAGGGCAGAGTGGTGGGAACACAGAAAGAGCAATGAACCCCCAAGATCCCTGGTCCGAATTTAAGTGGCCAGCAGATCTTAGGGGTGGTGTGAAAAGGCCCTATGTGTATAAGTTATGTTTGCATTCCAAAAACCGACTGCCTCCTATCTTGATTGTCTCCTGTAATATGTTAAGCAAGCTTACCTTGGCAGTTAACCCTCATGTCTGTGTGTGACCTACGCAGTCACCCACAGATGATGGGCTGCCTCTAATCCCCTCTCGCACCTATTCACCTATTGTTATCCCTAAATGTCCCACCTATCCTGGCCTAGGAAATGTTTTATCTCCCCTGGGTTGCTGTGCAGAAGCCCATTGTCTTGTCTTAAGCCCGCCCCCTTCCCCTGGCTATCCTGAATCTAATTAAAAAAAAATACCCAACACCAATTTCCAAGTCAGTTTTGCTCCTCTCCTTGTGGTCAAAACCTCACTGCTTACTAGAGATGGGCACGAATAAAAATACATTTCGTTTGTCGTTTGTCGTTTGGAGGGTCCGTTTCGGTCCGTTTCTTTTTTCGCGAATTTTTGCAAAAAAATCGTTTTCATTTTCGTTTGTTTCATTACCATTTCGTTACCATTTATTTCAATTTTTGTGATTTTTTTAGCATTTAAAGCAGTTCACTGTATTGCAGTAACGGAAATGAAATGCACGACAAAATTTCCGGTGTTTCTGTTCGTTTCGTTTCATTTTGGAGACAAAATTCATTTGTCATTTCGTTGTGTAACGAAACGAAAAAAGGAAAACGGAAATGAAAAATTGTTCATTTCGTGCCCATCTCTACTGCTTACTTTATCGGATCCAAATAAACACGCAGACATAGAATTCTCTCTCGTCAGAACATTGATTGGGTAAGTACTGGTTTGGCATTACAGCCACAGAGGCTAGGTGGTACAGTGGGGGAACTGAACTCCCAAACTTTGGCCCTTCAGACAGACCCCTCAAGCCCTGAGCCATCCAGCAACTATTCATCATCATCTTAGAAGTGCTCAACTGGGACCTTAGGGAACATCAAGTCCAGCCTTGAGGAAGCCCCGCAACCAGAAATCTGAATAGAGATGGGCACGACTCAAAAAATGGTGTTTCATTTGTCGTTTGGTCGTTTAGGGGTCCGTTTCGGTTCGTTTTCATTCTCGTGATGATTTTTGCAAAAAAATCATTTTCGTTTCGTTAGGTAACAAAACGAAAAAACAAAAACAAAAAACGAAAACGAAAAATTGCTGTTTCGTTAGCATTCTTTTTAGTTCAATGCATCTGCTGCAACGAAAATGAAAAACATGGCAAATTTGGTCGTTTCCTTTTTGTTTTTGTTTTGTTTTAAAAAATTGTTTCGTTTTTGTTGTGTAACGAAATGAAAAAAAAACAAAAATGAAAAATCGCTCGTTTCGTGCCCATCTCTAGATCTGAATTATGCAACTATCTAGCATTTCTTGTGTTGGGTAATTTTAGACTAAAATTGCATGTTGTCAAGAATACACACACACAATGCAGCCCACAACTCTAACATGTGTTTCTCTTTCACATTCCAGAAACATTGGTTTATCCCATGGGTATCAATCCTCTTCATCATATTTCAGGCATTCAGAGTCGGACAACACCAACATGATCCTGTTTGCAAGAGTTTGGGAAAGCTATCCATTTTCAACGTCCAACTCCCAGCCATTGGCGTAGCTAGAGTTTAGAGTGCCCGGGGATAAAGTCAGTTTTTGCACCCCCTCACCCCCAGCTGTGTCTCATCCTCCCAGCAAGGGGGGCAGATCCTGGGGAAACAGTGGGGGAGGGGAAAAAGGGTCTCTCCTTATCATGCCTTCTTTGTGGGTCTCCTTTCCAGTTAAGGCTGTCCTGTGCAAACCGCACAGCGTGGGGATAGCACCAAGCAGGCAATTCTTTTCTCAAGCAACACCTCCGTAGCATGCTTCCCCCTCCTCCTTTCCCCTGGCTAAGGCTTCATGATTGTTAGCCAGGGGAAAGGAGAAGAGGGAAGCAGACAATGGGATTCCCCCAAGCAGCATCTCTGTCACATGCTTCCTTCTCCTCCTTTCCCCAGGCTAACGATCGCCAAGCCTTAGTGGGGTGAAAGGAGGCCTGCTGGCGGGATGGAACATGGCTTCCTCCACCTGTTCCAACTCCAGGCACCCCCAGATTGCTGCACGCCCTGGGGCAAATCCACTCTTCCGCCCTTCCTTAGTTATGCCAGTGCTCCCACCATCTCTAGACGGCGTGGCCCACGGCCTTGCTGATGCGATTGTGTGACTGAGTATCTGGGAGCTGTAGCACAAACCCGTAACTTTTCTAAACTTGGGGTTTAGAAAAGTGTGCTTCATATGCCCCTCCAAGTTGCCTCACAAGCTTATGGAACTCAGATATGGGCAGGGAGGGAGCTTCTGGTATATGGTTGTCTCTGAGACGACTCCCTCAGAAACAATATTTGAGCAAAACACTTAGAACATTCAGAACCAGAGGGCGCTGAGAGGCCATTTTTGGGGGTGGGGGAGCGATTGGGGGGGCTCATGTTTTGATTTTCTGCACAGTCACCAAGGCAGGGGGTGACCCCATGCTGAACATGCATTTTCCTGCAGATTTTTCCATCCTGGATTTACACTTCACAGATCCAGTTTTCCACGCATTCCCCTTTTTGACATCTGTGCTATATGTCTGGATGTGACCCAAAGGAGTCATCAGATGCAAGTGGCATGGGTGGGAGGGGTAGAGAGGAGGTGCAACCCCCCCCCCAAGAACCAGGCTCCCCTACCACTCCTCACCACTCCTTTCCTCCGACCCAAAACATGGCCCCACAACTCCCGTGCCCTATAACTAGCATCAGTTGTGGAGCCCCCCCCAAAAAAAAAATTTGGAAGGCACCCGCTCAGAGGTGGGAAGTTTGGTACTTTGAATGCCCTTGGTTTGCACGCTGAAGTGTCCTTTGGTGCCTGTGGGTCTACGCAGACAAAATATTTATTTATTTATTTGTATATTTGTCTACTGCACCAGTTTCCCAAAGGGAACACTGGGTGGTTTACATCAAACAAAACATGTGAAAACCAAAGATCAAAATCAAACATGAATGCAATGAAACAATAAAAAAAAACAGACAAACAGCCTGGCATGAGGCAAAGACCAAATAATAAGAGAACCACATCAAATACAGGGAGTACAAAACACATTAGCAATTGCTGAATGCCTCCCTAAATAGCCAAGTTTTCACAGACTTTTGGAATACAGCTAGGGACATCCGATCTCGCCTGATTTCGGAAGCTAAGCAGGGTCGGCCCTGGTTGGTATTTGGATGGGCGACCACCAGGGAATACCAGGTGGTGTAGGCTCCTGGAGTAGGAACTGGCAAGCCACTCCAGGATTCCTGCCAAGAAAACCGCATGGACATGGGGTCACGAAGAGTTGGTCACGACTGTAACAACACAACACACACAGGGATGGGGCCTGGCATATCTCGCTTGGCAGTTTGTTCCAACTAGCCAGGCCAGCCACCGAGAAGGCCCGGTTGTAGGTGGCAACCTTATGGACCTCCCCGAGGTGGCCACCTGGAGTGAGCCCGCTGTAGAAGCTCTGGTGGGCTGAGCCAGCATTGATCATTGGGGGATGCACTCTGACAGATAGTCAGGGCCCAAGCCATGGAGGGTTCTGCAAACCAAAACCAACACCTTGAACCTTATTCGGGAGGCAATGAGCAACCAGTGCAGGTGAGCCGGAATTGGGGTGATTTGGTCAAATCTGCCTGCACCAACCACCAACCTGGCTGTTGACAAAAACCTCCAGTCGGAGGGTGGTCTTGGATTTGATGAGATCCAGGTTCAGAACCCGCTGTCAAACTTCCCAGAGTCACCTTGGGGAAGTGATCTTCCTTCAGGGTCATCACAAAGACAAAGGGGGGGAGAACCCCTATATACAGTGGACCCTTGTATGACAAACAGTTTGTATAACATAAAATTTGTACAACATAAAATATTCTGGAGGTAGGGGAAATTTGCTTAACAGAATTGCCTATGGGGCAAATCCGTACAACATAAAAATGAGATTACTCCATTTTCAATGCATTCCTTTGGGAAATTTATATAAAGGAAAATTTGCTTAACATAATTTCATTTGGAACGAATTAATTCCTTTATACAAGGTACCACTGTACCTTCTTGAGAGGTCTCTAAGGAAAGCTCGGGATGGAAATATGGATAACACTAATGTGCTGTAGGCACCTGGAGTAGGAACTGGCAAACCACTCCAGTATTCCTGCCAAGAAAACTCCATGGATATGGAGTCACGAAGAGTCGGTGACGACTGTAACAATGCAAGACACACACACACGCAATTCTTTTTATTATTAATTAAGACAAAGAGTATATTACAGTGGGACTGTAGAGCAGGCGGGTCTGTGAAATTGCAGAGAAAAACGACAACCCCATCTTCTTTCTCTTGAGCTCTAGCTGTATTTTATTTATTTATTTATTTATTTTTACACTTATATACCGCACCCATTTCCCAAAGGGAACTCTGGGCGGTTCGCACAGGAGCACAAAACATGCATAAAATTGTAAAAGGACTAAAACATGAGAACAACAGGACAAGCAAAAAGGTAATAGGCAAGAGGCATTAAACTAATAATAAACGCCAAAAAAAAAGTGATACAAACCCTAGCGCTTCCCCCTCCCCTCTTCTGGCACCTTCCTGGCCCTGACATCTTACAGAAGGCAGCTTGGTTACTTGTCCTGCCCACGATCACTACAGGCCACCATCTACTCAGTGGACCTCCTGCTGGAAGATGTAGGTGTGAGGTGGGCTTGCCCTGTGCTGCCTCTCCCCTGGAGGGGGTGGGTCATATTTTCCCTGTGGTGGGTTAAAAACTTACAACAGGTGACAGGGGTGGTGCCGGAGAGACACTCCCAGGCAGTTCACTGCATTTGGACAACCACCACGGTGGGCACAACAATGCACGGTGCACCGGCATACACACCGGTACACATGTCCTTAGAAAAACAAAACAAAACAAAAAATCCCCACCTACTTCACCACACTTGCCCGCCTCAAGGGCCACCTGGTTAGGCGATCTGGAATTGGCTGCAGCGAGCAAACCTAGCCAGCGGGTTCATGCGTGCCAATGGAGGGGGGGGGAATAAGACCAACTGGCACAGTTCGACGCAGACAATCTGAATGAGCCGCCAGGCGGAGGAGACAGAGCGAGCATCTGTGGTTTGAAAGCCGCCAGAGCTGCGACTTCAATCCAGAGCACCAGGAATTAGGCGCAATTAAGTCACAATTAGATCACACATTCTTTCCCCTGGACCTTCCAGCAAGCGTGACCGTCTTGGGGAGGGAGGGAGGGGGTGGGGAGAGGGCGAGAGACAGTGTTCCCATTCTTGCCTCCACCAGCTCAAAAGTCCATAAGCCGCCAACAGTGCAACTTGTGTAGCAGCAACGCAGGCCAACACACCGGCTCCGATCTGAAACCGGCTAATTTAGGAGCTCGCTGGGTAGAGAAACCGGAGGGATTTACTCCTAAAGAGACAAGAGGTCTCCGCGCCGCGTGCATTTTAGCATTTGAGAGTGCCGGTCAGCATCCCGTGTAACGTCGTGGATCGCTCGCCCAAACCACCACCATGTTTGCTTTCGAATAGCAATTTTCGGTTGCCGTGAAATGCGTCAAGCTCGGGGGGGGGGGGGGAGACAAATACGCCAACTTCACTCCGTGGTGGATCACAGGCTTTTCAGGTTGTTATTTAAAAATATTTTAAAAGAACCCGCCTTGGGTCCTTTTCCAAGGAGAAAGGCGGAGTAAAAATACTCTAAAATAAATAAATAAATAAATAAATAAATAAATAAATAAATAAATAAATAAATAACACCCCCCAAAAATCCAGGTATGACTCTCTAGGGGTCAAAGCAAAACAGGGGGTGAGCCGCGTGGCCATCTCAAAACACAATTGCAAAAATAGGTTACAGGCGATACCTTTAGAGGGGTCTAATCCTTCAGACTACTTGACACCGGGATTGGCTACCTAGTAGCACTTTTTATTTTATTTTATTTTATTTTATTTAAAAATCCTCCTGACACAATCGGGGTGGCTGAACACCGAGAAGAGAGCGGCTTTTAACCCAAACTTCGCGGCATAATTCTCAGGCTAGCGGGCAGGTGAGCAGCAACGGGATGGGAGGAGGATTCTATAAATTCCGAACGAAAGAGGTCCGTCTTACAAACAGCTCCATGCCCGGTCACGCTTCCAGAGACCTCCGCCCTGCCGAGAGGAGTTGAAACTTACAGGGTTCCCTGCTGGGTCCACCCCTTGGCGGCGGGGGAAAGGGCGGGGGGGGGAGTCTATGCCAGTCAATAAGGAGGCCAGGCCACCCCATGGGAATCTGACCCACTGCGAAGCTCGCATCAATGGACCACAAACCGTCTGTCCCTACGCGGACGCACAAGACACCAAGGGCGTAAAAGTCCCTCCCCAGGACGTCTGGGTCGCTGTTTCACTCACCTGTCAGGATCAGGGTGAAAATATACCAGATCCCCTTCATCGTGGGTTATATTCCAGGGTGTTCCTTCCAGTCTTTCAAAGGTTTCGGGGGTGGGGGAATGGGGGAATGGGAGAAGACTACGCGCCCCCTGCGCCTTCAGTCCCAGACGCGTAAAGATCCCCAATTGCTTTCTGGTCTCCAACCTTGTTCCTCCTGACCAGGACACATCGCGGCTGGCGGCTGCCTGGCTGCCTCGGCGGCTTGAGAGCCAGGGAAGGAAGGGCGGGGTGGGGGCGCTGGGCTTCAGGAAGGACCAGCCGGGCTGGCGGCGCTCCGGGTCCCTTCGTGGCGAACTTCCCGGTCGAGTCCCGCAAGGAGGTCCCCCTTCGCCACTTTTGGCAAACTTCTTGGAGGCAAGGAGCGCGGCGGCGCGGAGAGAGATGGCGAGGAAGGCGCAAGAAAGGAGGCGAGCGGGTGGTGCCGCCCGTCAAGTCAAGAGAGGAATCAGCCCTGGAGATGTCCCCGAGGTCCTCCGTGGACCGGCGTTCTTCGGAGCCCAAAATAGCCGGGATAAGTTCAGGAGCCACCCACCGGCTTCTGCCTCCTTGCAGCCCCGAGCAGCGGCTCTCGCTCGCTCGCTCTCTGCCTCTCGGTGCCTCTTCTCCTAAAGGCAGCTTCTTCTCTGCCTCCCAGGGAACAGCTGGAGCATTCTTAAAGGCGCAGACGGCGCCGAGCTTTCCAAAGGGACGAGCCGCCTCGGCCAGCCAGACCCTCCTTCTTCTCCCTCCCCTTTTCTTCTCCCTCCCCGGCTCCACGGACCCTTTCCCGCCTCTGGTGTGGGTTCCGCGCAGTAGGACCCAGCCTTTTGGTTCGGGATCGGGAACAATAGAAGGCGCAAGCAGCCGCCGCAGCAGCAGCGCCCGAGGCTGGTCAAGAAAAAAAAAAGTTCCAGAGCGCCCTGCCGCTCGCAAGGAGAGCTGCCTTGACCAGGTCCGAATCCTCATCCGTTCCGCACCGTTGCCGGTTGCAAAAGAGGAGGCGAGAGACTGGGAATTGGCTCCCTAACCCCGAAACTGGGCGGAAAAAGATGCTAGCAGGGCTGCGCGCTCTCTCCCTCTCTCTCTCTCCCTCCCTCCCTTGCGTCCACACCTGTCAGTCCAGTTTCCATTCAAACGCAAAAAAGGGGGAGAGATGAACCAAAGAACACCCCCCTCCCCAAATGCCTGTGCAAAAGTCCACTTAGCTGGCATTTGCATTTATATTACGCTGATTTGAATATGTGTCCACAGTCTCCGTGACAGATATGGCCCGGTTTGGGAAATAATAGCTTCCAAGAATTAATGTGGGCTGGTGGATAACTTCCATTCTAGCCTTAAATTGCATTCTCTGAGGCTTCAGGTGTGTCATTCATTCTCCCCACCCCCTCCTATTTTTATTTTAAATACAGTTGTCTCTCAAGCTTGCACTTCAAAAGCGAAATTAGGGATGGAGGACACCATCCAAAAGCCAGTTCTAAAAGATTTCCAAGGTGTGCACATATTTGCTCCACATCATTTAAATATTCTTTTTTCTCTGGAGTGGAGTCCTGGGAAAGCTAATGCACTTGGACTAAAACCCCCAGAATCCCCTGGTCCTGTGGGGATTCTGGAATCCACAGAGAAGATCTCAGGAAAAAGAATATAACAGAAAAGGCCACGTCATCTCTCAAACAACACAAACGCAGGGACAGGTGATACCTTTAGACCACATGAAAACAACAACAACAACAACAACAACCACCACCACCACAACAACAACAACAACAACATATAGTAAGCTTTTGATTATAATTGATCTTCTTCAGGCAGGGAACCAAGTTCTGGAAGATAACGCCAAAACTGTATGTTTGTATTCAAGTCCCAAAGTCTCACAGGCATGGTTAGGGGCCAGGGGTCGCTTCTTAGGTGGAACAGTTGTAAGTTCTTGCAATACCCTCTCCGAAAAAGAAGATATTTCCCCAGTGTGTAATTCTGCCCTTCCAGTTTGTGATGGAAAAACTGTCCTTGACTAAAGTTGGGGTCATGAAGCTCTCTACACAAAGTCTCTCTCTCTCTCTCTCTCTCTCTCTCTCCACTAATCCCTCCTCTGTTCTTCTTTCTCTGACTGTTAGTCCTGGAACTGGACTAGGCTTAGCAAGACTGGTGAGGAGGACCATGGCAGGCTGCAGCTGAGAGATCTGATGCTGCCAAGAAGAGGCTGGCCCAGGCCCCGGTGAGCTCCAGGTCATGGGCCAGAATCAAATTCGAAACCTAGAAGCAAAGGCACAACTGCCGGATAGTTCAGTGGTTTTTTGCTCTAGCTACAGGTCCAGAGGTTGGGAGTTCAATTCCCCCCTGTGCCTCCTTGACAGGAGCTGGGCTCCAGAACTCAAAGGGTTTCTTCCACCTCTCTAGTTCTAAGGTACTATTATAAGGTATGGGATAGGAGGTGGTGGGAATGTATCTTTTGGGGGCTCCAGCCACTGAAGCATTACCACATGTGTGTGTGTTTATGGGGAGCAGCGAACCGACTCCAGGTCTTAATAAGACCTTTATGGGAGTACTGTATCTCAGCATGTCCAAACTTCAGCCCTCCAGATGTTTTGAGCCACAACTCCCACAGTCCTTTGTCATTGACAATCTAAGCTTAGAATTCTGGGAGTTGTGGTCCAAAACATCAGGAGGGCTTAAGTTTGGACATAATCTAATATGGGGATAGTGTTCAGCACCTTGGAGAGCACCTGTAAAGTTCAGACTACAACCCAGCATGGACTGACTGCACTGGCATTGGTCTTTAGTGGCTACAACTCCCAGAAGCTGGGAGCACAAATGCGTGGCTCACTGCACACCTCTCTGGATGAGACCTTTGCTGACAAGCAAACAAGAGTTGGGTGGTGGTGGTGGTGGTGGGTTTCCAGTTTTTCTCAGTCAGCGACAGGGCAGTTTCATAAGAACTAAGGCCCTTTGTACAGGGCCCCTAAACTCCGCCGCAAATGGCTCCCAGCTCCGGAGCTTAAAATTGTTTCCCCACCAGCTCCGGAGTTTACAGGAAATTAAGTGCGACCACGCCCACCAAAGTGTGTCCCAGCGCACTTTTCAGTTACCTGCTCTCTGGAGGTGAAAATTCCTGATGTGGTTATAACGTAGTGACTGCCCGGCTCTCCTTGCTTCTGTTTGTTGTTTTTTTGCCCCCCGCCCCTTTAAGAGATCTGAATGCAGTGCCGGGACGGCAGAACGGAGGTGAGCGGCATTCTTTTCATCCTTTTTTTCTCCTTCCCCTCACGCAGCCAGCAGCCAGGAGTGCGGAGGGGGTGGGAACGCAGGAACAGCGACAAAACCCTAAGATCTCTGGTCCGACTTTAAGTGGCCAGCGGATCTTAGGGGTTGTGTGAAAAGGGCCTTAGTTACCATCTGAATGGTTTACACGGCCTGAAAAAAATCACTAGAGTTTGCTCTAGTGTCTGGGGGCTTAAAAAGACCCTTATAGGAGGTCATGGGGGAAATGGTATCAGCCGCTGTAGCAAAAGATGGAGGGGCAGAAAGAATGAGAGATTGACAGTTGGAGAGTGAAGACCCAAAGAAAGCCACAGTCTTAGGGCCTTTTTACACGACCCCTAAGATCCGCTGGCCACTTAAATTCGGACCAGAGATCTTAGGGGTTCGTCGCCCTTCCTCTGTCTTCCTCTGTCCCCACCCCCTCCGCACTTCCTGGTTGCTGGCTGCCTGAGGGAGGGAGAAAAAAAAGAAAGAAAAGACTGCCGGTTTACCTCCGTTTTGTTCCCGGCAGCATTCAGATCTCTTAAAGGGGCGGGGTGCAAAAAAAGAACAAACAGAAGCCAGGAGAGCCCCGTACTCACTATCCTTACACCGGATCAAATATTTGTCACATCCAAAAAGCAGGTACAAGAAAACTGCTGTTTGGTCGCGCTAAGTGGGCGGGGTCGCACTTAATTGTCTGCAAAGTCCGGAGCTGGTGGGTAAACATTTTTAAGGTCTGGACCTTGCAGCCATTTGCAGCGGAGCTTAGGGGTCATGTATAAATGCCCTTAATTGGAAACTCCAGTCCCCAAGTTCCCAAGGAAGGCTCAGTCCAACCTCACTGGACTATGTTCCTAGAAAAGGTGGATTCTTTAACATCACCGAGTCTTAACACCAGACAACCAAGAAGGCATACTGAGAAAAGCAATCCTTCTCCCAGGTAAAACTATTGATTTGACTTTAATTTGGCTAAAATCAGCTGTTCCTGGCGGTGGAACTAAATTTTAATCCCAACCCTGATAAAGACTGGCTGTGCTCCTGTGTAAACTTCTTTCCCCCCAGCCAAATAAAACATTATTTGAGTTTTAAAAAGAAGGCAGAAGGAGAGGCTTAAGGGGGGTGCCAAGTGCTTGGTGGCCTTTTGTTTAAAAAGTCAGGTGATAAATTCTAGATTACTGGCTGAAGGGGGGGTCCTGAAACCATACACACCCCTCTCACCCCTTTTTCTGATTGGCATCTATGAAGCAAACCTACAATAGCCACAAGACTTTAATAAAAGCATATGCATTTTGGAACTGCTTGTTCCACAGCCTGAAGAAGAATTATTTTCACTGAAAGCTCGCTGATTGTTTTGATTTTGTTTTATTTTAGCTTTTTTTTAGTGATCACTTGCTCCTGCATTTCTTTCTATATCCGTTTCTCCCTGAACAAGCAGTCATTGTGCTTTCACGTTTGGTAAAGGGAGGAAACTTCAGTGGACCCTTGTATAACAAACAGTTTGTATAACATAAAATCTGTACAACATAAAAAATACTGGAGATAGCGTAAATTTGCTTAACAGAATCGCCTATGGGGCAAATCCGTACAACATAAAAATGGCTGCAATTAGGAATTACTGTTTTCAATGCATTCCTATGGGAAATTTGTATCAAGGAAAATATGCTTAACGGAATTTCGGATGGAACGAATTAATTCCTTTATACAAGGTACCACTGTATGTCGCTTACTTAGATGGCCATGTTCCATAGTTCTCTTTCTTCTTTCTCCTCTCTAACTACAGTGGTACCTTGTACAGTGGGTACCTTGTATAAAAGAATTAATTTGTTCCAAATAAAATTCTGTTAAGCAAATTTTCCTTTATACAAATTTCCCATAGAAAGGCATTGAAAACAGAGTAATCCCTCATCGCGACCATTTTTATGTTGTATGGATTCGCCCCATAGGCGATTCTCTTAAGCAAATCCCCCCTATCTCTGGAATTTTTTATGTTGTTCAAATTTTATGTTATACAAATGCTTTGTTATACGAGGGTCCAGTGTATAAAGGAATTAATTCATTCCAAATGGAATTCTGTTGAGCAAATTTTCCTTTGTAAAATTTCCCATAGGAATGCATTGAAATGGATTAAACGACTCCTGTCCTGTGCAGCTCAGTTTTTCTTCTGCCCTTTCTAAGAGCATCCTGTGTAGCAAAGGCTGCTTCTTTTAAAATATATATTTTATTATTAAATTGTAAAAATACAATACCAAACATAAGACATTATACAAAAAAAGATAAAAAAATTAATCTAATCTCAAACAAGTATAACAAAAACCAATCCAGTGCAGCCTACCACCCACGCGGGTTTTAACCAAACTTGTAACTCTTAAGATATTGACCAGCCCATTTCTCTCCAGAAATAGATCGAATCTTCTCTGGGTGTATAACCTTTACCTTTTTGAAATACGTATACCAACAGTTTATTCCATATTCCATTAAAATCATTAGACTCTATCAGGCCTTTCCTGATTTTAATTTCACACATCAATTTATCATTAATGGCCATATTCCATCAGTCCTTATACCATTTCTCCAATGATATTTGGTAGTTAGATTTCTGATACTTCTGCAAAAACCAACCTTTTCATTGTTATTATTATAATTATCAATTCCACCTCTTATTTTCTCAATTGTGTATTTAACAATGCCATTTGTGGGGACATTTGGATCCTTTCCCCTAATATTTCTTGCATTTCTTTAAAAACCAATGTCCATTCCATTTTCCTTATCTCACACAGCCACCACATATGTAAATATGTCCCCTTTTCTTTTCTTTTTTTACAAATGCTACACTTGTTCTTAGCCAAAAGGCTGAGATGGCTGTCTCCTGTGCAGGAATTGTAATAATATTATTTATTTATTTATTTATTTATTTATTTATTTATTTATTTATTTACCACCAGTCTTCCAAAGGAACTCTGGGCAGTTTACAATAACCATGAGCAAAGTATTAAATACTAACATAAGCAGATAACTAGACTAAAACAAAGCTTAAAAGCTAACTTACAGATAATCCTACAGACCTTGAAATTTTGTTTTTCAGGAAAAAAGAAGTCATGGATTTTCCACACAATCCCTTGATATTTCTCATATGATTACAGGAGAAAAAAAATCTCACATAAAAAGTTTGTTGCAGAGGGAAAAGAGAGGAATTCATTTTTTCCTGGAATGTGAGATTTCACATTCCATTTTGGAAAGATTGCCAGTCTATGCAATATGGGACCTGAACCTGGGGTGGTTTGGGCAGAGATACTCTAGGCCAGTGTTGGCGAACTTATGGCATGGGTGCCAAAGGTGGCATTCAGAGCCCTTTCTGTGGGCACTTGACTTCGTCCTTCACAGCCACCTGTATTCAGGTTAAATGGCTGAATTGGCACCTTGCAAAAATTAGTAGGTTTTTAATCACAATTTGGGCACTTGGTCTCTAAAAGATTCGTCATCTCTGCTCTAGGTATATTTTTCTCTTTTGCTTTTTCTGATTGCCACATAGGTGGCTATTCTCAGGATGTCATTTCCTCTCTTCCCTCTTTAAATTTGTTTCCTCCCTCTTCTTGTTCTGTTTTCAAAGTAGAAAAAAGACCTACGAGCATGGAAGGCAGACTTCTTTAGGCTTGTCCAGAGGTTCTTTCCTGTTTTGATCAAGGGTCGGACTTGATGGCCCTCAGGCTCCCTTCCCACTTTACAATTCCCTTAGGCGACAATTCTGCATCCCATCTTCGTTGGCTTATATTGAAGTAACAGTCAATTACAAATCGTCGTGTAGCTGCTTTTGTAACCCACCTGGGCCGCACAATTCATGGAGTCTTGGGCTGTTGATATTATGCTAACCTTTCTTCCTAAATTTATATTTGACGGACACCCTCCTGCTCTCTGCATTTGCCTTTGAACTCCATCTGTGAATTTAGTTTACTGATGTGAGCTTTTGGCTTCATTATCATAACAAAAGCCCTGAATATCATGGTACTGGCACTTTTAAAAACCAGACACATTTTTAGGAAAAGCAGCCATTTTGGAAGATGCTTTTGCAGAACCTTTGGAGAACGTTGGAAAGCAAAATACGGTACAATAATCTATATTCTGATATGGCCCAATAGTGCCCTCTAGGGAGTCTGTGTTTCTTCACACTCTAGGAGATCAACAAAAAGCCAAATCTTCCCCAGTATACCTTGGGAAAGTGAGGAGGAATTAAAGAACCTCTTAATGAGGGTGAAAGAGGAGAGTGAAAAAAAATGGGCTGAAGCTCAACATCAAAAAAACTAAGATCATGGCCACTGGTCCCATCACCTCCTGGCAAATAGATGGGGAAGAAATGGAGGTAATGACAGAGTTTATTTTCTTGGGCTCCCTGATCACTGCTATGGTTTTTCCAGTAGTGATGTATGGAAGTGAAAGCTGGACTATAAAGAAGGCTGATCGCCGCAGAATTGATGCTTTTGAGCTGTGGTGCTGGAAGAGAGTCTTGAGAGTCCCCTGGACTGCAAGGAGATCAAAACTATCCATCCTGAAAGAAATCAACCCCGAATGTTCACTGGAAGGACAGATTTTGAAGCTGAGGCTCCAGTACTTTGGCCACCTGATGAGGAGAGAGGACTCCTTGGAAAAGTCCCTGATGTTGGGAAAGATGGAAGGCAAAAGGAAAAGAGGACAGCAGAGAATGAGATGGTTGGACGGTGTCATCAGTGCAACCAACATGGATTTGACCAAACTCCGGGAGGCAGTGGAAGACAGGAAGGCCTGGCGAGCTCTGGTTCATGGGGTCACGAAGAGTTGGACATGACTGAATGACTGAACAAAAAACAACATACATTAGGAACATAAGCTCTTTTGCAAAACCTTTCATCCAACTGGAATCAGCCAAGCTTTCAGACATAATGTTCTGAGCCAGTAGAGCCATAGTTTTGTGACTTGTTGGCTACACCATAGACTTCAGAATGCCACAAATGGGGAAAATATGAGTCATTTTCACAGTTTTTGTTTGTTTGTTTTGATGATCTCAGGAGAAAAACCAATACCAATGGAAGCCTGTGTCTGAAAGGGGGAAATTCTTAGCTAAGTCACGCCTCTGAGTGTCACAGCATGTTATTCTGCACTTTTGGGCTTCTGCACAATCACTTCCTTTGTTTGGAGCTCCGTTGGAGCCTCATTTCACAAATATGGAATTACTCTTCAGCTCTAACTACAGACTTTTCCTAACATCCGTTTGTGGCCTCCAATTCTTATTTAATATTTGAGATAGTGTTTCTTCTTCTTCTTCATCATCTTCTTCTTCTTCATCATCATCATCATCATCATCATCATCATCATCATCATCATCATCATCATCATCAATGGTCCACTGGAATATGTGTCACAACTATCATCTACCTGTAGCAAAGAACTGGTGGGATCATACGCCTTAAAAAGTGATTGAAAATGAGCATGCAAAATTAATTGGGGACTTCCGAATACAGATAGACAGGGTTTTGGAGCACAATACCCCAGATATTACAATTGTGGAGAAGAAAAAATTATGGATCATTGATATTGCTATACTAGGTGATAGTAGAGTCACTGAGACACAACTGGAAAAGGTTACCTGATATCAGGATCTGAAAATTGAATTTCAGAGTTCACATCCGGTGTTGGAAAGATTGCCAGTGTATGCAATATGGGACCTGAACCGGGGGGATGGGGGAGTTTGGGGCAGAGATACTCTAGGCCAGTGTTGGCGAACTTATGGCATGGTGGTAATTGGCATGCTGGGTGCGGTGCCCAAAGAGCTGAGAAAGTATTCAGAAGAAATTGGAGTTGACAAAGTCACCATCAGTCAGCTGTAGAAGACCACCTTACTGGGATCTGCTCGCATAATTCACTGATACATCACATAGTCCTAAATGCTTGGGAAGTGTTCGACTAGTGATATGCAATACAAAATCCAGCGTAGTTACCTGTGTGGTGGTGGTGGTGGTGGTGGTGGTGATGATGATGATGATGATGATGATGATGATGATAATAATAATAATAATAATAATAATAATAATAATAGATAGATAGATAGATAGATAGATAGATAGATAGTAGAGATGGGCACGAATAAAAAAATGGCATTTCATTTCATTTCATTTCGTTAAGTTCAGTTTGTTTTGTTTCATTTTTGTTTTGTTATTCATTTTTACCCGCTTTTTCCCAGCGCCCACTGTGTGGCCCCTGGGGCCCAGTCAGAGCTGGGGGGGTGCCTACGAATGGGTGTGGGAGGAATAAGGAGGGGGAGCGGCGTTGGAGCGGTGCTGCTCTGGCTGCCTTAGCACCACCTCCTTATCTCCCCTCCCGATCAGCCCCGCGATAACAGGCTGCGGGAGGGAGGTGCAAGGGGCGGCAGCTTTGAAGCCACGCTGCTCTGGCTGCCTAAACGCACCCTTCTTCTTATCTCTCCTCCCGGGGCTGGGTTGAGGCTCGACCCCACCACATCCCTTGATGGCACTGACGAGGTGCGTGCTCCCTCCGTGCAGCTCGGTGCGAAAGGACCTCTGACCAGCGCCAGGTAGGAGAGATCTCTGCCCCCCATTAACGAAACAAACCCATCCAAACCAATTTACCTTGGTTCAGTTCATTTCGTGTTAAATTTGCCCATAGGGTCGTTATTCGTTTTGTTACGTAACGAAATGAATAACGAATAACGAAATATAAAAATTCATTTCGTGCCCATCTCTAATAGATAGCTCAGAGGTTTAAGTATCCAGCTGTGGAGCTAAAGGTTGGGAGTTCAGTTCCCCACTGTGTCTCCTATGAAAAGAGCCAGCCTGGGTATCCTTGGGCCAGCTGCAGAGTCCCAGAAATGTCCCCAGAAGAAGGGAAGGGTCAACCACTTCTGAGTATTCTCTACCTGGAAAATCTTGGAAAGGGCTGAATTGACTCGATGGCACAGGTTTATTATTGTTTCTACATGCTTTCCAATGACACAAGGTTTATTGTAATATAGCAGTTAAAGAATTCAGGTTCCAGTCTCCAATTAATTATGAAACTATATACAAATTTGGGCCAGTTAATCTCTCTCAACCTACCATCACAGGACTGGTGTGCAGATAGAGTGGTAAGGAGGCCAGCCATGTAAACCATCCTCTTAATCTCATCGTCAGAGAAAGGCAGGATAGAACTGTAATTAACAACAGATAAAACAAACAGCTAATCAGAAGGCCAAATATTGTTTCTTGCAGTTGACTGTCTCTGCAGGGGCTTTGCGTGCAGAAGGAAGCCTGCATGTGGTCTGAAAACTGAGATTCAAAGAGGTAAAAA
The DNA here is from genome assembly GCA_029282475.1 of Phrynocephalus forsythii. NCBI lineage: Eukaryota > Metazoa > Chordata > Lepidosauria > Squamata > Agamidae > Phrynocephalus > Phrynocephalus forsythii. The sequence continues at coordinate 91,070,301 of JAPFRF010000007.1, forward strand.
TGCACTGGTAAAGTCAGAGTGATGAGTTTATCTGAAATTTTGAGAAGGCCTGTTGGAGAATGCAGCTGGTGCTCCCTAGATCAGTCTGTGATGGCCTCTGACCAAAATTTAGATCATCTCATGAAAAGCAAAGAGTGTGAACAGACCTCATGAAAGATGGCCTTACTGGTAGCAGTTGACACCTGTCCCTTATTGCGTTCTACGAGAGAAAGCCAATAGGCACAGAGGGGAAATAGTCCATTTTACGACATGCAACTAGATGGGTCAGCTCCAGATTCCGTAAAAAAAGCTGAGTAAGCTGCACACTAGCTAAATTACTGTGCAAACCTAATTGAGAAATGTGCCAGCTGTAGTATGTTTTGGTGTTGGTTTGGGAAGAAGCAGAGACTTTTTGTGTTGGCCTCATTCTCTTTATGCTGGCAGAGTCTCCTGCTGGCAGATGGACCAACTAGCACAGATCTCCTGTGCCGACTAAGATCAACCAGCTGAAGAGACAAAAAGAGACTGAGAATGACAAGGACAAAGCAGGTGCTGAGTCATAGAAGTATAGAATCATAGAATCACAGAGTTGGAAGAGACCTCAAGGGCCATCCAGTCCAACCCTCTGCCATGCAGGAACCCCCATCACAGGACACCCGACAGATGGCTACCCAGCCTCTGCTTAAAAACCTCCAAAGAAGGAGACTCCACCACCCTCCTTCATGGCAGCATATTCCACTGCCGAGCAGCTGCCTGTAACCATCATGAAGTTCTTTCAAATGTTCAAATGGAATCTCTTTTCCTGTAGTTTGAAACCATTGCCCTGAGTCCTAGTCTCTGAAGCCATGGAAAACAAACCTGTTCCCTCTTCAATATGACATCCTTTCAAATACTTAAACATAGCTATCATATCCCCTCTCAGTCTTCTTTTTGTAAGGCTAAACATTCCCAGTTCCCTAAGCCACTCCTCGTAGGACATTTCTTCCAGACCCTCAATCATCCTGGTCACCCTCCTCTGTACCCGCTCGAGGTTGTCAACATCCTTTTTAAATTGAGGTGCACAGAACTAAACACAGTACTCCAGGTGGGGTCTGACCAGAGCAGAATAGAGTAGTACTATCACTTCTCTTGATCTAGACATTATGGTTCTGTTGATGCAACCAAGAATCGCATTGGCTTTCCTGGCCACCACATCACACTGACGCGTGTTCAATTTGTGGTCCACCAAGACTCCCAGATCTCTTTCACATGTACTACTTTCTAGCCAAGTATCTCCCATCTTCTATCTTTGCAATTCATTCTTTTTACCTAGATATAGCACCCTATATGAGACTCAAGCCTCCTCCAGTCTGGGGATGACAAATCAAGTCCCAGCATCAAGTAAGGCCAAGGTAATGGTGTGCCTATTTTGTGCTATCAAGTTTGGAACAAACTCAAGTTGCAGCTTGCTACCAAATTTCAGCCATTCTCTAGAAGGCAATAATAGAACAGAACACCCAGGCACACATCAGGGTCATAAAAATAACAAATACATCATCATTGGCATCCTTCAGTCTCAAAAGACTATGGTATCATCCTGGAGTAGAGATCCTAAAACAACACCTAGTGTGACTAAATAGACCAATCCGGGAATGGCAGTCTCTACCGCACTGGGGACAGATGTATTCTGTTTCTTGCCCGGTCCTCGAGTTTCGTTCTTTCCATGCCTGCCTCTTTTCCATTCCCAAGGCCTTCAGGTCCCTCTTACAGATATCCTTATACCGCAGCTCTGGTCTCCCTCTGGGGCGCTTTCCCTGCACTAGTTCTCTGTATAGAAGATCTTTTGGGATCTGGCCATCATCCATTCTCACAACGTGTCCAAGCCAGCGTAGGCGTCGCTGTTTCAATAAAGTGTGCATGCTAGGGATTCCAGCTCAATTCAGGACTATGCTATTTGGAACTGTGTCGTGCCAGGTAATGTTGAATATTTGCCTAAGACAGCGCATATGGAAGGTATTAAGCTTTCTTTCCTGTCGGGCATGGATGGTCCAAGACTCGCTGCAATACAAAAGTGTGTTCAGTACACAAGCTATATAGACCTGTATTTTTATGTTCTGTCAGCTTCTTATTGAGCCATACTCTCTTTGTTAGTCTGGAAAACATAGTAGCTGCTTTACCTATGCATTTATTCAGCTCAGTCTCTAGTGAGAGTGCATCTGAGATAATTGAGCCAAGATACACAAAGTCATGGACAACCTCCAGTTCATTTGCAGAAATTGTAATGCGAGGAGGAGAGTAATTCTAGAAATCAAGGACATACTAATCCTTCCTCCTCCCACACTAGGACCTATGTTTCAGCTAGAGATCGGCACAAGTAAGAAGAATGGTGATTTGCAATTTGGAATTCGTCAATGTTGAGAAATTATAAATCATGAATTTCTGAATTTTTTGATGAAGTGATAAATCAATCTTTTGATTCAACTGACTTTTAAAAAGGCTATAAAATCCACCTGCCTGCCCTCCATGCATTTAAACACACCAAAATCATATGGAAACCTTTCTTGACTCTCCTTTACAATCCCTGCAGGTTTGGTGAAATTTAGGTTTGGGGTTCCGGAGTTATGCCTCACCAAAAAGCACCCCCCCTTGGGAAAATGATCAAGGCTACAGATAGCAAGGGCCCACAACTAGGGTCAAAAGAGGGTTGACAAATCAATGAATAAAAAGGGAAATAATTCATTGCTTTTAATTCAACAGGTGTGTTGTTTTTGAATGACTACGAAGTGATAAAGTTTTGATAAATTGGCAATTTCTCACAAATATCATGATTCCTTTTTTAAAAAAATTTCGTGCTGACTTTTAGTCTGAGCAATCCAATTTGCAAGTAAAGTCTGTGTTCACCTTTTGGCAACACATTACAAAGCACAGCAAATGTAAGATGCACAGTTAAAGAACATCACATACCACAACACAGTACTGGTCATCCCTGAACTCTTTCTCTCTCTCTCTCTTAAAAAGTTAATTGGGTTGTCTCCTTTGACCCTCCATAGTGGATATCAAGTATGCTTTTCTTCAACCAGATAAGATTGGGTGGGTAGGTGGGTTGGGGGGAGGAGAGAGAGAGAGAGAGAGAGAGAGAGAGAGAGAGAGAGAGAGAGAGAGAGAGAGAGAGAGAGAGAGAGAGAGAATCAGATGGTTGATTATGCACACTCCCAGCATAAGCCATGACTGAAGAGGACATTTTGGGGTTAAAGAGAATCTCATATATTTTTTAAAAAATGGTCCACTCTCCATATCGAAGTTTGATAGAGAGATAGACCTGCCCACCCCTTTTGTTCTCCTTGGAGTCCTTGCCGGACTCGAAATAAATTGGATCTTTTGTCAAGAAAACAAAACAAGAGGCTTTGATTTCATCGTTATGTTCTGTGTAGAGTTGGCTTTGGAATGAGTCCTATCTCACCGCTTTGCATTGCTGTTCTTTTCCTTTGTTTCTGTTGCATTCCTCATAATGCAGTGTTTATTGTTGGGAGTGTTATCGTTTTGTATTCAAACGTGTGAAAGCTATTAGCGCCTAACAGTGGAAAGTCAGGCTAGGGATTCAAGAAAGAAGTAAGTAGATAAAATATGCTCTTCAGTGCTTTAAAATGCGTGGTTGTTTGTTTGTTGGCTACAGTTGCTATCTGGTTTATCGCGGCAAACTTCACTAGCACTTGCAAGAGCTATATTGTTAGAAAGCACCCCAGGATGGAAATATATTATACTCCTAGATGTATTTTAACCTGGAGAGTCAGCAGATCTTTACCTCGGCAAGAATCGCCATACAATCTCACATGCTGCCTGTGGTAGGTGTGGATGGGAGGACCTTTCCAGACTGGAGTGAGTGTCAATCTTTCCAACACTAACCAATCATTCCTTCCCTGCCTTTGAATTCAAAGAGATCCACACACCCTTCTGTTGTGTGCATTTTCCCTCTCTTTAGTCTGTTGGAAGTCTGCCTTATTGTTTGCTGCTAGAGATGGGCACGATGTGAAAAAAATTTTTTTCGAGTTGTCGTTAGTCGGGCCGGTTCCGTTTTGGGTCGTTTCTGTTTTTTCGTGAAAATTCGCAAAAATTAGTCGGTTCGTTTTTTCGTTTTTTCGTTGTCGTTAGTAGTGGTTTTTTTGGGGGGGGAGCGGGCTCCTGGAGGCACCTCTGTGGGGTGGGTGCCTCCTCTGGCCCGCTATAAAGGGAAAGCAGGCTCCTGGAGGCACCCGTGGGTGCCTCCTATCCTCACCCACTAGGAAGGGGAAGCAGGCTCCAAGAGACCCCTCAACATGGGGGTCTCCCCTCCTCACCTGCTGCTGCAAAATGCATGCATAGCCATATGGATATGCATACCAGTTGCAGACAGTGAGACTAGTGATGGCAGTGAACCCAGAGCCATAGGTTGATGCCTAAGGCTCTCGCACCACCATGTCTCACAAAGAAGGGAATTGTACTTGCGTGTAGTGCAATGCAAGTAGATCTGGCTTAGGGTTAAGGTGGGTTAGTGCAAGGGCTAGGGTTAGGCTAGTGACGGGTAAGGTTACGGTGGGCTAGTGGGTTGCACCTCTGGGTGCCTCTCTGACCCACTAAGAAGACAGTCTGTGACGTATGGATAAGTAAGGAGTCAAGGATTAGGGTTAGGGTTAGGGGGCTAGGGCAGGTTTTAGGGGTTTTTTTGGCACATCCCAGAAGTCTCCATGGCCAAGTGGCCATGCAATTGGTGGGATGGCTCCAAAAATTTGCATGGTCGTCCACTCCCACATGGCTGGCCACTCGGCCAGCCCATCATTGCGCAGGTGTAAATAAAATAAAATAAAATAAAATCAATGGAGGACAGAGGAGGAGAGGAGAGACATTTTGTTGCAAGAAAAAACCCACTGCTACTGTGAAAAATCTGGCAGTTTATAAATTTTCGCGTGTTTCTGTTGTGCTTGTGTGTTTTTGGACCACGATTTCAAAAACAATATTGCGTTCGCCGCCCCATTTTGGATCCCCCGCCCGCACCGCATGGCATGGCGAGTCTGGCTGCCCAGGACGGGGGGGAGGCGGGACCCCCCCTCCAGAAACCACCCCTCCGGTAGGTGCCCTGCGCCCTTAGTCAAGCAGGCATTTTTCCGCCTGCTTTTTGCCCGGGAATGGGTGGGGGAGAGGTGCCGTCCGTGCTGCTTGCTTGCGCTTTAATTGCGGCAGCCGGCGGCAGACTGGGCTTTTGCTGGCTGCGAGCGGCGAGTCCCACCAGAGCAGCCCAGGAGAGGGGGGATGGGGGAGGCCGGGGACCTCCAGAAACAACCCCTCTGGTAGGTGCCCTGAGGCACGGCAGGCATTTTCCGCCTGCTTTTTGGCTGGGAACCAGGTTTTTTAACTTTTAAAAACTTTTTTTCTGCCGTGGATCGCGCAATCGCGCGATGCAAGGAAGATCGACAAATCAGACCAAAATTGTCCGTTCGTCAGTTCGAGCTCGAAGTCTGGCAGAGTAAGTCCCGTTACCGTTTCTGTAGAGTAACGGATACGAGTAACGGAAACGGAAACGGGAATACCGCTAAGTCGTGTCCATCTCTATTTGCTGCTGATCCCTTCATAACTTTAAGCAATTAAACATTTTTTATTCATTATCTTTCAAATGTCTCAAAGTGAGCTATTGAGACTATAAGTGCCAGTTAAAGAGAGAAGTACCTGGGGAACGTGGAGCTATTCTCCTCTTTGAGTCTCTGTACTTCTGCCATGTAGCAGCCTAGATGCCCCAAGCACCTCCGATCTCGCCTGATTTTGGAAGCTAAGCAGGGTCGGCCTTGGTTAGTACTTGGATGAGCGACCACCAGGGAATACCAGGTGCTGTAGGTGCCTGGAGGAGGAACTGGCAAACCACTCCAGTATTCCTGCCAAGAAAACTCCACAGACAAGGGGCCTTTTTACATGACCCCTAAGATCCGCTGGCCCCTTAAATTCGGACCAGAGATCTTAGGGGTTTGTCGCTCTTCGTGCATCTCCACCCCTCCGTACTTCCTGGCTGCTGGCTGCCTGAGGGGAGGGAGGAAAAAAAGGGACAGAAGAATAAAGCCTTACCTCCCGGTGTTGGTGGACGCTGCCGGGGGAGCCTGGTTACTTCCTGGTTCCTCTTAAAGGGGCGGGAGGCAAAAAACAAAAACAAAAAGAAGCGAGGAGAGCCCAGCACATCCGCATCAAATATTTTTCACCTCCCAAGAGAAGGTACAAGAAAAGTGCACTGGGTCACGCTTAGGTGGGCGGGGTCGCACTTAATTGTCTGCAAACTCCGGAGCTGGTGGGGAAACATTTTTAAGCTCCGGAGCTTGCAGCCATTTGCAGCGGAGCTTAGGGGTCGTGTATAAATGCCCATGGAGTCACGAAGAGTCAGTCACGACTGTAACAACACAACACACACACTTCTGCCATGTAGTCATGCCCACAAGGGTTTTTTTAATCCAGAAATTCAAAACGGCAACAGAAACCTCTTTGCTTTCACTTCTTCACAAAAGACATATCTGATTATGAATGACAAGCTAGCCGATTGTGCAAATTTGTGCTTAAAAAACAACAACAACCTGATGGCTCATATTTATTTCCTTTTTCTCCCTGTGAACTCAGATCGCTTTCCACATCCTGACTTTACCCAACAACAACCCTGCGAGGCTGTTCAGGCTGAGACTGAGGAAGAGAGAGGAAGGAAGGCACCCTGAGGTCAACCTGGTGAATATCGTGCCTAGGAATAATTATAGTGTGTTGGATCCAGAGACTCCAATTCTCTTACAGTTGACCTGTTGAAATCCATGGCTGGAATCCAAGCCAAACCAACCCCATTAAATCAATGGAATTTGTATGTTGATTTGCCTTTCAACAACAGCTTTTATGGGATGGAGTGGATTAAACCACAACTGTGCTTTCTGATCTTTTTCCCCGATGAGACCCAGGGGCATGGCGTGGGGAGGGCAAGGGTGGGGTGGGGTGCCCAGGTGCAGCAATTAGGGGGTGCCAAATGCTGGGCATGGGGGGTGGGCAGCTGCGGCCCTCCTCCTACCAGGCCCTGTGCAGCACTGTCTCCACCCCAGCACACCTTGACTTCTACTGGTGAGGTGGTGGGGCAGGAACAGTGGGTAGTCTCGGTGGGGCCGGATGTCGTGGCGAGAGGGCGGGGGGAATCACCCTCCCTGGCTTGGAGCTGCCCAGAGGGGTGGGTGGGTGGGCTTGGTGGGGCAGCCTGGCCGAGCCCGGTGGCCTGCTTGCTGGTGGGGGGCACTGACACTGCACCCTGCTCCATCCCAGGTGGTTGGGGGAGGGTGTGGGGGGGGTTGGCCCTGCAGGAGGAGGGGACACCCTCTGGGCGGCTCGGGCAGGCCGTGGGGGAGTGGTGGCGGGGGTGGGTGAGGGGCCTGCTCTCCTGTGTGTTGAGGGGGAGGCACAAAAACTGACTTTTGCCCCGGGCTCTGGAAGCCCTAGCTACGCCTCTGATGAGACAGGTTTGTTTTCCATGGCTTCAGAGACTAGGACTCGGGGCAATGGTTTCAAACTACAGGAAAAGAGATTCCATTTGAACATTAGGAAGAACTTCATGACAGTTAGAGCTGTTCGGCAGTGGAAGATGCTGCCCCAAAAGAGGGTGGTGGAGTCTCCTTCTTTGCAGGAGGTTTTTAAGCAGAGGCTGGATGGCCATCTGTCGGAAATATTGTGATGGGGGTTCCTGCATGGCAGGGGGTTGGACTAGAAGGCCCTTGAGGTCTCTTCCAACTCTATGATTCTATGATTCTGTGATTCTATGAGACCCCCTTTTATAAGAGCCATGTAATTGGGATAACCCCCTTGCCACATTTGCATTAAAAGTATCCTTAATTGCGTGAGAAAAGCACATTTAAAAGTAGACCCCCACCCCCGAATGTAATATTAACCTAACATTTGTTCATTTAATTTCTTTATCGCCCTTCTACCCACCCAGCAGCTCTTGGTGGTTTACAACACGTAAACAGAACACAAAAGTACAGTAAATTCAATTTAAACTAATAAACATAATCAGCAGTTACACGAACAATTAAATTGTGTAAAACAATACAACAGATTTTTTTTTTTTAAGAATGAAAATAAGAATAAGTTGCCGGGACTGCTGGCATTCGCTAGACACCCACTATGTCCTGGTGCAAACAGCCAGCCAGTGGCGCCATTGTTTTAGTGACCCCTTCAAAATATCCAGGCCAGGCATATCTTGGGTGGGAGATGATTCCCTAGGGAGGGAGGGAGGGACTGCCGAGAAGGCACAATTTTTTTTGGGGGGGTTCTGACCTCCTGACTTGAGAAGAATGGGTAATATGGGCTGATCTCGCCACCAAACTATTTGCAAGGAGGGCCAGATTTGGTTAGGTGAAAATGTGTGGGGGCTGACCATTCAGCCACATTTGGCCCCCAGGCCTCACTTTGGACAAGTCTCTATAACATGCAAGGAGGCGGGGAGGACGCTGCGGCAATGGAGCTGGGGGCAGGTAGGCTGGGCAGGTGGCTGGGGGGACAGAGAGAGGCAGGGAGGGCAGGCAAACCGTAAACCTGCAAGCTGACGCCTCCATCTGTTATGGGGAGGGGCCAGCTGGCAGAGATGCATGACAGGCTGAGCCGGCCGGGAGAAGAAGCCGCGGGCTGCTCAGAATTTGAAAACGGGCCGCATTTGGCCCCCTTACTTTGGGCATGCCTGAGTTAGAGTGACCTTTTCCAGGTTTTGCTGGATACAGAGCCATGAGAAGTGGTTCCCCGTTTCCTTCTTACAGGGTTGCCCTGGGACTGTGCAGCTTGCCCAAAGCCACCTGGGCTGGCTCTTTTCATAGAAGTCCCCCTGGGGGATTTGAACTCCCAACCCCTGGTTCCACGGCCAGAGACTATCCAGCCAGCTATGAACACAGGCTTCCCCTCCAAGTCTAGCTGAAAGAGCACGTATTGAGCCGCAGCGCCAGCTTTTTGTCTGCAAAACCTTTCACCAATACACGTAGCTCACATTAAAGAGTTTCTTCGAGGCGTCCTTCCTCCTTGCACTTTGAATACAGGTTCTTTTTGCTTTCAAGTGCCATCCAGAAGTTGCCGTTTGCTCTTTGCCCCGGCCCCAAGGCTGTCTCCACGCTTGTAAACTAAATTGGATGCCCGTGGAAGCATGTGGCTGTCCTTTTCTCTTGCATTCCCACAGATTGCTTTAGCCGCTATTGATTTCAATAGGAATCACTGCTGCTTACACTTGTTTCATGTTATGGGGTATGAAGAAAACAGAAATGCTACCCTTTTGTTCAACTTGTTCTCTCTCTCTCGCTCTCTTGAAAAAAATAATATATATATATAGCAACAGTTTGGGTTTACCTAAAACTTTTAGATGCGGTAACACAACTAATTCTTGCCTCCCACAGGAATTCTACTTCATAACCATGGGTTGAGTGTGGATTGAAAGACTGGCACCCCATAGCCAGTGGTAGACCTTGCTATAGTTCTGGAATGCCAGCCAGTCCATCTGATATGCCTAGAGATGGGTGTTTCGTTCCGGAAGGGGACTGATTCTGAAATGAAACATGGTGCTCAGAGCTCATTCCCAGCCTCCGGAACAAAATCAACCACTGTCTTACCTTGCTGGTAGTTTGCGCTGGGCAAAAATCCAACCTGGACACAGCCTCCGATGTGTCCTCTTTCCGACTCCCCGGCACTGGCTAATCAGGCAGGGAGGCGGGATGATGCATGTCCTTGAACAGCTCCTGATTGGCCAGCACCAGGGAGAGGGAAAGATGACACATCGGATAAAGTAACTAGTTATAGCCAAATGTGTTATTTGTAACTGGGTAGCAAACCCAACACTGTGAAGTTAGAGGATGGGCAAACCAAGAATAAAATATTCTTGCCATGTTGCCCGCCACTGGTATAGACTAGAGATGGGCACACACCTCCACCTTGTTGATCTGCACTGTTTTGTTTATCAGCCAAACAGTTGATTGGCACTTTCCAGCCCCACCTCCTCTGGTGGGTGCCCACTCAGAGACAGCACCCTGGTTTCCATGCCCCACCTCCTACAGGAACTGCTTCTGAGTGGGCGTCCAACAGGAGGAGGAGGAGGAGGAGCTGGAAAGTACCAAATACCTGTTCGGACCAAAAACCGGGCCAGCAGAAAGTGCTGAACTGGCAGTCCGTGCACAGCAAATGTGTGGACAGTGGGGCAGAGAACAGGTGCACCACAATGGGCTAAGGAGCCTGATCCTGCCCTCTGTCGTTTACAGTGTTTACTCTCCAGCAAAGTAACCGATGCCCATGCCATTTTGTCTTCCTTTCCCAACAGCAGATGCTGTGGTCGTTCAAAATAAAGATAAAAGGAAAGGTGTTGGGGATAGTAGAGCATCTTCTTTCCCATGTATGGAGACAATCACGCAAATGGATAAAAATGGAAGCTATATATCCTCAGCACACCCATGTATGCGCGTGCACGCCTGTTTACTATTGTTGTTTTTTCACAGCATAAAATCTAATACAGTGGTACCTCTGATAACAAATTTAATTTATTCTCAAAGGCAATTTGTTATCCGAAAAATTTGTTATCTGAAACGTGGTTTCCCATTGAAATGAATGAGAAACCGATTAATCTATTCTGGAGGTCCGGAAAAAGGCAAAAAAGCTGTGGGGGGAGGGGTGGGGTTTTCCAGACCTCTTTATAAAATACACTTTAAAGGTTTGTAGTGCTGGAACATCATCACCCCAGAAGACCTCACTGCAGTGCAATGCAAACATGGACAAGAGAAACCAGCAAGACTACTCCAGTCCAGCCTGTTCCCACCCATAGTGTAATGGGGAAAAATGCAAACAAACAAACATAATCAGGAAGAAAAATCCAGCCCATTTTTGCCCACAGAGTAATGAAAAAAGACTGCAAATGCAGAGAAATGAAATCAGCAAAATACCCAGACGCTTTCAGCCAAAAATGCAAAGAAAAACAGGGCAAAGATTAATAAAAGCTAGCTCCCTATCTTACCAAGTTCGAAAGGTCCAAATCCCTCAGCAAAACATGTCCAGAATGGCTCCAAAACACCATAAAAATGCTCCAACTCCTCCCACCCCTCCACAAACTATGCATCCTGCAATGCATGCAGGGTACACACTTTTTTCAAGGCATTATGAAACATTTGTTATCCGAGGCAGCCCATAGGGACCATTTGCTATCCAAGGCAGCCCTGTGCCTGGAAATTTCCATTTGTTATAAAAAAATTGTTATCCGAGGCATTCTTTATCCGAGGTATTACTGTACTTCTCGGGGGTGCGGTGGGGAGGTTGAGGGTTTCTAGGAGAAATACATGGCAGCAAGTGGTGGGCACAAATTCTCCGAAATGAATGAACACAAGCGGTTGAAAGAAAATATCTTCATTAATCTGATTTTTAACAAAAGAAAAGAAAAGGGAAAGAAATCATTCCAAAAATTATCGTCACTCAGCTTGGAAGGTTTTAGTACAAATCAGGGTGTTAAATACAACTTAAATACCTAGCAATTATTGCTTCTGAATGCTTATTTGTTGTTGTTGTTCAGTCGTTCAGTCGTGTCTGACGCTTCGTGACCCCATGGACCAGAGCTCGCCAGGCCTTCCTATCCTCCACTGCCTCCTGGAGTTTTGTCAAATTCATTTTGGTTGCATCGACGACACCGTCCAACCATCTCATTCTCTGTCGTCCTCTTTTCCTTTTGCCTTCGATTTTTCCCAGCATCAGGGCCTTTTCCAGGGAGTCCTCTCTTCTCATGAGGTGGCCAAAGTACTGGAGCCTCAGCTTCAAAATCTGTCCTTCCAGTGAACATTCGGGGTTGATTTCTTTCAGAATGGATAGGTTTGATCTTCTTGCAGTCCAGGGGACTCTCAAGACTCTCCTTCAAAAGCATCAATTCTGCGGCGATCATTCTTTATAGTCCAGCTCTCACTTCCATACATCACTACTGGAAAAACCATAGCTTTAACCATCCTGACCTTAGTTGGCAAAGTGATGTCTCTGCTCTTTAGGATGCTGCCTAGGTTTGCCATTGCTTTCCTCCCAAGAAGCAGGCGTCTTTTTATTTCGTTGCTGCAGTCGCCATCTGCCGTGATCAAGGAGCCCAAGAAAATAAACTCTGTCATTGCCTGCTTATTAGTTGAACTTATAAGATGGATTTTTCAAAAGATGATGCTCAAAATGGCCAGCGCATGACTAGTATCTAAGAGATAAACAACACCTTCTCCACTCAGACTTTGGTGCACTCCTTGCCTTTACTAATCAGATTCTTTCCCCACCGTCCAGATGGATGTGGTTGGGTTTGGTGGAAGATGGGGACTGAATATTTGCTTGCATGGAAAAGTGGGATGGCGGGCGGCTGGGTGGGCAGGAGTTGAATCCGTTTCAGATTTTATTCTGAATTTCAGAATAAAGAGTGAGCCAAGCCCCCAGAACCTATTTGGGGGCTGGCACTCAGTACCCCCCCCAATGCTAGTCATGCCCGACTTTAGGGGTGGCGCTCATCACTGTTTCTAAACCAACGAGCCAGTGTTGTGCAAGTCAGTGGCCAGGTGGCCAGCATGGCCGAACGCATTTCTGCACATGGAACACAGTTTACTACTTTTTTAAAATGACGGTACCTATTTATCTACTTGAATTTACATGCTTTCAGTCTGCTAGGTTGGCAGGAGCTGGGTTTAACAGCAGGAGCTCTCTCCACTCTGTGGCACCCGGGATTCGAACTGCTGAGCCGTTGCTGAGCAGCCGGCAGTTTCAGCACTCTAGCCTGCTGAGCCACCGCCCCCCCCCTTGTAAAATCTACATTTAATTCCAGGATGAATCCACTACCCATGTATCGTCAGTGTCAGAAGCCTTCATGGGCTGGGCACAGCACAGACATGGAGGTACTGTGTGTGTGTGTGTGTCATTACAGTTGTGACCGACTCTACATGACTCCATGTCCATGGAGTTTTCTTGGCAGTAGTACTGGAGTGGCTTGCCAGTTCCTACTCCAGGCGCCTACAGCACCTGGTATTCCCTGGTGGTCTCCCATCCAAGGACTAACCAGGGCCGACCCTGCTTAGCTTCTGAAATCAAGCGAGATTGGATGTGCTTAAGACATCTAGGCAGCATGGAGGTACTAGGCAAACTGAAAAAAGATAATGTATCCATGCTCTTGGGCATTTCTCCACTTGTTATGCCTTTTCAATGCTTTGCCTGTTGCCCATCTCCTGCACAGCTGGCCTTGTGGATGATTCTCCAGGGAATTCACCCAGATCCTGTCAAATCCAAACCCGCTGTGAAATGTGGGGCACGCTGACTTGGCATCCAAGATCAGTTAGTCAGACATTTGTTGATGAGCTAGGGTGGCCACTGATCCTGCTGACAGCTCCTCCACAATTCTTGCCAACCTTTCCTGGGACCTCCCTACACAGCTGGCAACATCGCTGTTTGGAATGCTGAAAAGCCAGCTCTGAACGTGGGAGAGAAAGAATGATGAGCTCAGACACATATTGGGGGGACATTTTGTATTCTCTTTGTCCCGAACCGTTTGCCAACCGTCACCCATGTGGGCTACTCTGCAAATTCACACCAGTTTTATCTCAATTTTTATCACAGAGTTTTGAATTTCTGGGAAAATATCCATTGTGCTAAGCCAGGCATGTCCAAACTTCGGCCCTCCTGATGTTTTGGACCACCGCTCCCAGAATTCTAAGTCTGTATTTCCAATGGCAAAGGACTGTGGGAGTTGTGATCCAAAACATCTGGATGACCAAAGTTTGGACATGCCTGGGCTAAGCTGTGGGAATGCAGAGACTACACAAGATAATAGCTATAAGTCCCCTAAATAGTCCACCCCCAGTCTAAAAAAGTTCCCACCCGTCACTCAAACCACAAACAGCATACGAGGTTGGAAAAAGACCAATATTTAACAGTAACTGTTGCATTCTTCCTCTGAGGATATAGAGGTTATTGAGTGGGCTACTTTATTTTAACTTACCAAATTTCTAGTTCTAGATCATATTTCCACATCTGGGGGATACTGGGATCTGTATTACCACCCCAAAAAACCTGGTGGGTGTTTAAAAGAGTATGTGTAGTCTGTTACATCTCAGAAGTAATAAAGAAGGATCTCGTATGAAGAATAAATGACCAGTAGATCACTTTAAACCTAGTCTAGATTGGAGTGAGGGAAATTCTGGCCAGCCATTATAGAAAAGGATTATATAGTCCAGAAGGTCTTGAGAACTCCATGTCCTCTTGTTATGAACTGGACCAGGGATCCCCACCTTAGGGAAGTGTTAGGGGCCAATTTTCTGTTCCTATGATCTTCCACTTTTCCCCACCATTATTGTTTTTTTCTGGAATTTGTGTCTTTTTGTAATTCACAATAGCCTTAATTTCTTCATGTTTGGTTCTAGGGAGAGCTCAGTCTGGATGCAATTTAGCACCCATTTCTTTGCCACACTGTGAGTTTTATTTGATGGGTGTATTTATCAAATTATGCTCCTCCCTCTGCATTCATTATATCAGCTTGCAAAACACACAAACGATGCTTTATACCAAGGAGACGGCATGCAAATTAAAGAAAGAAATTTAAAAAATAAATTGCTGGCAGTGTACGGTGTCCACAAAGCTGGCGTTGAGTTCGGACTCAAACTCCCAGGATGCGCCAGTCTGCATGGCCCTTGGCCAGTGTAGTCCCCATGAGGTAATATTTTCCATCTCTGCCTAAGTCTGTGTTGCAGGATGAAGCTCTGCCCAGTCAGCTTTGGACCAGCAAGGATGAGTGCCTCTTTCCTCATTTCAGAAGTCATTTGGAGAGGTTGAAGTGATGCGGATGAAGAAGTCAATAATAGTATTAATGGAGAAAACAGGGCTGACTTGGCAGCCTGGTACTGTAGATTCGTTCAGAGAAGAAGCTCCAGTGTCTGTCTGTCTGTCTGTCTGTCTGTCTGTCTGTCTGTCTGTCTGTCTGTCTGTCTGTCTGTCTCTCTCTCTCTCTCTCTCTCTCTCTCTCTCTCTCTCTGTGTGTGTGTGTGTGTGTGTGTATGTGTGTATGTGTAGGGAGTGAAGAGCTGTCAACCGATCACTTAATCAAGACCCGTCTGAACGAAATCAAAGGAGGATCCACAAACACGCAGCCACCACCCCATGGAGAGAGAGAGAGACAGCTCTCTTGGGTGCTAGACCTTTTGGAAATCAGCAGGGGAGACAACGGGATACTATTACACTCAGAAGCCTTGTCTCCCTCTGGGCGGAATAAGATGAAGAAACTGGGAACACAGCAGGTGGGCCCCCGACACCGCTTTGTGAAAAGGGCAGGGATATCCCCAGGGTCTCAGTTTCTCTTCAGCAGCACCACCCCCAAACAGGCGCAAATTGGCCAGACCCCCCCCCCAACCCACAAACACACTTCTTTCTGCAGGTGTAAGAAGAACCTCCATGCCGGATAAGACTAAAGGCCTTCTTAAGAGCAGCAGGTCACGGGAGGCTCTGGGGACACTTCTAGGCAGAGTGTGAAGGCGATGCCCAACCTTTACAGCCTTTTCAGAGGTGCTCTGGACCCGGAGGTAGACTGCACCTGAAGGTGGGGGATTCAATGAAAGAGAGGGAAAGAAAAATCCCCACATCTTCCGGGCGGCAGGTCCACTGACTTGGGGATGTGGGAAAGAAAGAAAGAAAGAAAGAAAGAAAGAAAGAAAGAAAGAAAGAAAGAAAGAAAGTAACAGTAACAAGTTGCCAATGAAACTGAATCATGAATGGATGGATGGATGGAAGGAAGGAATAAAGGAAGGAAGGATGGAAGGATGGAAAGAAAGAAAGAAAGAAAGAAAGAAAGAAAAAGTGGGGTAACAGTAGCAAGTTGCCAGTGAAAGTGAATCATGAATGGATGGATGGATGGACAGACGGACAGAAGGAAGGAAAGAGAGAGTGAGTGAGAGAGAGAGAGAGAGAAAGAAAGAAAGAAAGAAAGAAAGAAAACTCTAGTTCAGTATTCCTGGGATTTTGGAATTATAAGGGGGATGGGGTAACAATAGATTTAGACCACTGAAAGAATCCTCGTTCCATCCTTGCATCCTCCCCGCTCCCTCACTAGCTGTGCTCTTTGGGGGAGTCTGGAATGAAAACTCCAAAAGGCCACATTGAGCTGTTGGAAGCTCACTGGTTTAGGCAGAGGTTGTGTGAGTTTGATTCCCCATTGTGAGTTTGATTGATGGTTACAGGGGGTCTCTCTATGATATTATATTGGCCACATGACCCCTAAGATCCGCGGACCAGAGATCTTGGGGGTTTGTCGCTGTTCCTGCGTTCCTACCCCCTCCACACTCCTGGCTGCTGTCTGCGTGAGGGGAGGGAGAAAAAAAAGAAAAAAAAGAATGCCGGTTCACCTCCGTTCTGCCGTCTTGCTCTGCTCCCGGCAGCATTCCAGTCTTAAAGGGGCGGGGGGCAAAAACAACAACAAACAGAAGCAAGGAGAGCCGGGCAGTCACTACGTTATATCCGCATCAGGAACTTTTCACCCCCGGAGAGCAGGTACTTGAAAAGTGCGCTGGGACGCGTTTAGGTGGGTGTGGTCGCACTTAATTTTTTTGTAAACTCCAGAGCTGGTGGGGAAACAATTTTAAGCTCCGGATCTGGGAGCCATTTTCCGCGGATTTTAGGGGTCGTGTGAAAAGGCCCTTTGTTTTCTTTTTAAAAAGCAAGGGAAGCAATGCTGCTGTTGAATGAAGTGTGCCTGCACCCCTGCTTTGCTAATGAGCAGTTATTAATGCTGATAAGGGAGGGATCAGATCTAATGGGCAAGAGATTACAGCAATTAGAGAATGGCAGTAATCAGGATGCAATCGAGGCTGGCTGCCTCCAGCCCCCACCCTCTGCAAGTCGATCACACTGGATGCAATAGGTGCCCAAACAAAGGCAAGCGATAGAAATAATGTTGCTCCCTTTTTGGAGGGGGCTGGGGCAGAAGAACCAAAGAAGAAAAAGGCCAGGCAGAGGTTAGCAAACTGAGCAGCAGCTTACCCGCCTTGTTGCATTGAAAAATAATTTTATTGACTTTCTGGTACAGCCCATAAAGCAAGTTGGAGATTGAACAGCCGCTGCGTCTGCAGTTCTGTTCACATCTATTAGGCGGTGGCGGGTTCTCGCTTGAGACCCTGGTTTTCATGCATGAACAACACAACGAGGAGGGAAGGAGGAAGGCAGGCAAGGAAGGCCACCACCATCACCTGCAGCCATGCCTCGGGAGAGACGTGTCAGTGCGGATCAAGGCAGACCCCAGGCATCGTTCAGAAGCAGCCACGCATCAGAGAAACTAAACTCGGGCTTTGCCTGTGGAACAATGAGAGAGCCGACCCCTGCATACCTGTCAAGTTCTTCCTGGCACTGGCTGGGATGAGAGGAGGGAGGTGCAATGTGTGCGCACGCATATGCGAACAAACAAAATGTCATTGCACATGCGCAGGCTGCTTCTTCTCCCCGCGTGTGGTGAGCGCTCTTTCTGTCCCTTGCAGCCCCTGCACCAATGCCAGCAGGGCGGGGGGAGCACCGCCACCGCCACCTGGCAGGAGTGGCCTGACCCTCACACAGCCTGGAAGGTGCATCCCCAGGTAGACATGCCCAGCTTGCCACCACCTCCTTACTGCCACTGCCACTGGAAAAGGATGACGATGATGATGATGAGTGCTGCAGGAGGAGGAGGAACAGGATGAGGAGGAATCTTGGAGGGCTGCCGTTGTGCAGGAGGGTGCGGGCAAGGCATTGCAGCCCAGCAGGGGAAGAGGCCTGGCATTGGTGTTGGTGCCGTTGGTGGTCGCTGGGCTTGGCTGGGCTCCATTTGGCTCAACTGCCCACCCGTCTGTTTGCTCCAATGGATCCCGGCCGGCCGGCCGCAGCCTCTCCAGCACACACGCTCAGTGCTGGGTGCCCTCCTCCTCCTCCTCCTCCTGCTGTTGTCATTGCAGGAGGTGAAGAAAGAGAGGGAGGAAGGGCACTTTGCCCCTCCCAACACACCAAGCTGCAGCCACACCAGCTCAACCCCCCTCCACCCAGTCCCCAGCCAAAAGCCTCCCTGTCAACTGCTGCCGCCTGGGACATTTCCATGAAAATAAATGTTCCGGGAAGAAGGTGGGACAAAAGCTAAAAAATGGTCATGTCCCAGCCAGAACAGGACACTTGACGGGTATGAACCCCTGCCATCCTGAGGGAGGATTTTCTATCCTCACTCCTCTCTCCACCCTCACCCAACTTTGTCTCTATAGGAACTTATAACTGGGCTTGCATGCAAATACACATACTACAGCCAATGAATACAGTGGTGCCTCTACTCACGAGCAGCTTTACTTACAAGGAATTTGATTTAAGAGCAGAAAACCATTGGCGTTTTAACTGCTGCCTTACAAATTTTAGATGCAGTCTGCTCTACTTACATTTTCTATTTTTTCAATTTATTTATTTATTTATTTATTTGATTTTTTAAAGATACGCTGCTCTACTTACGAATTGTTTGACTTATGAGCATGCATTTGGAACAGATTAAACTCATAAGTAGAGGTACCACTGTATTTGGTGGTGGTGGAGTCTCCTTCTTTGGAGGTTTTTAAGCAGAGGCTGGATGGTCATCTGTCGGAAATATTGTGATGGGGGTTCCTGCATGGCAGGGGGTTGGACTGGATGACCCTTGAGGTCTCTTCCAACTCTATGATTCTATGATTTTATTATTCTATGAAATGTATATCCCATTGCATATTATATTGCATACCGCATTCTGCTGCTATACGTCTGAAGAACTATTTATTTATTTATTTATTGGATTTCTATACCGCCTATCTGGCAGCGATGTCACTCTGGGAAAGGTCACTCTACGCATGGCCACGAAACATTACATTAAAATATGAAAGTTAGTCCATTAAGGTGCCACTTTTTTGACTTTTCTTCTGTTTTGTTTTTCTTTGATTTTTTGCCTGTAATTCTTTTCTAGCTAAGACTGCCATCTAGAAACTCAGATCAGCTACAAGCCAGGAAAAGCAAACTGAGGAGGATTTAGTTATTTATTTTGCCACGCATTTCAAAAATCTTGAATAGCATTCCTGCAAAAAAAAAAAAAAAAACCAGAAAGGCTCCAGCCATGGGGTTGGGCTTGGCAATAATGGGTCCGATCAGCTTCTTATTGCTTTCTTGTGCCTGTCTGGCTCACCAACCTGTAAAATAAAAATAAAAACAAAAACGGATTCCAGCAAGTCAGTTTGAGGAAGTTCCCATTTGTTGCAGCTATTCTTTGGGGCACAACCTTCAGTTATCCTGGACAGCTCTTTAGTTGAAGAAAGGAGATTTGATTTGGGCTGAAAGGAAGGTGGGGGGGGAGAGAGAATTCCAGCTATAGTCAGCAAAGATGCAGCTGATAACACAGGCAGCGATGGGACAGAAATGAATTCCTGACAGAACAGATTTTTCTTCTTTTCCTAAGCAGGTTGCCCGCATCCTGTGAAATACTCCCCCTCCGCCCCCTGCGACTTCAACAGAGCCAAACTTGTCATTTCTAAAGATGAGGCGAGGTGGAGATTAAAGTAGCTGGGAATGGAGAGTACTGCATCTTTTGGACAGAAAACCCCCAGACTCTATATTTTAAAGTTGCTCCTTCTCTGTATTTGGCAGGGAGGGACTGACACCACAGCACCGTTTGGAAAAAAAAATCTCCTTTGATTGGATTGTAATAATAATTACATCCCATTAAGTCAATCCTGGCTCTTGGCACCCAGTTTCTAGAGATTTTTAGGCAGCAAGTACTCAGAGGTGGCACTCCATTCCCTTCTTCTGGGGACATTCCTGGGACGGCGCAGCTTACCCAAGGCCACCCAGGCTGGCTCTTCTCCCTGGAGGTCCAGTGGGGAATTCTGACAACGATTGTAATTTTGACAGAATGTCTGTAATACGCAGGGCCGGCGCTTCCATTAAGGGGAACTAGGCAGTTGCCTAGGGCACCAAAATGGAGAGAGGGCGCTGGCCAGCCTGCCGCCCCCCCGCCCCCCCCCCCCGCCGCTGGCCACTGCCATCCATCCCCCCACCGCCCGCCAGCCGCCCGCTGCTGTCTGCCCATCGCTGCCCGCCGCCACCCATTCACCACACACCACCCACCGCCCGCCTGCCTCCGTCGCCGTCCCCCGCCATCCGCCGTCACCCCCCGCTGTCTGTCAATTCTGACTTATGGTGGTGATCCTTTTCAGAGTTTTCCAGGTAGAAAATGCTTAGAAATGGGCCGCGGTCTTACCAGAGTTTTCTGTGTATATAAAATTCCTGCATATTTTCCCCGGGCGGTCACGTGGTTTTTAATGTGCAGTTAGTGTCCTCTCGTCTGCATCGTATTTTCGTATTCTGGTTCGGTCTCTACCTGTCTACTTCGCATTTTGTCCTTTCCGGCTCGAGTTTCCAAGCATCCGTGGTGTTAAAGGGGAACAACTGATTTTACTGCGTATTTACAGAAGCAAATAAGTAAGCATTTTCGAGTGAAGTTTCTAAATCCAGCCCCTGGCGGTGGTTTAGGAAACTTCACTGAAACTGCTGTTGCAGGGGCATGCTCGGCCGGGACCAGAATTTACTTTTCTTCCTGGTTAGCACGTGATCTTTTACTACGTAGTTCGCCACCGGAAAACTACGCAGAACACGCTGGTAGGACTGTGGCCATCGTTTGTTATTCGTTTCTTCTGGGGGTAACCTGGGACTGGGCAGCTTGCCCAAGGCCACCCAGGATGGCTGTTCTCCCAGAAGGCCCAGTGGGGGAATCAAAAAAAGCAAAAAGTGTTCTGCTTATATACTGCCCCATTCCACTTCAAGTAGTCTCTGGGTGGTTTACAGTTTAATTACAGTATGCGGGCTACTAGAGATGGGCACGAAACGAACAAATTTTTGTTTCCGTTTTCATTTTTTTGTTTCATTACGTAATGAAACGACAAATGAATTTTGTCTCTAAAATAAAACAAAACGAACAGAAACACCGGAAATTTTGTCATGCGTTTCGTTTCCGTTACTGCAATATGAGTGAATTGCTTAAAATCCTAAAAAAATCACAACAAATTGAAATAAATGGTAACAAAATGGTAACGAAACAAACAAAAACAAAAACATTTTTTTTGCAAAAATTCATAAAAACAGAAACAAACCGAAATGGACCCTCCAAACGACAAACAACAAATGAAATGCCATTTTTTTGATTTGTGCCCATCTCTACGGGCTACACATTGCCCCCCTCGGAAGGATGGAAGGCTGAGTCAACCTTGAACTGGCTACCTTGGATTGAACCCAAGATCATGGGCCCAGATTTACCTGCAGGACAGGCATTTAACCACTGTGCCATGGGGCTTCTAAACCACTTAGGGATCCAGCAAGCACTGTAGCACTCAAATAAAGAAACAACAAATATTTACAATTTTTCTTTCCATTGAAGAGGAAGGCATCAATATATTGAACCACGCTGTGTACAATATTGACGGCCCCTGTGATATATTTTGCTGGCATACAAACCCAAGGAAACGTACTTACCCCGTTTTTTTCCAGCAGGATGAGTAAAACCAGCATCGCTAGTGACAAACAAAAAAGTGTGAATGTGAAACAACCTGGCCTTTTGCACAAAATACTCTCTTGTTTTGGCAGAAGAAAACCCTTCTGTATTTTGCATACATGCAAAGGTTTTGCACAACACAAGTGTTTTGTAAGGTAAAGGTGAAGGTTCCCAGTGCACATGCATGCTAGTCGTGTCAGACTCCAGGGGTGGTGCTCATCTCCGTATTCAAGCTGAAGAGCCAGTGTTGTGCAAGTTTGTGGCCATGTGGCCAGCATGGCTGCAAGGAAACACTGTTTTACCTTTCTGCTTTTTCCAGCGGTACTTATTTATGTACTTGCATTTAAATGCTTTTGAACTGCTAGGTTGTTAGGAGCTGGGGTTAACAGCGGGAGCTTGCTCCGCTGAGTGGCACCCAGGATTCAAACTGCTGAGCTGCCGACTTTGTAGCTGACAGTTTTCAGTGCTCTAGCCTGCTGAGCCACCATGCCCCTAGTGTTTTGTATATGCACACAAAACTATTTCCAGGAAATTCTCTCAGTGTGTGCTATTTCTCTCAAATGTGCAGGAAGCCAAGAAGTCTTCACTGTTCTGCCCAATGAGAGGCAAACTTCCAATTCCACTTCCACTCATGTAGAAATTAAAGTCCCCACCCAGGCTAAGCAACCTAAGGGATGCTGGGATGCCCCCCCCAAAAAAGGATCCTTTTCATCTCTGCATCATTACCTTGATACCCAATATGGTGGTGTAGTAAGTAGTGTGATGGAATAGCACACAGGAAACCTGGATTTGAAGTCATAAAGCCCTTTTAAAATAGCCAAGCAACCTGTGACCCACCTGCAATATTTGAACAAAAATGAACTTTTAATAGGGTGAAATCACCCCTTCTCAAAAAAAAAAAGTAGGATCTTCTTTCTCCCCCAAAGGACCTGTTTCTCATACATACACATGCACACTAAGGGCCTTTTCACACGACCCCTAAGATCCGCTGGCCCCTTAAATTCGGACCAAAGATCTTAGGGGTTCGTTGCTCTTCCTTCCTCCCCACCAGAGAAAGAGAGGAAAAAATGCAGCTCACCTGGAGGAGCTTCCCGGAGCTCCATTTCTCTTCTGTTTCTCTTCCGTTTATCTTCTGCTTGCTTTTTTTCCTCCCACCTCTTCTCTTAAAGGGGTGGGAGGCAAAAAAAAAAAAAACAACACAAACAGAAGCCAGGAGAGCCCCGCACTGACCAGATTAAATCCGGACCTGGGGATTTTCACCCACCTCAAGCAGGTACAAGAAAACTGCTGTTTGGTCAAAACTTAATTGTCTGCAAAGTCCGGAGCTGGTGGGTAAACATTTTAAAGGTCCGGACCTTGCAGCCATTTGCGGTGGAGCTTAAGGGTCGTGTATAAACGCTTTGTGTTTTAAATCCAACCTCTAAAAGTCAAGGAAAGCAATAATTTAGCAAGAGCTGAAACACACATAAAGTGACCCACAACCCTCAGAAAATGCTTTACACCCCTCATGTTGGGAAACACTGATCTGAATGCTGATCTCTTATTTGGTCTTATTTGGTTCTTACCAGTGGGGTGGAGAAACACAGCCACTGCTACTCCTTGTAGCTACTAGGTGGGGGGCAGTTCCCCACACTTACCCTGTGGCCCACGTTCCACTGAACCGTAGTGGCACAGAGGCCACTTGTGCCGCTGTAGTCCTTCCAACTGGAGATATCAGCTCCAAGGGTGAACTGGGAAGGGTTGATTATAGTTGGTTGTGCCAGAAGCCATTCTGATGTATGCAGTTCTGCTCCTTCCCTGCCTCTAAGGTGATTTTCAATGCCATCTCTTGTTCATTGCTATTAGAAATCGGATATCATCCTTTGCAGATCCTTCCTAAGAGCACCCTGCAAAAGTTCACCCGGTTCCCTTTAGCACACAAGTGCCAGAAGGACAGGGTTGAAGAAGGTTTCATAACTGCTAAGTGGAGTCATAAATCTCTCGGGGTTCGAGCAACATTTCACCTTGAATATGAGGAAGGCACAGCCGTACGCCACAAATTCTGCTCTCAGCTATGAGCAGTTGGAAAGATATGTATCCTTCCTTCAGAATTCCCTTGATTACATGGTCAGGTTGCATTTTCTGATGGCGACGGATGTAACCCCACACCCCACATGACAGAATGATGATCGAGAATACTGACCTCAACTGCGACCCAAATGACATTTTGGGATATGTGATAACAGAAGCAGAGTTTCCACATCCGATGAGGTTCCTGTCCCCCTCTATTCAGCACTGTGTAGGCCTCGTATAGAGTACCGTTGTACTACTGTTGTGGTGGCTCAGCAGGCAAGAGCACTGAAATGGTCAGCTGCAATGTCATAACATAAGAACATAAGAACATAAGAAGAGCCATGCTGGATCAAGCCAAAGGCCCATCTAGTCCAGCTTCCTGTATCTCACAGCGGCCCCACCAGATGCGTTTGGGAGCACATGAGACTAGATATCTGTCTCCTGATACCACTCCCCTGCATCTGGCCCTTGAAGTACCCTGGTTTAAAGCCTAGATATTACACATCTCCATTATGGTTTGTAACCCGTGATGGACTTTTCCTCTAGGAATCTGTCCAATCCCCTTTTGAAGGCATCCAGGCCAGATGCCATCACCACATCCTGTGGCAGGGAGTTCCATAGACTTACAACGCGCTGGGTGTGAAAAATATTTTCTTTTGTCAGTTCTTACTCTCCCAGCACTCAATTTGAGTGTATGTCCCCTAGTTCTGGTATTTTGAGAGAGGGAGAAGAGCTTCCCTCTATCCACTTTACTCATACCCTGCATTATTTTGTATGTCTCAATCATATCCCCCCTCAAGCGCCTTTTTTCCAGACTAAAGAGGCCCAATTGTTTTAGCCTTTCTTCATAAGGGAGGTGCCCCAGCCCAGTAATCATTTTAGTCGCTCTCTTCTGCAACTTTTCCAGTTCCACTATGTCTTTCTTGAGATGCGGTGACCAGAATAGTACACAAGACTCCAGGTGGGGCCTTACTATTGTTTTGTATAACGGCATTATAATGTTGGCTGTTTTATTTTCAATCCCCTTTTTGATAATCCCTAGCATGGAATTGGCCTTCTTCACTGCTGCCACACATTGGGGAGACACCTTCATGGAGCTGTCCACCAACACACCAAGATCTCTTTCCTGATCCGTCACGGATAACTCAGAGCCCATGAGTTGATAGATGAAGTTTGGATTTTTTGCCCCAATATGCATTACTTTACATTTGGTCACATTAAAACACATTTGCCATTTCTCAGCCCACTCCCCCAGTTTGGAGAGATCCTTCTGGAGCTCTTCACAATCTTCTCTGGTTTTTACCACATGGAAAAGTTTTGTGTCATCTGCAAACTTGGCCACCTCACTGTTTATCCCTGTCTCCAGGTCATTTATAAACAGATTGAAAAGCACCGGTCCCAGGACCGAGCCCTGGGGCACACCGCTTTTGACTTCTCTCCATTGTGAAAATTTCCCATTGACACCTACTCTTTGTTTCCGGGATCTCAACCAGTTCTCAATCCATAAGAGGACCTGCCCTCTTATCCCCTGACTATGCAATTTTTTCAGCAGCCTTTGGTGAGGGACTGTGTCAAAAGCCTTTTGAAAATCCAGATAGACTATATCCACCGGTTCACCCAAATCCACGTGCATGTTGACCTTTTCAAAAAATTCTAAAAGGTTTGTAAGACAAGATTTACCCTTACAGAAGCCATGCTGATTTTCTCTCAGCAAGGTTTGTTCTTTTATGTGTTCTAAGATTTTCTCTTGGATGAGGCCTTCCACCATCTTCCCTGGGACAGATGTAAGGCTAACCGGCCTGTAGTTTCCTGGGTCCCCACTCCTTCCTTTTTTAAAAATTGGTGTGACATCTGCTATCCTCCAGTCCTCCGGCACTGTGGCCGTTTTAAGAGACAAGTTGCATATAACCGTTAAGAGATCTGCAATTTCATTTCTCAGTTCCCTAATAACCCTTGGGTGGATGCCATCTGGGTCCGGTGACTTGTTAATCCTCAATTTATCAATTAGTCCTAAAACCTCCTCTCTTTTAACCTGTATTTGATTTAACTCTTTAGTCAAGAGGGGCGGCTCAGGCAGCGGAATCCGCTCAAGGTCCTCTGTTGTGAAGACAGACGCAAAGAACTCGTTCAATTTTTCTGCAATGTCCAGGTCCTCCTTAACCTCCCCTTTTCCTCCCTCACCATCCAGAGGCCCAATTGGTTCTCTGGCAGGTTTTCTACTTCTAACATATTTAAAGAAGCTTTTATTATTACCCTTTATATTGCTAGCCATGCGTTCCTCAAAGTCTTTCTTTGCCTCCCTTATCATCTTTTTACATTTCTTTTGCCAGAGTTTGTGTTCCTTTTTATTTTCCTCGTTTGGGGAGGATTTCCATTTACAGAAGGACCTCTCCTGGTGCTTTAGAGCCTCTCTAACTCCACTCGTTAATCATGCCGGTGTCCTCTTGGACTTAAATGAGCTCTTCTTTCTTTGTGGTATGCACTTGTGCTGGGCCTCTATTATTGTTGTTTTAAACAGGCTCCATGCACTCTGAAGAGATTGGATTCTTTTAACCCTCCCCTTCAGTTTCTCTCTAACTAGTTTCCTCATCTGAGGGAAGTTTGCCCTTCGAAAATCAAGGGTTTTTATGTCTGATTTGGTTGACACTCTTCCTCCGACATGCATGGCAAAGGTAATAGCAGCATGGTCACTGTTTCCCAGAGGCTCAGTGACATTCACATCCCTGACGAGGTCCTGAGTATCACACAATATTAGATCTAGAGTTGCCTGTTCTCGGGTGGGCTCCATGACAAGTTGCTCTAAGGCACAGTCATTCAGCAAGTCGAGAAACCCAGATTCTCTTTCTTGCCCAGAGCTCGCATTGGCCCAGTCAATGTGGGGATAATTAAAGTCCCCATGATTACTATCCTATCCCTCTTAGCCACCTCCATGATTTCTCTCCTCATTTCAAGGTCCCCTCAAGTTTTTGATCTGGTGGACGATAGAATACTCCAACTATCACGTCACTCTTTGGACCTGGTAGTTTAACCCACAGTGATTCTATGGTGGAGTCAGACCCTCTGTCAATCTCCATTCTGCTGGATTTTACGCCTTCTTTGACATAGATGGCCACTCCTCCTCCAACCCGCCCCTCTCTATCCCTTCTATAGAGTTTATAGCCTGGGATTGCTGTGTCCCACTGGTTCTCCACATTCCACCAGGTTTCTGTTATGGCTATTATATCAATGTTATCGCTAGCTGCCAGATGTTCAAGTTCTCCCATCTTTGCTCAGAGGCTTCGAGCATTGGCGTAGAAGCACTTGTACAGTGGGTCCCGCAACAGCTGCTGCCTTGTTCTTCTCCCCCCCACAGCTTTTATTTTCAGTAGACGAACTGTCACATTCCGCTATTCTGCCAGTGTTAATACTTGCTATGTCATCTCTATGTGATTCTCTACCCTCTCCAACCTCATTCCCCGAGGATGAGGTGTTCCAAAGCGGATGCCACACAGCTCCTTTCGGCTTGCTTTTTTTCCTCCGCCCCTTGCTCCTGCAAAAAGAAGAAGTTAGCTCTGCCCTTTGGCCGTGTGCTCCTCTGACCAGCTCCTTCCTCTCTGCTGCTCTGCCAGAAAAGGACTGAGAGACTGCTGGTAGCAGCTATTTAAAGCTAAAACTCCGCCCCTTGCTCCTGCAAAAAGAAGAAGTTAGCTCTGCCCTTTGGCCGTGTGCTCCTCTGACCAGCTCCTTCCTCTCTGCTGCTCTGCCAGAAAAGGACTGAGAGACTGCTGGTAGCAGCTATTTAAAGCTAAAACTCCGCCCCTTGCTCCTGCAAAAGAAGAAGTTAGCTCTGCCCTTTGGCCGTGTGCTCCTCTGACCAGCTCCTTCCCTCTCTGCTGCTCTGCCAGAAAAGGACTGAGAGACTGCTGGTAGCAGCTATTTAAAGCTAAAACTCCGCCCCTTGCTCCTGCAAAAGAAGAAGTTAGCTCTGCCCTTTGGCCGTGTGCTCCTCTGACCAGCTCCTTCCTCTCTGCTGCTCTGCCAGAAAAGGACTGAGAGACTGCTGGTAGCAGCTATTTAAAGCTAAAACTCCGCCCCTTGCTCCTGCAAAAAGAAGAAGTTAGCTCTGCCCTTTGGCCGTGTGCTCCTCTGACCAGCTCCTTCCTCTCTGCTGCTCTGCCAGAAAAGGACTGAGAGACTGCTGGTAGCAGCTATTTAAAGCTAAAACTCCGCCCCTTGCTCCTGCAAAAGAAGAAGTTAGCTCTGCCCTTTGGCCGTGTGCTCCTCTGACCAGCTCCTTCCTCTCTGCTGCTCTGCCAGAAAAGGACTGAGAGACTGCTGGTAGCAGCTATTTAAAGCTAAAACTCCGCCCCTTGCTCCTGCAGAAAGAAGAAGTTAGCTCTGCCTTTTGGCCGTGTGCTCCTCTGACCAGCTCCTTCCTCTCTGCTGCTCTGCCAGAAAAGCTGGCAGCAGAAAAGCTGGCAGCAAATGTCAGCAGCTCAGTGGTTCAAATCCCGGGTGCCACGCAGCAGAGTGAGCTCCCGCTGATAACCCCAGCTCCTGCCAACCTAGCAGTTCAAAAGCATGTAAATGCAAGTAGATAAATCACCACCACCACCACCACCACCACCTACAACCACAATCAAGAAGCCCTGGCTTGCTCTTGTGTCTTCCAGGGCAGCTTGATCTGTGGAAACCTCCAAGCTCCATGGTTTGGAGATAAATGCAATGGTTGATGTTGAAAGTGTAGTTACAGGGGTCAATTCAAAGCTGTCAAGCAACCTTGGTGGCAGGGTGTGGGTGGTGTGGGTGTGGGAAGCTGCACTGCAGTTCTCCCCTGTGATCTGTTTCATTCATGTGAGCTTTCCAGTGTAGCTTTTACATGTGATTTGCAACGAGAGAGTCTTATCAATCAAAGAGCACACCTAACGGTGTGAGATATGATGGCGTCGAACGTCTACTGTCCTTCAGGTGAGCCCCCCTCCCCTGATTTCAGCACGATGATTCTGATTTGAGTTGTCTTTCAAAGGGGCGTCTGTGTTGAGGTCCTCTATATTACATACCTGATGCTCTCAGAGAGACCGAAATTCTGGCACACTTCATTTGCAATCCCTCAAGAATCCAATCTGTCTGCATCTCAATTAAGCACGCACAGTTTCTGGATGTGTTGATTTCACCAGCTGGAACCTTCTGGCAAACACCTCCGATCCGGAAATCTGAAAAACCTCTTTTGGGCTTCCTTTTGTGTTTGGAAATGCAATGATGCCTTTCACAAGCCAGATCAATGATCTTTTGGGTCTAGTACGTCTTAACCTGGCACTCTCCAGATCTGTGGGATTACAACGTCTATCATCCCCAGGCAGCATAACCTGTGGGTTTGGAAATGGGCTTCAGATGTGTCTGATCAGCTGTGGCTGTCCACATTCACAATGTCTTTCCTAGCATGGCTTTGGAAGCACATTTTAATTGAGGTTTGAGTCTACCCCACCCCCGTTTTGGTGTAACTCAGTAGAAAAGCTATTGTGAGTTTTTGGGGCTGTTTGGCCATGTTCTGGAAGATTTTCTTTCTGATGTTTCACCAGAATCTGTGGCTGGCATCTTCAAAGGGCAAGGAGCTCAGGGAACTTAGAGTTCTCTCGGTGCTCTGGTTCTTAGTTCCCTGAGCTCCTTGCCCTCTGAAGATGCCAGCCACAGATTCTGGTGAAACGTCAGAAGGAAAAACTTCCAGAACACGACCAAACAGCTCGAAAAACTCACAACTAAGAAAAACTTCCAGAACACGGCCAAACAGCCTGAAAAACTCACAACAATGATCAGATCCCGGCCATGAAAGCCTTTGAGAATACAAAAAATCTATTCTTTTCTGGTGATCTATTGGGCAGATTATTATAATTATGTTGCTTTTAAAAGGTAACATCAAGTTCCCCTCGATTTATGGCGAGCCTACAAATGAGCTTGAACAATCTTTCAGCTCGTTTTTTGCTCAGCTCTTGCAAACTCTAGCCTATGGGGGTTTGTTTCTGGGTTCGTATTTTGCCCCACATATATGGGCTCGGTCCCATGTCCCTTTAAAAACAGTTTAAATTACTAAATAAACCGAGTCCAAAAATGCTGTCCCCATGGCCACTGGGCTTTTTGAAAAAAAAAAGAAAACCCAGTAATGATCCCTTAAGCGAGGTTTCTGTGACTCACCTTCGAGGTAGGGAAATTTTTGCCTCGCTTTGAAAATCCAGCTTTTAAGGAGGCAGATGCCATGGGACCACGCAGATGATCCGGGTTTCTTTTTCTTTTCTTTTTTTTCATAACACCAACCAGCTGTTCCTGGGGCCGATGGGCTTTGTTTTTTTAATTGCGTTTCACCTTCGGAGAAACAGGAAACTCTATTCGGTCCTACAAGCTTTAATTTTCCCCAGCAAAGTTGTCCATTTTTTTCAAATGCTAGCACCACCTGCTGGCCAAGGGGGCTGAACTGCACTTTAAAATTAAAAACAAAACAAAACCAGATTTTGGCGTGAGAACTCTTGACCCACATATTATATCACGTGATGGGACAAAGAGGAAAAGCTGGACCTTCAGAAGTTCAGGATCGAAACCCAGGTGTGACCACAGCCATAGTGTAATATATTGGGACCAAAAATGCCTCATTCCTGGAAAAAACAGACAGGTTGTTTAAATCCAAAACACACACTAAACCCTATGAGGAACCTTCAGTATGCTGACATTCCAGTAGGCTCAGGAAAAAACCAACAACCTTAGAACACAGACAGTTCAAGTTTATTATTTCAAAAGCCTGGTGCATGAAAGTTAGAAGAAAACCATGTTGTTTTGTTCAGTTTCCTTACACTTCTGCAAGCTTCGCATCACTGCCAGCCATGACAATACTACTTCACTGTTGTTTGTAAAGCAGAAGCATACACTATACCACAGGGAGCGGTGACTTGGACTCAGGGAAAGCCTGCTTGAATAAACAAGTTTTTCACATTCAATTAAATGTTCCCATTGAGGGGAAGGGCTGTATTTCAGATGGTAGAGAGATTCAGAGGTGAGGGGCTAGCACCAAAAAGGCCCAGTTCTAAGTTCTCTCGTTTTGGGCTTCCCTTGGGGTCACAGCCCTCCATCACCCTGCCTGGGAGGAAGGGGGTAACATGGGCAATTATCCATGGAAGAAGACAGTCTGATTAGGGATGGGCATTTCGTTTTGTAACCAGTAGTTTACGAAACGAACCACATGAGCCCAGGTGGTCCTCGGAACTGGCTGATACATGCAGATCCAATTAATTTACCTTTCTCTGTCTCCCACAGAGTTAAAATCCAACGAGGAAGCATTGTGTGATATCATCTGTGCTAGATCTGTGATGCTAGCCAATCAGGATCTGTGCAGGGACAGGCACCATCCCGCCTCCCTCTCTGATTGGCCAGCAGCATGGAGCAGGAAAGATGACATCCCCGTGTGCTTCCTCATTGCAGCTCATCTGTGTGCCAGCAGAAAGAAAGGTAAAGCAATTGGTCTGCGTGTATCAGCTGGTTCCGAGCACCACCTGGGCTCGCGTGGTTCGTTTAGTAGCCTACTGGTTCCAAAACAAAATGCCCATCCCTAACTCTGACAGGTATCAAGGTCCTAAGCTGTTTTGTATGTTATCACCATCACCTTGAGCTCGATGTGGGAGTGGTCTGGTAGCCAGGTTAAGGCAGCCAGAGTGGGAGAAATCTGTTGATATTTTTCACATTGGTCAATAGTCTGATCCCTGTGTTTTGGACCAGTTGAAGCTTCTGCATCAGCCTCAAAGACAGCCCTACATAGAGACCACTGGAGTAGTCTAATCTCTAGATTACTATTGGAAGCCTCCCACCAATGTCCCTTAAACTGATGATGAAGCTACTCAGATGAGTAGCAAAATATTTTGATCCTACAAGAAAAAGAAGTCCAATTGGCATCACTCAACTCTCAGATAACCTCACCTGGATGACTGAGAATCTTCACAGATAGATTACTAATGTTACTGAGTACTGACTTTTATTTAAAAGAAAATGAGTGTTCCGCTTATATACCACCCCATAGTGCTTAAAGCTCTCTTTGGGCAGTTGACAATTTAATTAGGCAAGCAATGCATTGCAGGACCCCCAGTCAATTCCCCGTTGACCTGGGTACCCATTTTACTGGTTTCAGAAGCATGGAAAGCTGAGTCAGCCTCAAGCTGGCTATGTAACCTAAGCCCATTACCTTGTAGGATCAAATGAGCGGAGTCTTCGCTGAAGCACTACAGTTTAACCACTATGTCATTTAGCCTTGTTTTCTAAATTGGCTTTAAATGCCTAGGCAATGACAGAACAAGGCAACCATTTTATTAACAGTTGTCTCAAAGAAGGCATTGTCTTTGGCCGTGCTTGTCATAAGCCTGTTATAAATAAATAAAGCACCGGGGTGGGGGTGTTATTTCCCAAAACTCTGGGAAAAGGCAAGAATTCCATCTTTGTGTCTCATATTTTATCCTTCTCCACACAAATAGTATTTTACAACTATAGTTAGCCAACGGGGACGTGCCATCTGAGAAGAGGAATATCTAGGCAAACAGAAGACTCAGCTGGGTTGGAGGTTTTTCAAACCAAAGGTCTGATTTTGCTACCTTGCTAGGCAGTCTGGCTAGAAAACCATCAAGTCCATTCCTCAGGTTTTGTACTGCTGCGATTCCACCCACTGCACCGCACTGTCTCTCTGTGTCCTGATCGAGGAAAGGGTTACGGATTCTTCTGCTATTAGGACCCTGCCTGGAAGGTACCACAGCCTTAAATCTGTCTTATCGAATCACTGGCAGATGCTGTATTTTATACAGGATAACCATCTGGAGGCAAATAAATCCCCCGGTTGCAAACTGGCCATTACTCTTTTGGTTTCTGCACTTCTTTTTCGTAAGTGCATTATAATTCCAAGTAATAGAGGGAAGAGGGGAGCGGAGAGGGTGGAGGAGGGGAAGAGGGAAGGGAGCCTCACCAGCGGATCTCATAAAAAGAAGCATGGGGGATTACAGTGAGAAACAAAGAAATGCTATGCTCCTGATTTACAAACCTCTTTCCAGGTGTTCTGGTGTGTGCATACCTCCACATCCTGCAGCCTGGATCCATGAGAGGTTTCCAGGTGGCTTAGAAGAGATGGGTACTTCTGCCTCCGCTGCCAAAATCCCATCACTTGAGACAGATCGCGCACCATCCCCCAATACATCCCCATAAGCAGGGCTGCCCGGTTGCACCCTATATAACCTCTTGCCTTTCTTTCTTTCTTTCTTTCTTTCTTTCTTTCTTTCTTTCTTTCTTTCTTTCTTTCTTTCTTTCTTTCTTTCTTTCTTTCTTTCTTTCTAAGTGCTATCAAACTGTTGAATAAATAATTTTTACTTCTCTTCTTCCTTTTTAAATAATAGGTTATATTGTATTGTTGTACACTGAGCTTTTATTGGCGAATATATGATTCTTATATTTCCTTTTATATATCGGAGACTGGAGAGCATATTTTACCAAAACAAATTGTGGGTTTGTCCAACCACACTTGGCTAGAGATGGGCACGACTCAAAAAAATGGTGTTTCGTTTGTCGTTTGGTCGTTTAGGGGTCCGTTTCGGTTCGTTTTCATTTTTGTGACGTTTTTTGCAAAAAAATTCATTTTCGTTTCGTTAGGTAATGAAATGAAAAAACAAAAATGAAAACGAAAAAATTGCTGTTTCGTTAGCATTCTTTTTAGTTCAATGCATCTGCTGCAACGAAAACGAAAAACACGACAAATTTGGTCATTTCGTTTTCATTTTCATTTTGTTTTTTAAAAAATTTCATTTCGTTTTCGTTGCGTAACGAAACAAAAAATGAAAATGAAAACGAAAAATCGCTCATTTCGTGCCCATCTCTACACTTGGCCAATTAAAGGATTCTGATTCTGATTCTGATTCTGCCGTACCTGTCACATCTCCAGCAGATCCAGGACATGGTACGTGGAGCTGCCAATCCAGATCATTCATAGGGCAATGCTAGCGCAAGGATTTTTTGTTTTGTTTTAATGAGTAACGCTAGCTGGGCCAGGCCCCTGCCCCACACAGCTTACAAGTGAACACAGCTCAAAACGCAAGGGGTGAGATGAAGGACCAGTCTTGGCTGAATCTCGGAGGTAGAAGGCACGTGTGTAGGAATTTCAGAAAGTGTCGCATGTGGCCCAACTAAGCCTTGGCTGAGAATTTAAAAGTAAGAATTATGGGCATTCTTTTCAGCACCACGAGGAAGCGCTACCTTTTCCTCATCTTTTATAACTAGATGAATAATAGCAGTGTGTGTGTGTGTGTGTGTGTGTGTGTGTGTGTGTGTGTGTGTGTGTGTGTGTGTGTGTGTGTGTGTGTGTGTGTGTGTGTGTGTGTGTGTGTGTGTGTGTGTGTGTGAGCACACCAGAATCCCTTCTGATTTTCAACTTAATAGACACCACTCTGCCTGCCTGATCCCAAGTAACTTACCATGTTTCTCATGACACACCTTCACAGGCAACTCATCTTTCTTTCTTTCTTTCTTTCTTTCTTTCTTTCTTTCTTTCTTTCTTTCTTTCTTTCTTTCTTTCTTTCTTTCTTTCTTTCTTTCTTTCTTTGTTTCTTTCTTTGTTTCTTTCTTCCTTTCTTTCTTCCTTTCTTTCTTCCTTTCTTTCTTTCCATTCGTCCACCCGTATAAGGAAAGGCAGGAGATAACGATAACACAGCAAATAACGCTGATTTTTGTTTTCTTAAAAAGGAGGACCTGAACCCCAGGCCAGATTTTATGTCATAAAATTACTGTCAAGGCTAGCACATTGAAATCAATTAAGCTGGGCATTTTCTAACATAATTGAGCATTTGAATGGGTGTTTAACTCATGGGTTTGGCATCAACCTTTTCCTGGTGATAAGTTAGCTGAGGGGAGAGCAGACAGAAAGTTAGCTGTTGCCAGGGGACGGACGGACACACGGATGGACGGACGGATGGACGGACACACACACACACACACACACACACACACACACACACACACACACACACACACACACACACACACACACACACACACACACACGTGTCTCTTCCCACTACAAGATCTATATTGCCAAGCCTAATGAAAAATCTTAAAGTGGTAAGATTAAGGAGATAAAATTATGTGGAAGAGAGAAGTAACACATCACATGCTTGTGTGTGTGTGTGTGTGTGTGTGTGTGTGTGTGTGTGTGTGTGTGTGTGTGTGTGTGTGTGTGTGTGTGTGTGTGTGTGTTGGGGGGGCAGTGATTAAGAAATGGGATTTTCAAAAATTCTGGAGGATCTCCCTTTCTTGCCAAAGATTTCAAGAGAAGCATAGAGGAGAAGTGAAATTCTGGTTGAGATTTTTCACCTTCATGCTGGTAAGGCTTTTGGTGAAGTGTTGTACAGTAAACTGAAAGAACAATTTAAATTTTCTTTCTTTTTTTGGCACAAACATAATTTAATTAGATGTTTTAGTGTATTCATTGTTAACATACGGCTACTTCTGATTGCTTTTTACATTGATTCCCACTCTACCCCCAAGTCTATAGCAGGTTGTTTTGTTCCTGAAAAAAATAAGTAACACAACTCACGAAAGTAACAAATAAGGATAACAATAACACTTTTCAGACATGTCTGGATAAACTGTACCTTCCGTGTCCTTTGGTTTGCAGTCATCTGATTGTTCATTTGAGTGATTTAGCAACCAGTATGTGACAAGGAATATACAGAACAGTCCTTGGGAGGGACTGTTCTGTATATTCTTCAAACTCCCAACATTTCCCCAGTAGAGATGGGCACGACTAGGGAAAATGATGTTTTCGAGTTGTCGTGTGTCGGAGGCAGCCTGTTTCGGCTCGTTTCCATTTTTCGCAAAATTTCACAAAAATTTGTCATTTTGTTTTTTGTTTTTTTGTTTGTCGTTAGTACTGGTTTTTTTGGGGGGTAGCGGGCTCCTGGAGGCACCTCTCTGTGGTGGGTGCCTCCTATCCTCACCCGCCAGCGCTGCTACAAAAGGGCATGCATAGCCATATGCTATGGATATACATATTGCAGACGCAGCAGACTGGCAGAGGCACCCCTCTTTGGGGTGCCTTCCCTGCAACAGTCGGTGAGACACAGTCAGGCAGCACTTGCAGCCATGGTTTGCATGGCACACAAATGCTGCTGCAGGAGTCAGCCAGAGCCACAAGTGACGGACTGGCAGACTCTTTGCACCCGCTCCAAGGGAAATGTACTTGCGTGTAGTGCAGTGCAAGTAGATCTGGCTTAGGGTTAAGATGGGTTAGTGCAAGGGCTAGGGTTAGGCTAGTTACGGGTGAGGTTAGGGTGAGTATTGGGGTGCACCTCTGGGTGCCTCTCTGACCCACTTAGAAGGACAGTGTACTGGCGTATGGGTTAGGCTTAGGCTTAAGGTTCGGGTTTGGGCTACGATTAGTGGGCTGTTTATGCCCGATTGGCACATCCCAGAAGTCTCTGTGGTCAACCTGGCCAAGTGGCCATGCGATTGGTGGAAAATTTGCATGGTCCACTCCCATGGGTGAGCCCATCATTGCGAATGTGCAGTTGTAAAAAAATAAAATAAAATAAAATAAAATCAACGGAGACTTTTTTTGCAAGAAAAACCCACTGCTGCTAATGTAAAAATTCAAGCATTTAAAATAGCTAATTTTCGCATGTTTCTGTGGTGCTTTGGTGGGGTTTTTGGACCACGATTTCAAAAAAAAATTGCAGTCGCCATTTTGGATCCCCCCGCCCGCACACCGCATGGCAAAGGCAGACGAGACGATGCCCCCCCGCCTGGTACCAGCAGCGCAGCAGTAGCACTAGCCAAGGAGAGGGGGGCAGGGAAACCCCCCCAAATAAAACACCCTTCTGGCCTGGTAGGTGCCCTCAGACAGTTTTCGCCTGCTTTTAGGGCTGGGAATCCGGTTTTTTTAAACTTTTAAAAACTTTTTTTCTGTGCCGCTTGGCATTGCGGGATTGCCGCGATGCCAGGAACGACCACGACAAATCAGACCCAATTATTCTTTAGTCGGTTCGAGTTCGAGTTCTGGCGGAGTAATTCCCGTTACCGTTTCCGTTGCGTAACAGAAACGAGTAACGGAAACGGAAATGGGAATTCCGCTAAGTCGTGCCCATCTCTATTCCCCAGCATGGTTCAGACACCAAGGTGCAGTGATGCTATTGAAATAAATTGGGTGAGGGATTGGAGCTTTTGAATTCAGTTTAAAGTCACATGATAGTCATGTGGTTCTGAGGCCAGCAAGTGCGTCCTCTTGTGAACACTTTTCTTGTGTATTGCTTGGGAGGCAAGCGGGCTAAAAAGGCTTTTTAGATTGTCCCATTGAGGTATTTGTCCTGCACCTGCCCTCGTCCTGGCTGCCTTGCACAGCCACTAGCTGCTGTGTCTGTGGTGTTAATGTAAATTATTTTGATTTTTTAAAAAATAAAATCTTGCAGTCTGAGATAGCGCTAGTAAAGAATGACAGAGAGAAAGGAGGGAGCCGGGGCTGAAACTGTCCCTAGACATTTTGACAACATTGGCTTGTAAAGGAGGGAGCCAGGAAGCCGGGTTTGAAATTGACCAGAGACACTGAAGAAGGGACACACACACACACACACACACACACACACACACACACACACACACACACACACACACACACACACACACACACAAACACACAAAAGAGGAAGGGAGGAAGAGAAGAAGAGGGAGCAGGGAATTGGAAGCCCAGCAGAAACTGACCAGAGACATTTTGACTTGATTGGCACTTATTGTGAAAGAGGAAAACATGTGGAGATAGAGAAGGAAAGAAACTACAGAAGGAGCAGCAATGACCGGCAAACCCCGCAGGCACAATTTTCACCATCAGAAGCTTTTACACATGCCAAAACAATTGACAATAAATCACTTTCACAAGTGATTTAAAACAAACAATCTTCTGGCAGGCAAATAAAATGCCTTGCTTTCCCATTTAAAAACATACTTCCCAGGCAACCCCCCCCACAACCCACTTCTATATGCACGGTGTAGTCACACCTTTTTAAAAAATATCAATTGCAATCATAGAATAATGAACGGAGTTGGAAGGAACCTATAAGGCCATTGAGTTTGACCCCTTATCCAAGGTGGGAATCTCAATCCAAGCAGATCTGAGAGATGAGTGCCCAGTTTTCTCTTGAATGCCTCCAGCACTGAAGTGTTTACCACCTCCAGAGGTCATGGGTCCCATTTTAAGGGAAAGGAAGCCTCCCATTCCGCAGGGATGTTAAGAGGGTATGGCAAAGCACAGACAAGGAGGCAGGAGGCTAACGCATTAGCAATCGTTTATAAAGAAACGCAAAATATCCTTTCCCTTCCCCTCCACAGGCAAAGGGGAAAGGAAGCTTTCCACTTCTAAAGAACATTCAGGGGCTTCAGTTAGCCAGTCAGCAGCTTTGGTTGGATCCCCATCGTCACAAGTGCTGGAACTGAACCAAAATGGCAAAATACTATCAACACCCCAAAATTTTTTACACCCAGTAGCTCCTGATGGGAACCCTCCAAAGTGTGGCTCCTGACCCCTAACTCCTCCAAATGGCTGTGGATAAAAATGTTTACCCACCAGCGGACTTTGCAGATTGGTGCCCACTTTAGCGACCAAACAGCAGTTTTCTTGACCTGCTTTTTGGAGGTGACAAATATTTGATCCGGTGTAAGGATAGTGAGTGCGGGGCTCTCCTGGCTTCCGTTTGTTCTTTTTTTGCGCCCGCCCCTTTAAGAGATCTGAATGCTGCCCGGAACAAAACGGAGGTAAACCAGCATGTTTCACACAGCCAGCAACCAGGAAGTGCGGCGGGGGGTGGGGACAGAGGAAGACAGAGGAAGAGCGACGAACCCCTAAGATCTCTGGTCCGAATTTAAGTGGCCAGCAGATCTTAGGGGTCGTGTAAAAAGGCCCTTAGACATTGGTCAGTGGCGGGCTGATCATGTGATGACGTGAGTGTTGTGTAGTTGCCAAGAAAAGAAGAAAACCAACATGTCCCCAACCAAACTTCTGGGACAAATACCCTTTAGGATTATGCCCTGCATGACATACCTCGGTCCCTGTACCCCCTCTTTCCTCTCCTGATCAGGCTGTTTCATAACCATAACCAAACTTGGGGAACATATGATATATTTTTCAAAAAAATGATATGAATATGATGGGCAGGCATACAAATAATAAGTTGATTAAAACCAGGAGAGACCGGGTTCAAGAGTGATTATCTGTCGAAATGTCATTATCCAAAGATGAACACTCATACAAAAAATGGCCTTATCTTATGCGTTCTTGTTATTTCTCCCTTTCATCTCTGTGTTTAATCTGGATATTCTTGTGCTGTGGTTTTATTTCCTTTTAGGTATATCTTATATGTGTTGTTATTAATTTCTAGCCGAATGCTTTGTTTTAAATTAAATGAAGATTAGAGCCAGCGCTGAAAAAAGGCACCCAAATGTGTAACTCAATTGATCAGGATGATGGGGGGGATCATCTTCTTTATAAAGAAAGCCTTAAACAGCTGGGACTTTTTAGTGGAGAGAAAAAGAGAGAGAGAGAGAGGACAGCTGCAGTGGTTTATTAAAAATATGAGTGTTGTTGAGCAAGCACATAGGGAAAAATAATTCATTTTTTTAAGGTTAGCCAGTTGAAGGGAGAGGTAATATGTTTGAGATGAACAAAGGGATTTTTTTTTAACTGAAGCTTATAATTTCACAAGTGGCATTCATTACAAGCGAACATTGGCATGGATGGGGAACAGGGGAATCTCTCTGGTTTGCTTTTTCTTTCAGCTTAGAGGCTCTTCTGCTGCTCCTTCGCAGGGGTTAAACCCAAGAGTACCATATATACTCGAGTATAAGTCGACCCGGGCCCCCTAATTTTGCCTTTAAAAAGTAGGAAAATTGATTGACTTGAGTAAAACCCGAGTCAATATTTCCCTCCGCTGCCTTCCCCAAGCTGGTGTTGGCGGCTGCGGTTGCTGCCGCAGCGATTCCCCTTCTCTTCCTCCTTCTCCTCCTTCTGATGGGGGAGTGAAGAAGCAGCGGGCTTTATACTTTTTTTCTCTCCCAAAACAAGCACCAGTGTCCACTAGAGATGGGCACGAATCAGAAAAATGACATTTCGTTTGTCGTTTGTCATTTGGAGGGTTTCGTTTCATTTCGTTTCCGTTTTTCATGAATTTTTGAAAAAAATTCATTTT
This sequence comes from Phrynocephalus forsythii, assembly GCA_029282475.1. Taxonomy (NCBI): domain Eukaryota; kingdom Metazoa; phylum Chordata; class Lepidosauria; order Squamata; family Agamidae; genus Phrynocephalus; species Phrynocephalus forsythii. The sequence continues at coordinate 91,110,075 of JAPFRF010000007.1, forward strand.
CGTTTTTGTTCGTTTTGTTACCATTTCGTTACCATTTATTTCAATTTTTTGTGATTTTTAAAGGATTTTAAGCAATTCACTCATATCGCAGTAACGGAAATGAAACGCATGACAAACATTCCAGTGTTTCTGTTCGTTTCGTTTCATTTCAGAGACAAAATTTGTTTGTTGTTTTGTCACGTAATGAAACGAAAAAACAAAAACAGAAACGAAAATGAAAAATTGTTTGTTTCATGCCCATCTCTAGTGTCCACCATCGGCACTTGCTTTGGGAGAAAAAATGCAGTTTAAAAAATCCACCATTTCTTCCCACCTCCACCATCAGGCACATAGAGGGAGAAGTGGTGGGGTTTTTTTTAAAACTTTTTTTCCTCTCTCAAAACAAGCACTCATGTCCACCATTGGTGCTTGCTTTGGGAGAGAGAAAAAGTTTTAAAAACCCCACCACTTTTCCTCTATGTGCCTGATGGTGGGGGTGAGAAGTGGTGGGTTTTAAAAACTTTTCTCTCTTTCCCAAAGCAGTTGCTGATGGCAGACATTGGCACTTGCTCCTGGAGAGAAAAAAAGGTTAAAAAACCCACTGCTCCCCTCCCATTGACCTACCGTATTTACCCGAGTGTAAGTTAAGAGCCCCTTTTTTCAGCCCATGATTAGGGTGGAAAAACACAACATATATTCAAGTATATATGCTAATAGCTCATCTTCGCATGGAAAGGAAGGATGCCTTAGAGATGGCTCCAGGTGAGGCTGTGTCCTAATTCCAGATGTTGGAGGCAGGTTCCCTTCTGTCCAGCACCAAATGGTGTGTTTATTTGTTCCATTTGGGGACAACTAGAGACCTTTTGAACACCGTACGACTGCAATATCTGTAGGGCAGTGATGGCGAACCTATGGCATGGGTGCCAAAGGTGGCACTCAGAGCCCTTTCTGTGGGCACCCGACATCACCCCTTCATAGCCACCTGTATACAGGTTAAATTACTGTATTGCCACTTTGCAAAAAAAAAAAAAAAAAAAATTAGTGGGTTTTGACTTGCAGTTTGGGCACTCGGTCTCTAAAAGGTTCACCATCACTGCTCTAGGGGATCAGTTTCAAGCCTTCAGTGGAAAGTATAGTATTGAGTGCAATACATTGCAAATTTGCAAGGTCTCTAGCTTCCTCTAGTGGTCAGTTCTGGTAAATACACCTCGGGAATACATATAAATGGGTATTTCTGGATTTTTTAAATTTAGGATGTTCGGCCAGTGGATAAGTGAATCAGTGGATACTAATTCCATAGATAGGGGAGATGTTCTACTGTAGCTTTGTATCTGCTTCACTTCACACACCCCACACCCAAACACCCCAAAAATACTACTGCTCAGGCCTACTTTGGACTAGTCTTCTGTTTCATTATTCTTCCACTTAACATAGTTTACTAACTACCTCTGAAGTATTATTTCAGTTTTATTTACTTTATTTAAAAGATTTTTCTCCCACTTTTCTCTTTAAGAAGGACCAAAGTAAACTTGGATCATTAAAAGACAACACTGAAACATTAAAAACACTGAAACATTAAAAGACAACATTAAAAGCTCAACAGACGCTTGCACAAGCAAAACGAACAACCTGAATCCCATTCCATTTTGTGGTTGTGGATCATGTGTAGGGGTAGAGAAAATGCAGATCCTGAGATATCAAGGCTGATTTAAAAAGGCCCTACATTGTGGGTCATTTCAGTGCGTAGTCCCTGCTGTTCATCAGTAGAGATGGGCACGACTCAAAAAAATGGTGTTTTGTTTGCCTTTTGTCGTTTAGGGGGTCCGTTTCGGTTTGTTTTCATTTTTCATAATTTTTTTGCAAAAAGTTTCATTTTCGTTTCGTTACGTAATGAAATGAAAAAACGAAAATGAAAACAAAAAATTGCTGTTTCGTTAGCATTCATTACAGTTCAATGTATTTGCCGCAATGAAAACAAAACGCACGACAAAATTTCTGTTGTTTCAGTTCGGTTCGGTTCATTTTGGAGACAAAATCCATTCTTTGTTTCGTTATGTAATGAAATGAAAAAACAAAACAAAATGAAAAATTGCTCTTTTGTGCCCATCTCTATTCATCAGCACCAGTCCACGGATAGCAACCTGAATTTGCTTCCCTTCAAGTATTTCCGTCAAAGTTTTTTTTCTTTTTAACGAGGGCAGGTCTACCTCTGTTGAACAGCAGAAACATAAACACTCCCATTAAATTTTTTATTGCTCAGGACAACAACGGCAGCGAAATTACTTGAACATTATGCCTGGCCTTGGGTCTGTTCATTTCGCACAGATGCCCCATAAGATACGTAAGGCTGCAGAGAGTGGCCAAAAAAAAAAAAAAATCAGCTCTGGGATTGTCCCCTTCTTTTGCTTGACTGCGAGCTAATTGCACCGGCAATTCTCTTTCTGCCCATCTTCCACGAGACCTTGTGCATTTGGGAAATCGTTAGCGGCAGGAGGTTAAGAAGGACGAATCGCCGGAACTTGGCAACCATGGCGTTGCCTCGAATTCACAGGACCTGTGGAGGGAGGGAGAGATGAAATGGTTTGTGTGGGCTCCAGTTGTGGCATGGCTGTTGTGGAAAAACCTAGATTTCTCCAGCTGCATCTGGTGCAGTTTTAAATTCTTATTAAATGCCTCTGCTTGTACAACCAAAGTGCAGGGACCCACAGAAGTGCTGGATCAGAACATGCCACTTTCCACGAGGATCTCCGAATTGAGCTCAGCCTGGTCTACCTGGCAGGGCTGCTCTGAATACAAAGTTGGGAGGAGCAGAGCTATCTTATACGGGCCTGAGCTCATGGGAAGGATGGAGGGAGGGAGGAATATAAGTGTGATCAAAGGAAACAAAATAAAACAATCTTCACTTTAGCATTTATTTACCAGTTCAAAAATGAATAATAAACAAGGTGTTCATTTAGCATTTATGCCTTTCTTGGTTTTACTGGCTGAGCTGGACTGTTTGAGACTGAGGGGGGATATGATTGAGATGTACAAAATAATGCAGGGCATGATTAAAGTGGATAGAGGGAAGCTCTTCTCCCTCTCACAAAATACCAGAACTAGGGGACATACACTCAAACTGAGGGTTGGGAGAGTGAGAACAGACAAAAGAAAGTACTTTTTACACAGCCTCTTGTTAGTCTGTGGAACTCCCTGCCACAAGAGGTGGTGATGGCATCTAGCCTGGATGCCTTCAAAAGGGAATTGGACAGATTCCTGGAGGAAAAGTCCATCCCAGGTTACAAACCCTGATGGAGATGTGTCATCTCCAGGCTTAAAAGTGGGGTACCTCAAGGGCCAGGTGCAGGGGAGTGGTATCAGGAGACAGATATCTAGTCTCGTGCGCTCCCAGACGCATCTGGTGGGGCCACTGTGAGATACAGGAAGCTGGACTAGATGGGCCTTTGGCCTGATCCAGCATGGCTCTTCTTATGCTCTTATGTTCTTCTTTTAAAGTACCTGACCATTGGTTGAATCTTGGAACTTTCTTTACAGTTATCTAGGATACCATAGCCTGTATCCTGTTCCTTAGCTCTGCCTGCAGAATGAATGTGGGGTCACTGACAGCAGCAGATTGCTTCTAATTACAGAGCTCCTTTTCCAGTTTCAGGGTACATGCAACTTTGTATCATGCTCACTTGCACCTTGGAATGATGATTTAAAAAGGAATGCTTTAATCACCAGCAATTTGTCATTGCCAGTGAGGCCTCCTTTATTGTACCTGTGGAGCTATGCGACAGGATAGAGCAGTACAACAATGGAACCAATGTCCCAGGAGACTGCGAGTCCTCCAATGCTGGAGGCATTTCAAGGGAAAATTGGACAACCTTCCATCAGATCTGCTTTGAGTCCGATTCTTGCATTGAGCAGGGTGGAGCTCAATGGCCTTTGAGGCCCCTTCCAAAACAATTATCCTGTCGTTCTCGGATGCTAGGCAGAGACATAAGATGCCCACATCACAGCTCTAGTTCTGTGTGAGTTCGGTAACAAAACATGACTCCCCTGAAATAAAACCTTCCTTCCTTGTGGTTTCCTAAGATTTAACAGAATTGTGATGCTTCTTTGCATCTCCGGGTATGGAGACCAACTTCTGAGCATGCAACATTGCAGCACCGTAAACCTTAGGTGAGTGTGTTGCTTGAAACAGGATGAAAGGTAGAAATGCATGAACCCGCCAGCTTCCTCACCTCGGTCCCCTTCCTTTCCTCTCCTGCTTCTTGGCCCATTGGTATTGGGTCTGTTGTGCACTGGTATTGGAGCATCAGCCCTCACAGGCCTTCTTGTTTCAGAGGGGTTAGCAGTAGCTGTATTTTGTGGGGGGGCTTAGGGGGCTAACACGATGCTTAAAAAGGAACAAAAGGTTATCCTCAAACAGCACGCTCAATATTTGGAGTCTGGATGAGTGTCGTCGAGCGTTTTGAACTCTGCATATGCCCAGAGGCACTAGTGTTGTCTTCAGAGGAAGATATTTTGGATTGCAACACCCGTAACGATAGGCGCCACAACGTCTCCCTATTTGCGTCTGGTCGATGCAACGGCGCAGTACTGTCAACTTCATATGTTTCAACGGAGCCTATGCTTCTTTTGGTGCGGAGGTTAAGGGGGAAGTACGATGATGCTTTCGAAGCAGCAAGCGATGATACTCAAACAGCACAGTGTAGTGCGTTTAAAACTCTGCCTATGCCCAGAGGCACTAGTATTGTCTAAATAGGAATATTTTCAGGGCGGGCACAACCCTGATTGTAGGTGCCAGCCGGTATATTTCTGACGGCTCGATGCATCGGCGCACAACTGTCAAGCTATTTTTTGGATGTCTCTTTTGTATTTGGTGGGGGCCTGGGGGGGGAGGCCACGAAGCTTTCCAAGCAACATCCGGTACTAAATGTAATAAAAACCAGAGAGTCCATACAAGAAAGTAAAGTACCATCCCCGGCAAACGCCACCACTCGGCGGTTTCATTAATTTCGAGAAAGAAGGTTGTGGCGCGTAGGGGAACACAGCGGCACCTGGCGTTTGTCGATTACGGGAAAAATGAAAGAAATGTGACACCGAGATATACAAATTACTGCTCAAACACGCAAACTTGTCTGATTATTGCAAGAACGGAAAGCAAGATCAAAAGAACGGGTTAACCGAAATATCGATGCATCGGCATTGCGGCGAAAAACCAATTAAAAAAAATAAAAATACTTTTTTAGTGGCCACACGTGATTTTGGATGCGAAGCGGGATGCGAAGCGAGGAAGATTCCCGGCCTCCGGCAGGGGAATCTCTCGCCCCGCTTGGAGCTCGGTTTAGGGGGCGTGGTCGGGGTGGCGCCGAACCCAAAGAGGAGGAGCGTGCGGACAAAAGCGGTCGATTCGCACGGAAATTACGGCTCGCCGCGCAGCGAGAGGCTCGTGAAGTAACGGCCTTTGTCTCGGTAAAAGGGGTCACCCCTGCCCTGACTACCCTCCCTGTACTGTTGCTGCGCCGTGGTCGAACCGCTTCTATATTTAAACACAATTGAACTCACAGCCATTTAAAAGCACACGGATAAAAAGCAATGTAATCTTGGTTGATTTATAGCAGACCGAGGCACAGATAGTTTGTTTCTGCTCTGCAGTTCAATGCTTGTAAAAAGTACAGGAATCTGGGCCATGTAGAGAAGGAGGCACCAGTGGCGTTTTTTTTTTTTAAAGAGAGATAAATGGATGCATCAGTTCTGTCCGCAATCGGCAGGTTATTGCGAGCAAAAGGTGAGCTTCCCTTGGTTTGATTCGGAATTGGCTCCATATTTACAAGCATTTGTGGTTAAACGTTTGGAAAAGAGCCATCTCCCTCCAAGCTTGTAAAGCTGCGACATGCAGAGACATTATTGTGTTGTCACTGGGAACTGCGTCTCAGATTGATTTGAGTGACAACCCAAGGAGGGTGCCACGTTGCACACGGTTTTCCCCAAAGACACCTGTATCACCAAGGAGAGGGTAAAGAGGCAGCTGGTCTGCATAAGAGTGTGGATTTTCTTTAATTATCTATTGCATTTATAGACCACCCATCTGGCTACAAGGCCACTCTGGGCATATGTTAGTTTAAATGTATAGATTTAAAATTAGAATACAGTGGACCATCATATGACAAATGGTTTGTATAGCATAAAATCTGTATAACACAAAACATCCCGGAGATAGGGGAAATTTGCTTAACAGAATTGCCTATGGGGCAAATGCATACAACATAAAAATGGTTGCGATTAGGGATTACTCTGTTTTCAAAGCACTCCTATGGGAAATTTGTATAAAGGAAAATTTACCTAACATAATTTCATTTGGAACACATTAATTCCTTTATACAAGGTACCACTGTATTTTGAATTGCAATATATCTCACCCACATTAGTGTATTGTATTTTAACATACTTTAATCGTATTACAGTGGTCCCCCGCCCATTTGCGGTTCATATACTGAGGTCCCACTATATTGCGGGACCACAGTATATGAAAAAAGACCCCCTGGGGTAAGGGGGAAAGACCTGGGGTAAGGGGGGAGGGCGTGTCGGAGGCCTCAGAAATGACTTCCGGTTCACAGGGAGGCCCTTTTTGGGCCTCCATTAGACCCGGAAAGGCCCTCACAGGCCCGCTTGGGGCAGCACCAGGCTGAGGGTAAGTACAAGAGCCCCCCCCAGCTAGGTGCCCCAGGCCCAACCCGACCTGCATCCGCATATTGCAGGTTTTCAATTATTGCAGGTCAGGTTGGGGCCCTAACCCCCGTGATAGGCAGGGGGTCACTGTACATTGTACTGTATTTTAATGTTTTAAATGGCTTCTCAATCTCCATTTTAATTTTGAATTGCAAGCCTCCCAGAGACCTTCAGGTAGGGGGCGGCATATAAATTGAATAAATAAAAAAAAATAAACTCAAAAGATTGGGATCCAGTGGCCAGTGCAGGGACAGCTGAGTCATAGAATCATCGGAGAGTGGAGTTGGAAGGGGCCCACAAGGATATCAACTCCACCCCTATCAATGTAGGAATCCAAATGTCCCTGGATATGGGATGCTCATTGTGGATATGGACAACTTCAAGGTCTCCGATCTCCTTCCTTGTAGTTTTTTTTTTTGCCAGTACCTTTGACGAAAGTAGGTGGAGATTTAAATGTCACTGGAGTTTCCCAGAGTCCAGGTTCTGGAAAACAACAAGAACAACATGTTTTAGGCAAGATTTCGTTAGATGAGCAAGAGACATCAGGTTTTGCAGCTCATCCCCACTCATTCCCTCCCTCAGCCTGCCTGCCTGCCTGCCTGCCTGCCTGCCTGCCTGCCTGCCTGCCTGCCTGCCTGCCTGCCTGCCTGCCTGCCTGCCTGCCTGCCTGCCTGCCTGCCTGCCTGCTTCAAAGGTAGGGTACAATCTCATGCCCTTTTATTCTCCTTGGCCCAAACTCCTCCAGCTGTTTCTTATCATCAAACTGACTTGCTTCCAGCTGCTCCAGCCTGATCCTGAGAAAATATACCTTCCTGTTGGGCTGATCCTGAAAAAGCACACTCCAAGGCTGCCATGATCCCAGGAAAACTTACCCTCCTCCTGGCTGGCTGATACTTGTGTGCCAGACAGCTCTCTAGGAGCGAGGACTGGAACCGCCTCTCAGTGATTCATGCTGGAGGCGTCTCTCCTTTCCACGCCACTGCTTTGTCTTTGATGGTTACTTCACGTCCACTCTTGTCCCGGGAGGAAGTTCGTTGCATGTTGATGTCGGTCACGGTCACGTGGTCTTAAGAACATAAGAACATAAGAAGAGCCATGCTGGATCAGGCCAAAGGCCCATCTAGTCCAGCTTCCTGTATCTCACAGCGGCCCCACCAGATGCGTTTGGGAGCGCATGAGACTAGATATCTGTCTCCTGATACCACTCCCCTGCATCTGGCCCTTGAAGTACCCTGGTTTAAAGCCTAGAGATTACACATCTCCATCATGGTTTGTAACCCGTGATGGACTTTTCCTCTAGGAATCTGTCCAATCCCCTTTTGAAGGCATCCAGGCCAGATGCCATCACCACATCCTGTGGCAGGGAGTTCCATAGACTTACAACACGCTGGGTGAAAAAATATTTTCTTTTGTCAGTTCTTACTCTCCCAGCACTCAATTTGAGTGTATGTCCCCTAGTTCTGGTATTTTGAGAGAGGGAGAAGAGCTTCCCTCTATCCACTTTACTCATACCCTGCATTATTTTGTATGTCTCAATCATATCCCCCTCAAGCGCCTTTTTCCAGACTAAAGAGGCCCAATTGTTTTAGCCTTTCTTCATAAGGGAGGTGCCCCAGCCCAGTAATCATTTTAGTCGCTCTCTTCTGCACCTTTTCCAGTTCCACTATGTCTTTCTTGAGATGCGGTGACCAGAATTGTACACAATACTCCAGGTGGGGCCTTACTATTGTTTTGTATAACAGCATTATAATGTTGGCTGTTTTATTTTCAATCCCCTGTTTGATAATCCCTAGCATGGAATTGGCCTTCTTCACTGCTGCCACACATTGGGGAGACACCTTCATGGAGCTGTCCACCAACACACCAAGATCTCTTTCCTGATCCGTCACGGATAACTCAGAGCCCATGAGTTGATAGATGAAGTTTGGATTTTTTGCCCCAATATGCATTACTTTACATTTGGTTACATTAAAACGCATTTGCCATTTCTCAGCCCACTCCCCCAGTTTGGAGAGATCCTTCTGGAGCTCTTCACAATCTTCTCTGGTTTTTACCACATGGAAAAGTTTTGTGTCATCTGCAAACTTGGCCACCTCACTGTTTATCCCTGTCTCCAGGTCATTTATGAACAGATTGAAAAGCACCGGTCCCAGGACCGAGCCCTGGGGCACACCGCTTTTCACTTCTCTCCATTGTGAAAATTTCCCATTGACACCTACTCTTTGTTTCCGGGATCTCAACCAGTTCTCAATCCATAAGAGGACCTGCCCTCTTATCCCCTGACTATGCAATTTTCTCAGCAGCCTTTGGTGAGGGACTGTGTCAAAAGCCTTTTGAAAATCCAGATAGACTATATCCACCGGTTCACCCAAATCCACGTGCCTGTTGACCTTTTCAAAAATTCTAAAAGGTTTGTAAGACAAGATTTACCCTTACAGAAGCCATGCTGATTTTCTCTCAGCAAGGTTTGTTCTTTTATGTGTTTTAAGATTTTCTCTTGGATGAGGCCTTCCACCATCTTCCCTGGGAAGATGTAAGGCTAACGGGCCTGTAGTTTCCTGGGTCCCCCTCCTTCCTTTTTTAAAAATTGGTGTGACATCCGCTATCCTCCAGTCCTCCGGCACTGTGGCCGTTTGAAGAGACAAGTTGCATATTACCGTTAAGAGATCTGCAATTTCATTTCTCAGTTCCCTAATAACCCTTGGGTGGATGCCATCTGGGCCCGGTGACTTGTTAATCCTCAATTTATCAATTAGTCCTAAAACCTCCTCTCTTTTAACCTGTATTTGATTTAATTCTTTAGTCAAGAGGGGCGGCTCAGGCAGCGGAATCCGCTCAAGGTCCTCTGTCGTGAAGACAGACGCAAAGAAGTCGTTCAATTTCTCTGCAGTGTCCAAGTCCTCCTTAACCTCCCCTTTTCCTCCCTCACCATCCAGAGGCCCAATTGGTTCTCTGGCAGGTTTTCTACTTCTAACATATTTAAAGAAGCTTTTATTATTACCCTTTATATTGCTAGCTATGCGTTCCTCAAAGTCTTTCTTTGCCTCCCTTATCATCTTTTTACATTTCTTTTGCCAGAGTTTGTGTTCCTTTTTATTTTCCTCATTTGGGGAGGATTTCCATTTACAGAAGGACCTCTCCTTGTGCTTTAGAGCCTCTCTAACTCCACTCGTTAACCATGCCGGTGTCCTCTTGGACTTAAATGAGCTCTTCTTTCTTTGTAGTATGCACTTGTGCTGGGCCTCTATTATTGTTGTTTTAAACAGGCTCCATGCACTCTGAAGAGATTGGATTCTTCTAACCCTCCCCTTCAGTTTCTCTCTAACTAGTTTCCTCATCTGAGGGAAGTTTGCCCTTCGAAAATCAAGGGTTTTTATGTCTGATTTGGTTGACACTCTTCCTCCGACATGCATGGCAAAGGTAATTGCAGCATGGTCACTGTTCCCCAGAGGCTCAGTGACATTCACATCCCTGACCAGGTCCTGAGTATCACACAATATTAGATCTAGAGTTGCCTGTTCTCGGGTGGGCTCCATGACAAGTTGCTCTAAGGCACAGTCATTCAGCAAGTCGAGAAACCCAGTTTCTCTTTCTTGCCCGGAGCTCACATTGGCCCAGTCAATGTGGGGATAATTAAAGTCCCCCATGATTACTATCCTATCCCTCTTAGCCAGCTCCATGATTTCTCTCCTCATTTCAAGGTCCCCCTCAAGTTTTTGATCTGGTGGACGATAGAATACTCCAACTATCACATCACTCTTTGGACCTGGTAGTTTAACCCACAGTGATTCTATGGCGGAGTCAGACCCTCTGTCAATCTCCATTCTGCTGGATTTTATGCCTTCTTTGACATAGATGGCCACTCCTCCTCCAACCCGCCCCTCTCTATCCCTTCTATAGAGTTTATAGCCTGGGATTGCTGTGTCCCACTGGTTCTCCACATTCCACCAGGTTTCTGTTATGGCTATTATATCAATGTTATCCCTAGCTGCCAGATGTTCAAGTTCTCCCATCTTTGCTCGGAGGCTTCGAGCATTGGCGTAGAAGCACTTGTACAGTGGGTCCCGCAACAGCTGCTGCCTTGTTCTTCTCCCCCCACAACTTTTATTTTCAGTAGACGAACTGTCACATTCCGCTATTCTGCCAGTGTTAATACTTGCTATGTCATCTCTATGTGATTCTCTACCCTCTCCAACCTCATTCCCGAGGATGAGGTGTTCGAACCGGATGCCACACAGCTCCTGTCGGCTTTCCCCCAGTTATCAGTTTAAAAGCTGCTCTGCTGCCTTTTTGAGGTTGAGTGCCAGCAATCTGGTCCCATCATGATTCAAGTGCAACCCATCCCTCCTGAACAGGTTTGTCTTGTCCCAAAATGTTCTCCAGTTCCTGACAAATCTAAAGCCCTCCTCTCGACACCATCGCCTCATCCACGCATTGAGGCTTCTGAGTTCTGCCTGCCTGGCGGGACCTGCACGAGGAACAGGTAGCACTTCTGAAAATGCTACCTTGGAAGCCCGGGACTTCAATCTTCTACCTAGCAACCTGAATTTGGCTTCCAAGACTGACCGCTTGGCCTTCCCGACATCATTGGTACCGACGTGTATCATGACCACTGGCTCCTTCCCAGTTCTCTCTAACAAGCTATCTATATTTCTGGTGATGTCTGCAACCTTTGCACCCGGCAGGCAAGTGACCATCCGGTTATCTTGCGGTTCTCTCCCTGTTTCCGTGTACGCACGGGCGTGATTGATGATACCGGCATGAGTGTTTCCTCACGTCCTCGTTCCGTGATGAGATGTGAAATTCCATGTCTTTCTTCTTCTTCTTTTTTTTTGGCCTCCCCTTCCATTTTTCGTTTCTCCGAAGTCTTGCCTTCAATGTGTTACGGAGCTAAGTTTGAGGCATTTCTCTTTTAATCTCTCTGCACTACATTGCTGACTCCATAGGGAATGTACTGGCGAATGGCACTTCACACTCCTGCCACTAGATGGAGAATGGCACGTTGCGTGACAAGCCTTACCTCATGGGCACCCGTATCGGAATGAGAAGCAAGACAAGGAGATTCCCAAGGCCAGGGAGGGGAATCTCTCATCCTGCTTAGATTGCAGTTCAGGGGGCATGGTCGGGACGAACTCCCCTCATCCCACAATGAACGTGTGGTTAGATTTCTTCGTACTGGTCCCCAGAGGGACCGCAAACAGCGATGAAATGGACCTGAAGTATCAAACTTTGTTTAGATGTGTTCATTCCCTGTTGGGTGCTGGTGTGCAGGGTTAGGATTGCAGACACACAGAATATAGTTCCACATCCTGAACAAAGAACATTTTTTGGGTGGGATACGGCTTGGTTTGTAATACGGCCATGCATTATGAGCTAGACAAATCTGGATAAGGAACCAGCAGGGACGGTCAACTTTTGAACTATTACCCATTAGTGCAGGAAGGAGGGATGTGTCATGGAAAACATGGGTCTCAAGGGGGAAACGTATGGAATTTCTCTCTCCCCCACTCCTTGAAACTTAGAGCCCTTCTTATCTATTGGGGGACATTAACATTTGAACCGAAAGAGGCCCAGTTCCATCTCATTCACCTCCTCTCACCCAGTTCCTTGAGACTGCAAGAAGGGTGACAGCTGAAAGAATTTACTGTTGTTAGATTTACGACTGTGAGAACAACCAGCCCCATTGGCTGCTGTCCAATGGAGAGCCTTAAGTGAATCCCTTGGGGCTGCAAGGCTGTGGATTGATAAAAGTTCTCTCCAGAACAGTGTTCAGCTTGACCCCTATAGCCATTAAGGATGGGGTTTCCAGGTCTCTGGGCAACAGCCAGAGCCTCCGAGAACCAGGGAGATGAATTTCAGAGCAAATCATGCCAGAGGTGAGTGTTTGATTTCTTCCATGTGGGGTGGGATTATAGCCTAGCATTCAACTCCATGCCTTTCCAGCTGGCAATTGAAGGGTCCCTGGTTCAGCCAGAAGGCGTCTGCGTGTCCACTGTGTTAGTACAATGCCAGCTGGGCAAAAGACAAGAGGGAAGGAGTGTGATCTCTGTTTACAGGGGGACTCAGACCTGGACATGGAGCGGAGCTCCTGCGTTATGACTTGGAAGCCTTCTTGCAGTACAAGCCCTGGCATAGACAACAGCTACAATAGCGAACGTTTCTAAGCCCTATTTGGGCACCCGGGAAGTTGCCGTACTTACGGGCCAAACCAATTGGCCTCAGTGGTTTCCAAGCTTGGGTTCCAAAATGTTCTTGAACTACAACTCCCAGAGTCCCTGGCCAGCACAGTGAGTACTGGTGAAGGCTTCTGGGTGGCTTTTGGTCCAAGAACGCCAGGGTTAGGAACCACTGGTCTGTAGCTGAGCATTGACTTCTTCAAGGATAATGCGCGATCTGAGCGTGATGCATGGACTGTGTGCCACCAGTGGTCTGCTCTGGATGTCCGGTTGTGTTCCAGGGTCCACAAGGGGAAAACATTTTTCCTTATCTCTACTAACTGTTATTTTGGGGGTAGCATTTCCTTTTTTCAAGATCTGGCCTGCAGCAGCTGCAGGATCGGGGACGGAAAGAGCTTAGTAGTGTAGACTCAAGCTCTCCTTGTGGAGCATCAGCTAGATCAGGCATGCCCAAACTTTGGCCCTCCTGATGTTTTGGACCACAACTCCCAGAATTCCAAGCCTGAATTCCCAATGGCAAAGGACTGTAGGAGCTGTGGCCCAAAACATCTGGAGGGCTGAAGTTTGGACATGCCTAAGCTAGATCTCTCTTAAGTCCCACAGTTTTAGCCATGCTGAAGGTGAATTACTGTTTTGCTTTCCATCAGTATTTCCCAGGTGTTGTCCATGCACTCGTTTGCTGCTGCTTTTGTTGTCCTCATCATCCAAGGTGGCTCACCTTGCTCAAAGGATAGAATTAAAGAATAAGTTAAACATTAAAATAAAACCAATTAAAATACACGCTAACTAAAATACAGTTGAACAATACAATCTCATATATGGCTCTTGCAACATCTCATAGGGGCCACCTGTGCGTGCTGGCAACAGCCCACTGTCTGCCACTCCTCAACAACTCATATTCAGAAGTACACTACCTCTGAACGTGGAAGCTCATAAACCCTTGATTTTCGAAGGGCAAACTTCCCTCAGATGATGAAACTAGTTAGAGAGAAATTGAAGGGGAAGGTTAGAAGAATCCAATCTCTTCAGAGTGCATGGAGCCTCTTTAAAACAACAATAATAGAGGCCCAGCACAAGTGCATACCACAAAGAAAGAAGAGCTCATTTAAGTCCAAGAGGACATCGGCATGGTTAACAAGTGGAGTTAGAGAGGCTCTAAAGCACAAGGAGAGGTCCTTCTGTAAATGGAAATCCTCCCCAAATGAGGAAAATAAAAAGGAACACAAACTCTGGCAAAAGAAATGTAAGAAGATGATAAGGGAGGCAAAGAAAGATTTTGAGGAACACATGGCTAGCAATATAAAGGGTAATAATAAAAGCTTCTTTAAATATGTTAGAAGTAGAAAACCTGCCAGAGAACCAGTTGGCCCTCTGGATGGTGAGGGAGGAAAAGGGGAGGTTAAGGAGGACTTGGACATTGTAGAGAAATTGAATGAGTTCTTTGCGTCTGTCTTCACGACAGAGGACCTTGAGCAGATTCCGCTGCCTGAGCCGCCCCTCTTGACTAAAGCATTAAATCAAATCCAGGTTAAAAGAGAGGAGGTTTTAGGACTAATTGATAAATTGAGGATTAACAAGTCACCGGGCCAAGATGGCATCCACCCAAGGGTTATTAGGAAACTGAGAAACAAAATTGCAGATCTCTTAATGGTTATATGCAACTTGTCTCTTAAAACGGCCACAGTGCCAGAGGACTGGAGGATAGCAGATGTCACACCAATTTTTAAAAATGAAGGAGGGGGGACCCGGGAAACTACAGGCCAGTTAGCCTTACATCTGTCCCAGGGAAGATGGTGGAAAGCCTCATCCAAGAGAAAATCTTAAAACACATAAAAGAACAAACCTTGCTGAGAGAAAATCAGCATGGTTTCTGTAAGGGTAAATCTTGTCTGACAAACCTTTTAGAATTTTTTGAAAAGCTCAACAGGCACATGGATTTGGGTGAACCAGTGGATATAGTCTATCTGGATTTTCAAAAGGCTTTTGACACAGCCCCTCACCAAAAGCTGCTGAGAAAATTGCACAGTCAGGGGATAAGAGGGCAGGTCCTCTTATGGATTGAGAACTGGTTGAGATCCCGGAAACAAAGAGTAGGTGTCAATGGGAAATTTTCACAATGGAGAGAGGTGAAAAGCGGTGTGCCCCAGAGCTCTGTCCTGGGACCGGTGCTTTTCAATCTGTTCATAAATGACCTGGAGACAGGGATAAACAGTGAGGTGGCCAAGTTTGCCGATGACACAAAACTTTTCCGTGTGGTAAAAACCAGAGAAGATAGTGAAGAGCTCCAGAAGGATCTCTCCAAACTGGGGGAATGGGCTGAGAAATGGCAAATGCGTTTTAATGTAACCAAATGTAAAGTAATGCATATTGGGGCAAAAAATCCAAACTTCATCTATCAACTCATGGGCTCTGAGTTATCCGTGACAGATCAGGAAAGAGATCTTGGTGTGTTGGTGGACAGCTCCATGAAGGTGTCTCCCCGATGTGTGGCAGCGGTGAAGAAGGCCAATTCCATGCTAGGGATTATCAAACAGGGGATTGAAAATAAAACAGTGAACATTATAATCCCTTTATACAAAACAATAGTAAGGCCCCACCTGGAGTATTGTGTACAATTCTGGACAACGCATCTCAAGAAAGACATAGTGGAACTGGAAAAGGTGCAGAAGAGAGCGACTAAAATGATTACTGGCCTGGGGCACCTCCCTTATGAAGAAAGGCTAAAACATTTGGGCCTCTTTAGTCTGGAAAAAAGGCGCTTGAGGGGGGATATGACTGAGACATACAAAATAATGCAGGGTATGAGTAAAGTGGATAGAGGGAAGCTCTTCTCCCTCTCCCAAAATACCAGAACTAGGGGACATCCACTCAAATTGAGTGCTGGGAGAGTAAGAACTGACAAAAGAAAATATTTTTTCACCCAGCGCGTTGTAGGTCTATGGAACTCTCTGCCACAGGATGTGGTGATGGCATCTGGCCTGGATGCCTTCAAAAGGGGATTGGACAGATTCCTGGAGGAAAAGTCCATCACAGGTTATAAACCATGATGGAGATGTGTAATCTCTAGGCTTTAAACCAGGGTACTTCAAGGGCCAGATGCAGGGGAGTGGTATCAGGAGACAGATATCTAGTCTCGTGTGCTCCCAAACGCATCTGGTGGAGCTGCTGTGAGATAGAGGAAGCTGGACTAGATGGGCCTTTGGCCTGATCCAGCATGGCTCTTCTTATGTTCTTATGTTCTTATGTACCCACCAGTAGCTATTGAACCCATTTCTCCTCCCAGAAAACGCTGCATCCTCTTTTAAAGACCCATTCTCAGAAAGGCCATCAAGAACTACTGTGAAAAGGAATCCCACCCACTACCTTCCAAATCTCCTTTGCCAAGTTCAATACTAAGGTGAGATCAGAGCTAATTGTACCTCAGTCAAGCTGTGCCTCTTTTAGGGACTGAAGTGGTGGGATGTAAAGTCTTTGATCACCTTCCTTCACAGGAATGCTATGGCCTTTGATACTGCTAGCTGGGCAGTGCAAAGCTCTCGCATAATTGCAGGGGAGGTGAAGTTACTTTGACCGACGCACCTGGCTTTGGTCTTCCAGGGAATGCAGTCTCCCAAGATGCTTCATTGCAATGATTAGGGATTCAGAAGGGACGGCAGACTGCGGGAGGCACAGGGCAACCACAGCTCAGCAACGCAACACCTATTTTGGATTAAAATAGATATGGGCACGAAATGAATAAAATTTCATTTTGTTATTCGTTATTCATTTCATTAGGTAACGAAACAAATAACGAACAGTCCCCTCTAAGGAAAATGAAACAAAACAGAAATTTCCGTTTCATTCTGTTTGTTTTTCCTTTTCCTCACCCCATCGGTGTCTCTTACCTGACATCCAGGTCGGAGAGCTCCAAAGGTGGGGCTGGGCCTCCAGCGGTGGCGGTGAAGCGGTCCACCTCCCAAGCGGCACAACCACTCCCAGGGCTCCAGAGACAGCGGTGAGGTCTCCAGCTGCCCATCGAGGCCTCCCTCCATCCAGCACAGCTGCTGGCCAGGGCCTTCCAGGTCGCCGCTGCTGCCGCCGCCATCCAGGTAAGACGAACCAGTTCTGTTCTGTTCGCTTCATATGAATTTTTGTTTTAAAAATTCATACGAACTGAAATGAAACAAACTGGGAGGGGGGGGTTGAAACAGAACAAACTGAACCATCGATTTTCTCTTTTGTGCCCACTACTAGATTAAAAGCATGCCCTGTTTTTAAACTGCAACTAGAGATGGGCGTGGAAAGAACTTTTTGTTCATTTTGTTATTTGTTATTCATTATTCGTTTTGTTACCTACCCAAGGGGCCACGCAGTGGGTGCTTGAAAAAAATTTATAAAAGGAGCGGCCCGGGTTGGCCCGGTCAGCACCCTAAAATTAATTTAAAACAAACAAACAAACAAAAAACAGCACCAAACCCGGAAATAAATAAATAAATAAATAAATAAATAAATAAATAAATAAATAAACAAACAAACAAAGGAGTGCCGACCCGGCCCCAGGGGTGGCTGGGTCGGTGCTCTAAAATAAAGGGAAAAAAATAAAAAATAAAAGAAGCACCCAACGGACGCCATACCAGTCCTTACATATCTCCCATACCCATACTGAATCAGTTTCAGCTAGGATGAGAAGGGCCAAGTTCAGAGCCCAGTCTGAACAGCCTTCATCAAGGGGCTTGTCTCAATGATCCATGTGTGTGTGTGTGTGTGTGTGGGGATCACTTCCAGCTACACTATCCAAAGGTGGTGGTGGTTTTCTTCTTCTTCTTCTTCTTCTTCTTCTTCTTCTTCTTCTTCTTCTTCTTCTTCTTCTTCTTCTTCTTCTTCTTCTTCTTCTTCTTCTTCTTCTTCTCCCCCTCCTCTTCCTCCTCCTCCTCCTCTTCCTCCCCTCTTCTTCTTCTTCTTCTTCTTCTTCCTCCTCCTTCCCCCCTCTTCTCCTCCTCCTCCTCCTCCTCTCATCTTCAAAATGTCCATGCCCTCCTCTTGTCTTTTCTTCCCTATCAAAATAATAACAGTAACCATAATAAAAATCCAGACCACTGGCTCTTGTGCGTTTCTGCTTCTGAATGGACAGCCTCCTTCCTGTAACTTCACTGACACCTGTCACCATTATGAAACAGACTTTAAAAAAAAACAATTCTGCTTCACAAAAGCACCTGTTCCCAAAGGACGGCAATTATTTCACAGAAGTCAGGCTAAGAAGGCACAATGGGCACCTGCCAAGGCTCTGGTTTCAAAAGCCAGCGTGAAAAGTCGGGTGGGATGATTTCGAAGTGTGTGTTTGTGTTGGGGGGTGGTGGAATCCTCTGATTCCCCCTCACCACTGAACACTGGCACTCCAACCCACTCATAAGCTCCTTTCCCAAACTGGGCGAAGGTCCTCTTGGCAATAAATAAAATAAAATGAATTCCAAAAGGAACCTGCCTCATCCACATCTCTTGGTGCAGGGACAGATTAGGCTGCAGATTAACCAGGGAAGACATAGTTTGCTCTCTGAGACACGTTCTTGAAAGCGGTAATGTTTGCACAATGAAGATGCAAACAAAGCCTGTTAGAGGAAAAACAATGTCCTTTGCCTCCTAAGGCAGTGCTGGTTCAGACTGCAAAGCTGTCACTTTGCCTGCTTCTGTCCTTGGACATGCCCAGGGCTCGACAATAGGCAGGCTTACAATATGTATTTTTGTTTTGTTTTACAAAAACCTTATGTGACACAATGACGATGACGATGACAATTACTATCATGACACCTAGAATAAAGACATCATTCGTAGAGTTGGAAGAGACCTCAAGGGCCATCCAGTCCAACCCCCTGCCATGCAGGAACCCCCATCATATTATTCCCGACAGGTGGCCATCCAGCCTCTGCTTAAAAACCTCCAAAGAAGGAGACTCCACCACCCTTTGTGGCAGCATCTTCCACTGCCAAACAGCTCTAACTGTCATGAAGTTCTTCCTTTTTTTTTTTAATGTTTTTTTATTAAATTTTAAACTACATACGACATAAAAAATGAAAGTTAAAAAAAACTACAACAAACAATATAAGTGCACCCCCATCCCACGGGTCCATCCATACATTCTTATTCGTTGCTCCATCTTCTATTCTTCTAGTAGTCTTCTTAAAGTTCTCTTCTCCAGAATTGTTGTGAGATATTCGTGGACTCTTTCCCTTTTCCTTCGACTAGTACATAATCTAAAAATTTACCCCAGATATCGTAGAAAATGTCTTTTTTCATTTCTCCTCGTTTAACCTTTAAACTGCAGGAGAGTTTATCGTTTATAGCTATATCCCAAAGTTCATTATACCAGTCTTCCATCTTGAATTCTAGTTTTGACTTCCAATTTTTTGCTATAATTAATCTAGCAGCTGTCATAAAATTTGCTATTAGTTCCTTTGTTGTAACAACATAATCTTTACTTGTTAACAATGATAATAATGCTATCTCTGGATTACAATCTATATCCATCTTAATCATATTACTTAGCTCTAAAAACACTTTTTTCCAGAACCTTTGGACTATTTCACATTCCCACCAAAGATGCAAGTAAGTACCAAGCTCTTTTTCACATTTCCAACATATCTTAGAGTAAGCAGGATTCATTCTATTTAGTCTTACTGGGGTTAAATACCATCTGAAACCAATTTGAAGTAGTTTTCTTTTATCCTGACTGACAATGATCTCAAAATTCTCATATTCCAAATTTTTTTCCAGTCTTCTTTCTCTATCTGTACATTAAGGTCTTGGTTCCAAACTTCTCTCAAGGTGTTTAACTCCTTCATTTCTGATAATTCCCCTAGTATTTTATATATTTTACGTGTTATTCCTTTCTCTGAATTTTCCTGTTCAGACTCAAGCGATAGTAGGAAATGTTCAAATTTTGTGCATTCTCTAATTTGATTATTTCTCTTTCCCCAGTCCTTTATCCATTTTCCTAGTTGAATATAATTTAACCATGTTAAATCACTGGGTTGCAAAATATTTTTATATCCTGAATTGTTTTAATCTTGAGCATCCAATCCTTTAGTCTAGCTATTTTCTTAATTTTAAATAACTCCAAATAATGCTTCAAGTTGTCTGGAAAGCTTTCCAAGTCAGTAACTAAAGCCAGTGGGGATCCCTTCGGAGACAAGATTTTCCTATATGTTCTCCATGTAGCAATTAAACTATTCAATAGGGGGTTGTCAATCTTTACTTTGTTTTTAACTTCCGTGAATAAAAATGTGTTTATTTCCCCTTTATATCCAAAGACTCTTGCTCCCACCATATTAACTTCTGTGGTTTAAAAAGAATTTCCCCCAAAGAACTAAGTTGATTGGCTATATAATAATTTTTTATATTGGGTATACCTATTCCTCCTTCTTTCTGAGATCTATACCATAGACTTTTATTTATTCTTGATTTTTTCCCTGCATTACAATACCTATTTATCATGTCTTGGAGAGTTTTAATTTCCTTTTCTAAAAACTGAACGGTAACATTTTAAAAATAAAGTTAATTTTTGGAAGTATTTTCATTTTTATCAATGCAATTCTGCCAAACCACGATAATTTTAGTTTAGAGTAGGATATTAATTTGTTTTTCATCTCCTCTTCTAATTTGAAATATTTCTTTCTTTAGTTTTAGTAAATTCTTTATGGAGTTCTAATCCTAGATATTTAATGCTTTTTCCCGGTTTAAGTCCAGATTTTTCAATCATCTTTAAGTCATGTTTTCCATAATTGAAGAATAAACTCTCTGATTTTTGCCAGTTTACACATAATCCTGTTATTTCTCCAAATTCTTCTAAATGAGTTTTTACTCTTTGAATATTCTCTATTGGGTTTACAATAGTCAAAAGAGCATCGTCCATGAATAAACTAATTTTAGTTGCCCCATCTTTCCCTATACCTTTAATAAATTTGTCGTCCCTTATGGCATTTGCCAGGAGCTCTATAACAATACAAAAAGGACTGGAGAAAGAGGACATCCTTGTCTAGTTCCTCGGCCTAGGGTGATTTGTTCAGTCAATCCATCATTAACTATTATTGAGGAAGTGCCCGTTGAATATAGTTGATTTATTACTCCCAAAAAGGATTTCCCAAATCCCATTTTTTTAACAATATTTTTAATGTGGGCCATTGAACACAATCAAAAGCTTTATAAAGATCTAGAGATAACATCCCAGCTTTAGTAGTACTCTTACTCATTTCATAAAGAACATTCAAATTCCTTCTAATAATATTTGCCATTTGTCTACCTTTGATAAAACCACATTGATCCTCTTTAATATATTTAGCTATAAATTTATTCATTCTTTTAGCCAAAATTGCTGTGAAAATCTTAGCATCTTGATTTAATAAGGATATTGGTCTGTATGACCCAATATCCATTAAATTTTTATTAGGTTTTGGAATTAAAATAGTTAAAGAATGGGTCCAAGATCTCGGAATTTGTTCTCCATTCAAAATTTCATTATATAGCTTCTTTAATTTAGGTATTAATACTGCTTTAAAAAGTTTGTAAAATTCAGGTCCCAGAGCGTCCACTCCGGGCGTTTTATTATTCTTTAATTTGTCTATTACCTCGCTTATCTCTTGATCTGTAATAGGCTTTTCCATTTCCAGCATATCTTCCTGTTCCAAGACCCTCTTTAAATTCTTAGTGATATACCTTTCTATATCCTCCTTAGGTTTATTTTTTGTAGTATATAACAACTGATAAAACTCTTGTATAGCTGACAACTTTTCCTTCATTTGTGTGCATGTCTTACCTGAGGAGTCTTTTATAATCCCTATTGTATTCTTGTCTTGTCTTTTCTGTGCTAATCTGGCTAAAAGTTTTGAGTTCTTGTTGCTGTATTCAAAAAAATTTCTTTTTAGGTACAGAAGATTCCTTTGTGTTTGTTGTAAATCTAGATCTTCTAACTCTTTTTTCCTTGCTTCAATCAACCTCAATATCTTATTATCCTTAGTAAGAAAAAATTGGGATTCTAAATCTGCTATTAGTTTTTCTAATTTTCTTTTATTGAGTTCTTCCTGTTTTTTAGTTTTAATATTTTCTTTTATGATAAGGCCTCTAGCTACCGCTTTCAGGGTGTCCCATATGATTGGCGTTTGGCTACCTGCCTTTTCGTTTATATCCCAAGTTTCCAACCAATCTTTTTTGACCTTTTCCAGCACTTCTGGATATTGAAATATTTTTAAATTCATTCTCCACCTTTTAGCTTCTCTATAATTTTTATTTGTTGCTAAATCAATCGACATTAAAGCATGATCAGATGTTTTTATGATCTCAATTTCGGTATTATTTATCTTGGGTATTAGGCTTTAGAAACAAACACAAAATCTATCCTAGAATAGGTTTTGTGCACTGGTGAGTAGAAGGTGTATTTTATTTCATCTCCTTTCAGTTCTCTCCAGACATCCTTCAATCCTGTTGTATTTATAAACTTTGCTAGAGTTGTATGTCTTGTCCTCCACTCTTCCTTTTACATACCGATTTATCTTTAATTTTATCTAAGACCATATTGAAATCCCCTGCCATTATTAAATACCCCTTTTTAACCAATTCAATCTGATCCCAAAGGAGATTGTAAAAGCGGCCTTGGTTAACGTTTGGTGCATACAGATTAACCAAAGTATAATGATCTTTCCCATTAGAACTTGCAATATTATATATCTACCTTCTGAATCTTTTACCACATTTTCAACAACACATTCACAATTCCTTGAGATTATAATGGCAACCCTCTTGCTTTAGATGTGCCAAAGCTTTTTTCATAAATATCAACATTTGGAATTTTTAATTCATTAATACCATCTCTTATTTGATGAGTCTCTTGCAAAAAGGCAATATCTATTTTGTGCCTTTTGATCATCGCTTTGATTCTATTTCTCTTCGAAAATGACCCCAGACCTTTCACATTCAACGTTGCTAATTTTATAAACTTTCCCATAACCTATTTCTTTTGGTTTCAATATTCTGGAATGGTCCCGTTGTGCATACAAAAGTAAAAACACCATCAATTAATAAAAATAAACTAAAATAAATCTAATCCTCCACCCTAAAAAACTATTCTTTTCTCCCACCCCACCAGCTATCATACTGTTTAGCATGTGCATCAAGGGGATGGGAGGGAGGAAGTTGTCCACAGACATTAACCAGCCTAGATCTCCTAACTCTTAAGTAGCGTGTTACTGAAAATTCTATAAGTTGTTCTACCCCCCTCTAAACCACCCTCTCACCGCCACCGCCCCCCTCAAAACAAGCAAACAAACAAACAAAAACAAAAAAGGGAAGGGTGGAGAGGAGGGGAAAAGGGAAGAAAAGGGATAATGAAAAGAAAAAGAAAAAGAAACATCCCAAAAACAAAAATTAAAATTGGAAAAAAAAAAAAAAAAAAGAAAAAAAGGGGGGAGGGGGAAAAGGGAAATGGAAGGGAAAAGGGGGAGAAGAGTAAAAGAAGAAAAACAAAGGGGATGATAGGAGGTGAGAGAGGGGGAAAGAGGGAGGAGTAAGTTAAATGAGTTTCAAATATTCTTCATCTTCATCGAAGATTCCTGGAGTCGGAGTAGAAAGAGAGAAATTCACTGTCCTGATGTTGCCACTGAAGTTCCCGGGGGAGAACAGGCAGAACCTGAATCATCCTGTATGTTCCATGCTTCAAGAAGATGTTGGCCTTCTTCTAGAGAGTAGATAGTGTGTTGAACAGAGCCTTTCCAAACTTTCAAAAATAGGGGTGACCCCAAGAATAGCGATAGTTGTTCTTCCTTAATATGATTGTAACTGGTCTCATCGATTTACGCCAATCAGCAGTTCCTTTAGAAAAATCTTGAAAAACTTGCACAGTTGCACCTCCTCTCTTCAGAATATTAGGATTGGCTCTAATTGAAGACATAAGACGCTCTTTATTTACATAAGAAGCAAATCTTACTATCACTGGTTTTGGGGCCCCATCTCTTGACTTGCCCAGATAGTGAACTCTCTCTAAATCGTCGTCCTCTAGTTGTTTGGGCAGAAAGGAGTTAAACCAGGTTAAAACTTCCTGTTTTAATGATGCCCCTTGTTTGGAATAACAAAATTAATCAGTTTGACGTTCTGCCTTCGAGAATAATCTTCAATATAAGTCAGTTTCTTATTTATTTTCAGTAAAGCCTGCTTCTGAGAGTTAATTTGAGTTTCGTTTTCAGTTACACGTATCTCCAGATTTTTAAATTCTCCTGCCAAATTATCAAGCCGCTGGCCATTTAACTTTATTTCATGTGATAAATCTTGTTTAGTGCCTTGGAGATCCTTTGAAAGGCCATCCATTCTGCGGATCACATCCTGTTGATTAACACTCATGATGCTAGCTAGCTCCGTCCTCATTAAACGCAGTTCCTTCATGAAGTCTTGATCTGCGGGAGGAGGGGTAGTCTCCCTCTTTCCTTTCTCAGATCCTGACGCCATTTTTACCCCTCAAATGCCTGAGGGCTGCTCGATACTGCTGTAGAGCAGGGCGATTGTGTGCTGTATCAGATAATTTCCTAGTCCAACCTATAGGCTGGAGTTTCTTTTTGCTCTCTTAGCCGGCATATAATTAGACAAAAGGCAGGTATCAAGCAGTCTAACTAATCATCTGGTGACTTTCCAAACAGCCGGGATTCAGTTTTCTAAGCAGCCAGCGGCCAGCAGAATCAAAGCAGTCAAAACCGAAGGTAGCTCCTTTAGCTTATAAATCAAGCTTATCTAGTCTAGAAAAACACATATATTGCTTCTCCTGACACCCGAGTAATTTATTGATGCATTACTCACGGCACCACAGCATTTAAACAGTAGTTTTAAAGCTCTTTTTGGATCGCGGCACAGAGCTCTAAGATCAGGCTGCCGGCATGTCTTGGTGGGCGGGACTTCCCCTATGAAGTTCTTCCTAATGTTCAAGTGGAATCTCTTTTCCTGTAGTTTGAAACCATTGCCCCGAGTCCTAGTCTCTGAAGCCATGGAAAACAATCCCCTCTTCGATATGACATCCTTTCGAATATTTAAACATAGCTATCCTATCCCCTCTGAGCCTTCTTTTTGAAAGGCTAAACATTCCCAGTTCCCTAAGCCGTTCCTCAAATGACATTTCTTCCAGACCTTCAACCATCCTGGTCGCACTCCTCTGTGCTTGCTCGAGGTTGTCAACATACTTTTTAATTACACTCACCCCCCCTACCGATCACAGGGGTTAGGGACCCACCCCACCCACGATGCATGAGAATCTGTGATATGCTGAAGCGGGTAGGGTGGGGCCTGGGGGGGGGGTGATCACGCACCTGTCCGAGGCTTCTTGGAGGAGCGGGGGGGGCAGCACAGAGCGACCCGATTGCCCCCCCCCCCCCCACCCCCGCGGCTCCAAGGTGCAGGTACTGCAATCCTGCGATGTAGTGGGACCACAGTACCTGAACCGCAAAATGGCGGGGGTGACTGTACCTTAAAGGTTGAATCTGATGGAATGAACCGGCTTGGGTGCTAAGGTCATCAGGAGAGGCCTTTCTCTTCATCCCGCCACCTTCACAGGTGTGTCTCATAAGAAGCCACGAAAGGGCCTTCTCTGTGGCTGCTCCCAGACTTTGGAACTCCCTCCCACTAGAGGCCAGGACTGCCCCATCTTTGCTGACTCTCTGCAAGCAGTCAAAGGCCTTTCTCTTCAGGCAAGCTTTCCTTGAATGACTGATTACCTATAATGTGACTCTTATGGATTACCATGCATTATTGCTTAGAATGAATTCTTAATAATGTCTGTGTTTT
Source organism: Phrynocephalus forsythii (assembly GCA_029282475.1). Classification (NCBI taxonomy): domain Eukaryota; kingdom Metazoa; phylum Chordata; class Lepidosauria; order Squamata; family Agamidae; genus Phrynocephalus; species Phrynocephalus forsythii. Next base: position 91,135,733 of record JAPFRF010000007.1, read on the forward strand.
CTATTTTTAGTTCCCATCTTTCATAATGGAATTCTTTCTTTTAATTGTTTGCATACTGTACCGTCATTCATTAGCTTTAAACATTGCCTTTTTACTGTTGTAAGATGCCTCTTCAAATCCATGGTTCTTAAACCTGAATATGTCTTAAATAGGGATAGGCTCCAAAGAATAACAAAATGCTGTTTCGTTGTTTCGGTAGCTAACAAAATGAAACAAAATAAAACAGGGGAGCAGCATTGTGTTAGTAATGAAACAAAATGGTGGGTTTTTTGTTTTGTTTAAAATGAACCAATTTGTTTCACTGTGAAATGGCTCCCCTGGGTCCTAGGTGCCTCTAGGACCCAGGGGAGCCATTTTATAGAGTAACAAATTGGTTCGTTACTATTTCATTTTGTCTGATTTTTTAAAAAAAATCATTTCTAATGGATTGAAATGAAACATGGGGAACAAAACGAAATGAAACAAATCACAAATTTTCCATGTCGTGCCCATCCCTAGTCTTAAATGTTCTGGGCTGCATATTGTTCATCAGTATTGTAAGCCGCTATGGGTCCTTTTCCAAGGACAAAGGCTGGGTAAAAATATTCTAAATGAATAAATAAATAAATACTCAGAGTTAAAGAATTACATTTCAGAGGAGGGCAGCATGGATGATCAGGGGGCTGGGAGCCAAGCCCTATGAGAAAAGACGGAAGGAACGGGACATTTTTAGCCTTGAGAAAAGAAGACTGAGGGAAGATAGGAGAGCACTGTTCAAATACTTGAAAGGCAGTCCAAGACTGGTGGGCAAGGATCTGTTCTTAATCATCCCTGGGTGCAGAACATACAACAATGAAATCCAGCTACAGGAAGCCAGATTTAGGTTGAATATCAGGAAAAAAAAACACCTCAACTGTTAGAGCAGTATGACAATGGAATCAATTATCTTAGGAAGTGAGATCCTCACTGCCTCACAAAGGATGATGGGAGCCATCATCTTGGTGCCCATTAAGCGCAATGGAGGCATCTGTGTAGATCTCTCTCTCTCTCTCTCTCTCTCTCTCTCTCTCTCTCTCTCTCTCTGTGTGTGTGTGTGTGTGTGTGTGTGTGTGTGTGTTGTGTGTGGGGGCTGTCACTCTGAGAATTTTGGGGATTTTGGGGAGTGATGGTCCAAAACCATAAACAATCTCATCCCTAAAAATAAGATATTAGATATTAAATTGCCACCATACTTATGAGTGAGTCTATGTTGTATTCGGCCTCTTTTTTAAAAAAAGTCTATCTTTTTTAAAAAAAAGAAATACGATACTACACCACCAAGAAATAAACCAAACACAACTAACATATTGGCTTAAGAAGAAAGAGAAAAAGGAAACATAATTAGAATGTGCATTTTCAACTCCCCACCACCCTCGGGAGTAAGTCACACATTTATTTTATTCTATGTTTATTTTACATATATATATATATATATAATGATTCACGTCCGGGGGCATAACTGCTCCCTTTCTCAAACACACATACCAAAAATTAAATCCCAGTTTTCTTTCAAACTGCTAGTGTTCAGGTTTCCTTTTCTATTCTTGCTCCCTCCCCTGGTCTCCTTCTGATTCTTTTTTGGGGGGGTTAACTAATAATAGCCCTACCACACTTAGCTCTTGAATCGCCTTTTGCTTAAAGTCAAATCACCTTAAAAATCACCTACCGCATTTCCAATTGCTTTTTATGTGGAGTCCCCTTGGCCACGCCCCTTTTCGGCCACTGTGCCGGTTTTTCTTGCGGCGGCCACCAGGGGTGGTGTTTTTTAAAACCGATTTCTAGACCACTTTTTGAAGCAATTTGGCTGAAACTGTGGATACCATGCCCCGTGTTTTTTTCTGGGTTTCCCCCTCTGAATGCCTTATCCTGCTCTCAGAAAAGCGGAAAACTAGCTACATTACTTAGAATGGAAGAACAACTGCATGACATTACCGTAAAAAAAAAAAAGAATTCTGAAATAGAAGGAGATGATGGGAAAATGATGGACAAAATTAGAACAAAAAACGGTTTAGCAAAGCCCGGACGCTTCAGCGACCACGTGACCGGGGGAGGGCAGAAGACGATTCAAAACAAAAAGCGGTTGCTGTTTGAAGTGCGGTAGCGGCCTATGGGCAGGGGACTATTTTGGAGAGGTCCAAGAAGGGTCACCAACAGGACAGACTGCAGTGGCCATCTTCTTCTACAGCTGCCAAAACATCGACTGCCAACCAAGATGCTTGGAGAGAGTTACAAGCATAATGTGTTCATAAGAGATATCCCTCGCCGGGCCAGGTGTTTATAGCGAGGAGGCAGCGGCCACCGGGATCCAGCCAACTGGACTGGCTGAAAGCCACCCGGCCTCTTGTTTTATGCCTATTTGTCTTTGCCTCAGCCGCTAATGTAAGCAGCTGTTTATCCTCCCCTCCCTCTTCTGCCAATTTGGGCACAAATGTCATTTCTTTTATTTGTTAATGACGGAGGACATTAGTGGAGGCAGTGAGAGGATTTGTGTGAGGCGAAATGCTATGTTTTATTGCTTCCATCGGAGCGCCGTGACCTCTATTTCTTCTTTGTTTTATGGCAGCCGGTATTTATTTTTAATAACAACCAAAAAAATAAATAAAATGAAAAACCCACCACACACAACCCCACCATCCTCCCTGAGATTTATGCGCTCTGTAAAGGGAAAATGCTTTGTTCATTACATTGTGAGTCTAGGTTGGGGTATTGTTGTTGATCCACGCGGCCGCCTCTCCCTTTTGGACATGCACCGAGAAGATCATGCTGGGGTTTTTGTCCAGCTCTGTTCTAGTCAAATGACCCATTTAAGGGCTCGGCGTCCTTCCTTGTTTCTTTGGTTCGCTTCCCCTTGTGACATCCTGTCAAAGAAAACAAATAAGAAATCAGGGACTAACCCGGCAGTCCTGAGGAAAAGGGACTGGCATGAGGGTGGGCGGAAGAAGAAGAAGAAGAAGAAGAAGAAGAAGAAGAAGAAGAAGAAGAAGAAGAAGAAGAAGAAGAAGAAGAAGAAGAAGAAGAAGAAGAAGAAGAAGAAGAACCTGCCATACCTTCAACTCCACAAGAGAAGAGAAGACACACTGGAAGAAGACAATAAAGCTTGGAAAAAACTGAAGGAAACAGTAATGGAGGAAGACCACATACAAGTCAGATGAACATCATAAAGGAATCAGGTCAGTTTTTGAATGGAAAACCATCAGGGAATACTTCAAATTTCCAGATAGGTTTAGGAATGCATCCAGTTTGAGTTTGCAATGCCAGGCAAAATGGGATACAGATCAAACATGACATGATAAAAGAAGCAAAGACAGAGACTCCTTGCTGGCGTTTGCCATCTTTAAGTTGTTTATTGTGTTAGTTAAATGATTTATATATACAGTATATAATGTTTTTTTTATTGTATTGCTGTAAACCACCCGGGCTGCCTAGATGCCCTAAGCATATCCAATCTCACCTGATTTTGGAAGCTAAGCAGAGTTGGCCCTGGTTAGTACTTGGATGGGAGACCACCAGGGAATACCAGGTGCTGTAGGCGCCTGGAGTAAGAACTGGCAAACCACTCCAGTATTCCTGCCAAGAAAACTCCATGGACATGGTGTCACGAAGAGTCGGTCACGACTGTAATGACACAACACAAACAACACAAACCGCCTGGAGTTCCTTCTGGAAGACGGGTGGTCTATAAATGTATAAATAAATAAATAAATAAATAAATAAATAAATAAATAAATAAATAAATAAATAAATAAAGCCGCTTCATAGTGTCCCAAGCTTCTCGGTACACTGTTGTATCTGGCAGAAGCAACAAGATCTAGAGCAAGTGAGTAGCAGTATTTGCATATTCAAACAGAGTGTCTCTTTTGTTTTCTTGTTTTTAGAAAGACAAGTTTTTCCCCCTCTTCTCCGTAAGGTTTTCAGTTGGAATTCTCTCTGTCTCCTCCCAGACCGGAGGGACTACATGCTACCCTCAAACGAAGAAACACAATGCTATGCATTTTCATCCAGTTGCAGTTTTCATTTTTGGTACACTGTAATTAAAGCTTCCCATGATTAATCCGCACAGTGATTCATCATCAGTCAGCGCTCACAACCGCTACTTATGTTTTGAACTTAGCCTTTGAAATTTCACAGAATGGAGGCTTCTGGGGGCAAGGAATGGTTTGGAGGGAGGAGATAAAACTATTCCAAAATGAACCATGAAGGCCAAGAGACAAGGGAGTATCCGGGCATGTTGTGTCTTTCCTCAAAATATCAGTGAGATTCCCTGTCTGGAATCAGCCATCTTCCTGTCCTAGATGGGGCTTAATTCCCCCTAAGAAACAAAGTCCACAGCTTGGCGGGTGCTCCTTGACCCTGGTCTAACTCTGGAAACCCAGGTGGAATCAGTGGCCAGGGGTGCCTTTCTTCAGATGCGGAAAATATACTAGCTGTGACCCTACCTGGACGAGCAGAACCTCATGACAGTTACACATGTCCGGCACCCGCGGGCTGGGTCCGGTGCTCACAGGCCAGTACCAGGCCCACGCGCCGGATCAATTTTCTTTCCTGGCCTGTGGGCCGGTTCCACAGATCACGGCCCGGATCTGCAACCCGCGAGCCGGATCTGATGCTTGCGGGTTGGTACCAGGCCTGCAAGCCGGATCAGTTTTTTTTTTCCAAGTGCTGACTGCACGGCCCTTGAGGCTGGGTCGGTGCTTGTTTAATTTTTTAATTTTTAAATTTTTTTCACTTTAGAGGGCTGACCCAGGCACCCCTGGGGCCAGGTCAACGCTCTTTTTTTCTTTTTTAAATTTTCTTTTCTTTTGTTTTGTTTTAATTTTATTTTTACTGCTGACCACGGGGCCCGCACTACGCTTTTAAAAAAAAAAACTTTTGCCAGCCGCCAGGAGGACCCACCAGACCAGAAAGGATGTCCAAGATCACCAGCAGCACCAGATAGGAGACAGCACTGGAACCGAACTGAACCGAACCAAAATAGAGATTTCTCTTTTGTTTCATTTCGTTTCTATTATTGGGGGCAGTTCCTTATTCATTTCATTGCGTAATGAAATGAATAACGAATAACAAAATGAACCAAAAGTTCATTTCGTGTCCATCCCTAATGGACACACACACACACACAGAGAGGGGCATGCATGCATGCTGCTCTACATTGAGAGTGTGCCCTGGTGCAAAGGACTTTTTAATGTTTTAATAACAAATATTACACAAGATCTTTCCCATGCCCGTTGCCTGCTGAGCCATCACACCCAGTGACTGTATTTATGGCACTGTAAAGCACAATGAAGGCAGCGCTGTCGGGAATACTAATCGCCTAAAGTTTATTACGCCAAGCCTGAATGCTTCATTTTAATTGCATGGAAACATTTAATTTGTTGGATGGCATGTCATGTAGCTTTCCTCAGGCAGCAGTAACTTATAGCCACACTGGGGCAATCTACCAGGCTAGGAGAGGTTATAAAATTAAATGGATATTTTTGGCCTCCTTTTCTTGTTTCCTGACTTGTGTATGTGTGGGTGTTCCCCCTCTCTGATCACAGGATCTTTCTGAAGTTGACAACAACCCATGACTGAGAGAGATTAAGTTCATAGAATCATAGAATCATAGAATCATAAAGTTGGAAGAGACCTCAAGGGCCATCCAGTCCAACCCCCTCCCATGCAGGAACCCCATCACAATATTTCCGACAGGTGGCCATCCAGCCTCTGCTTAAAAACCTCCACAGAAGGAGACTCCACCACCCTTTGTGGCAGCATATTCCATTGCCGAACAGCTCTAACTTCATGAAGTTCTTCCTAATGTTCAAATGGAATCTCTTTTCCTGTAGTTTGAAACCATTGCCCCGAGTCCTAGTCTCTGAAGCCATGGGAAACAAACCAGTCCCTTCTTCAATGTGACATCCTTTCAAATATTTAAACATAGCTATCATATCCCCCTCAGCCTTCTTTTAGAGAGGCTAAACATTCCCAGTTCCCTAAGCCGTTCCTCATAAGTCATTTCCTCCAGACCCTCAACCATCCTGGTCGCCCTCCTCTGCACCCGCTCGAGGTTGTCAACATCCTTTTTAAATTGAGGCACATAGAACTGGACACAGTACTCCAGGTGGGGTCTGACCAGAACAGAATAGAGTGGTACTATCAGTTCCCTTGATTTGGACACAATGCTTCTGTTGATGCAACCAAGAATCGCATTGGCTTTCCTGGCCGCCGTACCACACTGCTGACTCATGTTCAATTTGTGGTCCACCAAGACTCCCAGATCCCTTTCACAGGTACTAATTTCCAGCCATGTATCTCCCATCCTATATCTGTGAAAGTTCCAAACAATGTCTTAAACTGAATGGTTATTCAGAATCAGGATGTCTTTATTTATTTATTTGGACAAGAAATTAAGGCAGATTTGATGACAACCCCATCCATCGTCCTGCCGAAACAGCCAGTTTTGGGTTAAGGTAGTTTCCTTTGGTTTACCCTGGAAATTTGGTGGGGTCAACCCTTTTCCTTCAAGCAGAAGGAAAGAAAATAAAGGAAGGAGTCCTGGACTTTTGGTGGGGAAAAGGTAATAAACTAATGTTTCAAATAAAAATTAAACACATGTATGCACTGAAGGAAAGGCAGCAGCAGTTGGTTCCTGAAAATCATGGTACAGGAACTTCCAATGGTGGTTCATTCATTCATTGCACTGTTTGCTCAGTTGTTTGTTTATTCCTTAGTTCATTCCTATTTGTTTGTTTAATTCTTTGTTCATTCATTCGTTCCTTCGTTCATAAGAAGAGCCATGCTGGATCAGGCCAAAGGCCCATCTAGTCCAGCTTCCTGTATCTCACAGTGGCCCCACCAGATGCATCTGGGAGCGCACGAGATTAGATATCTGTCTCCTGATACCACTCCCCTGCATCTGGCCCTTGAAGTGCCCCGGTTTTAAACTTGGAGATGATACATCTCCTTCATGGTTTGTAACCTGTGATGGACTTTTCCTCCAGGAATCTGTCCAATCCCCTTTTGAAGGCATCCAGTTTGTTCATTCGTTTGTTTGTTCGTTCGTTTGTTTGTTCTGTCCTTCCTTCCTTCCTTCTGAAACAATCAGAATTTTGTTACTGATATCTCAGTTTCTGCAACCAAAACAAATGCCCTGAGTTTGTCATCCAAAATCTGGGGACAAGCAGTTCACTCCATCTCCAGCTGGAAAGTTTTAAGTTGGAATAGGTAAGCCATTCACAGGATTCACACATTTTTGCAAATGTACCAGTTGGTAGCCCACATAGGTCTAAATGCCACTTGTAGTTGGAAATCCACTCCTTTATTTATTCATTTCTTTTAAATGCCCCACCTTTTTCTTTAAAAGAACCTTGTGCAGTTTACATCATTAAAACACAATATTAAAGATAACACTAGTGTGAGTGTACAGATACAGTACCAAAAGGATCAAACAAATACCATACTAAAAAAAAAGAGTAACACCCACATACATTCAAAGCAGCAAGGCAGAACAATCCATTTCAAAACCCTATTCAGGCAGTCAGTCACACAGGGAAAGCTTGCCCAAAGGAAAAAGTCTTTGCCTGCTTGTGAAAGAACATCAAAGATGGTGCAAGTCTGGCCTCCAGTGGCAGGGAGTTCCACAGTCTGGGAGGAGCTACAGAGAAGGCCCTCTCCGGTGTCCCCACCAAATGCACCAGAGAAGGTGGTAGGAGCCTAAGGCTTCTCCTGATGGTCTTAACACCCAGAAAGGCTCATAAACTGAAATAAAGTCTTTTAGCTGGTTAGCGCATGATAGGCTAGAAATAACACCTTCCTTGATTCATTTTGGAATGCCCACAAAACCAGAGTCACTGTAGGAACGAATGCATGGATTTGAAAGATGCATCCATTTTGAGACCTGGCATTGAAAGCCCGGCATTTCAAGTAGAACAATGCTTTTTTATAAGGCATGATTCAGACCCCAACCAGAACAAGAAGATTTTTGATGGATTGACCCATGTTTACTGCAATGACCTGCTTTCTGTATTAATTTAAAAGGTCCAAACAGTCCCCCAGCTGCCCGCTGAGCTCGTGGCCTTGTGTCCTGGTGGAGAGCTGCCCTTAGATTCCTCAGGCCATTCCATAGGGTCAGGAAACATTTCACGTTGCTCTCCTTCCATATTTTGAAAATTGCCAATGAGTAGGATGGCGGGGGGGGGGGAGGATCCATAAAACCACAACAGTAATTTGGGAGTATAATTTCAGTTCAATACTTAGAGAAAAACAATTAGAAACCACAATTAATTTGCGCCATGCAAAATTCATGAACATTACATCAATAGATTTCTGCGGTACAAAGAGTTCCGTAAATAAGCACCTAACCAGCAGCGGACGGGGCTTTTACGACTGCCTGCAAACGGGCACGCCCTGTGGCTCCCGAAGTTTTGGGGCCCATCTGCTGCCCTAGATGTGGATTGAGGCCCTTTGGCTTAGCCAGAGGATGGAGAAAGCTCCCACTCGTGGCCTCATCTGCTTTGGAAAAAGCCCCTTCTGGTCTCCTGAGTCCATTGGGACAAAACAAAGGAAAGCTGCCAATCTAGTCCGTGGAATAAAAGAGGCCAGTTCAAATGCCATTGGGGGAAAAAGGGGGAACTTTTGAATGGCTGCCAAGATGATTAAAATAAGGGTTCCACATGACTAAGGCCAGGCAGAGGGGGGGGGTTCCTTATGCTCCAGCATGAACCCGCCCTGTTTCAGTGAAGATTCTCAGTCATTCAGCTGAGTTTATCTGGAAGTTGAGTCATAAGAACATAAGAACATAAGAACATAAGAAGAGCACTGCTGGATCAGGCCAAAGGCCCATCTAGTCCAGCTTCCTGTATCTCACAGTGGCCCCACCAGATGTGTTTGGGAGCGCATGAGACTAGATACCACTCCCCGGCCTCTGGCCCTTGAAGTACCCTGGTTTCTCCATCATGGTTTGTAACCCGTGATGGACTTTTCCTCTAGGAATCTGTCCAATCCCCTTTTGAAGGCATCCAGGCCAGATGCCATCACCACATCCTGTGGCAGGGAGATCCATAGACTTACAACGCGCTGGGTGAAAAAATATTTTCTTTTGTCAGTTCTTACTCTCCCAGCACTCAATTTGAGTGTATGTCCCCTAGTTATGGTATTTTGAGAGAGGGAGAAGAGCTTCCCTCTATCCACTTTACTCATACCCTGCATTATTTTGTATGTCTCAATCATATCCCCCCTCAAGCGCCTTTTTTCCAGACTGAAGAGGCCCAATTGTTTTAGCCTTTCTTCATAAGGGAGGTGCCCCAGGCCAGTAATCATTTTAGTCGCTCTCTTCTGCACCTTTTCCAGTTCCACTATGTCTTTCTTGAGATGCGGTTACCAGAATTGTACACAATACTCCAGGTGGGGCCTTACTATTGTTTTGTATAATGGCATTATAATGTTGGCTGTTTTATTTTCAATCCCCTTTTTGATAATCCCTAGCATGGAATTGGCCTTCTTCACCGCTGCCACACATTGGGGAGACACCTTCATGGAGCTGTCCACCAACACACCAAGATCTCTTTCCTGATCCATCACGGATAACTCAGAGCCCATGAGTTGATAGATGAAGTTTGGATTTTTGCCCCAATATGCATTACTTTACATTTGGTTACATTAAAACGCATTTGCCATTTCTCAGCCCATTCCCCCAGTTTGGAGAGATCCTTCTGGAGCTCTTCACAATCTTCTCTGGTTTTTCACGAAAAAGTTTTGTGTCATCTGCAAACTTGGCCACCTCACTGTTTATCCCTGTCTCCAGGTCATTTATGAACAGATTGAAAAGCACCGGTCCCAGGACAGAGCCCTGGGGCACACCACTTTTCACTTCTCTCCATTGTGAAAATTTCCCATTGACACCTACTCTTTGTTTCCGGGATCTCAACCAGTTCTCAATCCATAAGAGGACCTGCCCTCTTATCCCCTGACTGTGCAATTTTCTCAGCAGCCTTTGGTGAGGGACTGTGTCAAAAGTCTTTTGAAAATCCAGATAGACTATATCAACCGGTTCACCCAAATCCACGTGCCTGTTGACCTTTTCAAAAAATTCTAAGAGGTTTGTCAGACAAGATTTACCCTTACAGAAGCCATGCTGATTTTCTCTCAGCAAGGTTTGTTCTTTTATGTGTTTTAAGATTTTCTCTTGGATGAGGCTTTCCACCATCTTCCCTGGGACAGATGTAAGGCTTGCCTGTAGTTTCCTGGGTCCCCCTCCTTCCTTTTTACAAATTGGTGTGACATCTGCTATCCTCCAGTCCTCCGGCACTGTGGCCATTTTAAGAGACAAGTTGCATATAACCGTTAAGAGATCTGCAATTTCGTTTCTCAGTTCCCTAATAACCCTTGGGTGGATGCCATCTGGGCCCAGTGACTTGTTAATCCTCAATTTATCAATTAGTCCTAAAACCTCCTCTCTTTTAACCTGTATTTGATTTAATTCTTTAGTCAAGAGGGGCAGCTCAGGCAGCGGAATCTGCTCAAGGTCTTCTGTCGTGAAGACAGACGCAAAGAACTCATTCAATTTCTCTGCAATGTCCAAGTCCTCCTTAACCTCCCCTTTTCCTCCCTCACCATCCAGAGGGCCAACTGGTTCTCTGGCAGGTTTTCTACTTCTAACATATTTAAAGAAGCTTTTATTATTACCCTTTATATTGCTAGCCATGTGTTCCTCAAAATCTTTCTTTGCCTCCCTTATCATCTTCTTACATTTCTTTTGCCAGAGTTTGCATTCCTTTTTATTTTCCTCATTTGGGGAGGATTTCCATTTACAGAAGGACCTCTCCTTGTGCTTTAGAGCCTCTCTAACTCCACTCGTTAACCATGCCGGTGTCCTCTTGGACTTAAATGACCTCTTCTTTCTTTGTGGTATGCACTTGTGCTGGGCCTCTATTATTGTTGTTTTAAACAGGCTCCATGCACTCTGAAGAGATTGGATTCTTCTAACCTTCCCCTTCAATTTCTCTCTAACTAGTTTCCTCATCTGAGGGAAGTTTGCCCTTCGAAAATCAAGGGTTTATGATCTTCCACGTTCAGAGGTAGTGTGCTTCTGAATATGAGTTGTTGAGGAGTGGCAGACAGTGGGCTGTTGCCAGCACGCACAGGTGGCCCCTATGAGATGTTGCAAGAGCCATATATGAGATTGTATTGTTCAACTGTATTTTAGTTAGCGTGTATTTTAATTGGTTTTATTTTAGTGTTTAACTTATTCTTTAATTCTATCCTTTGAGCAAGGTGAGCCACCTTGGATGATGAGGACAACAAAAGCAGCAGCAAACGAGTGCATGGACAACACCTGGGAAATACTGATGGAAAGCGAAACAGTAATTCACCTTCAGCATGGCTAAAACTGTGGGACTTAAGAGAGATCTAGCTTAGGCATGTCCAAACTTCAGCCCTCCAGATGTTTTGGGCCACAGCTCCCACAGTCCTTTGCCATTGGGAATTCAGGCTTGGAATTCTGGGAGTTGTGGTCCAAAACATCAGGAGGGCCAAAGTTTGGGCATGCCTGATCTAGCTGATGCTCCACAAGGAGAGCTTGAGTCTACACTACTAAGCTCTTTCTGGCCCCGATCCTGCAGCTGCTGCAGGCCAGATCTTGAAAAAAGGAAATGCTACCCCCAAAATAACAGTTAGTAGAGAAAAGGAAAAATGTTTTCCCCTTGTGGACCCTGGAACACAACCGGACATCCAGAGCAGACCACTGGTGGCACACAGTCCCTGCATCACGCTCAGATCGCGCATTATCCTTGAAGAAGTCAATGCTCAGCTGCAGACCAGTGGTTCCTAACCCTGACGTTCTTGGACCAAAAGCCACCCAGAAGCCTTCACCATTCGTTCCTCAAAGTCTTTCTTTGCCTCCCTCATCATCTTCTTACATTTCTTTTGCCAGAGTTTGTGATCCTTTTTATTTTCCTCATTTGGGGAGGATTTCCATTTACAGAAGGACCTCTCCTTGCGCTTTAGAGCCTCTCTAATTCCACTCGTTAACCATGCCGGTGTCCTCTTGGACTTAAATGAGCTCTTCTTTCTTTGTGGTATGCACTTGTGCTGGGCCTCTATTATTGTTGTTTTAAACAGGCTCCATGCACTCTGAAGAGATTGGATTCTTCTAACCTTCCCCTTCAGTTTCTCTCTAACTAGTTTCCTCATCTGAGGGAAGTTTGCCCTTCGAAAATCAAGGGTTTTTATGTCTGATTTGGTTGACACTCTTCCTCCGACATGCATGGCAAAGGTAATAGTAGCATGGTCACTGTTCCCCAGAGGCTCAGTGACATTTACACCTCTGACCAGGTCCTGAGTATCACACAATATTAGATCCAGAGTTGCCTGTTCTCGGGTGGGCTCCGTGACAAGTTGCTCTAAGGCACAGTCATTCAGCAAGTCGAGAAACCCAGTTTCTCTTTCTTGCCCGGAGCTCGCATTGGCCCAGTCAATGTGGGGATAATTGAAGTCCCCCATGATTACTATCCTATCCCTTTTAGCCACTTCCATGATTTCTCTCCTCATTTCAAGGTCCCCCTCAAGTTTCTGATCTGGTGGACGATAGAATACTCCAACGATCACATCACTCCTCCTTGGACCTGGTAGTTTAACCCACAGTGATTCTATGGTGGAGTCAGACCCTCTGTCAATCTCCATTCTGCTGGATTTTACCCCTTCTTTGACATAGATGGCCACTCCTCCTCCAACCCGCCCCCCTCTATCTCTTCTATAGAGTTTATAGCCTGGGATTGCTGTATCCCACTGGTTCTCCGCATTCCACCAGGTTTCTGGTATGGCTATTATATCAATGTTATCCCTAGCTGCCAAATGTTCAAGTTCTCCCATCTTTGCTCGGAGGCTTCGAGCATTGGCGTAGAAGCACCTGTACAGTGGGTACCGCAACAAAAGCTGCTGCCTTGTTCTATTCGCCCCACAGCTTTTATTTTCAGTAGATGAACTGTCACATTCCGTTATTCTCCCGGTGCTAATACCTATACCTGCTATGTCTTCTCTATGTGATTCTCTACCCTCTCCAACCTCATTCCCGAGGATGAGGTGTTCAACCGGATGCCACTCAGCTCCTGTCGGCTTTCCCCCAGTTATCAGTTTAAAAGCTGCTCTGCTGCCTTTTTGAGGTTGAGTGCCAGCAATCTGGTCCCATCATGATTCAAGTGCAACCCATCCCTCCTGAACAGGTTTGGCTTGTCCCAAAATGTTCTCCAGTTCCTGACAAATCTAAAGCCCTCCTCTCGACACCATCGCCTCATCTACGCATTGAGGCTTCTGAGTTCTGCCTGTCTGGCGGGTCCTGCACGAGGAACAGGTAGCACTTCTGAAAATGCTACCTTGGAAGCCCGGGTCTTCAATCTTCTACCTAGCAACCTGAATTTGGCTTCCAAGACTGACCGCTTGGCCTTCCCGACATCATTGGTACCAATGTGTACCATGACCACTGGCTCCTTCCCAGTTCTCTCTAACAAGCTATCTATATTTCTGATGATGTCTGCAACCTTTGCACCCGGCAGGCAAGTGATCATACGGTTATCATGCTCCTCACAAATCCATCCCTCCATATTTCTAATGATAGAATCCCCTAGCACAATGAGCTTCTCTCCTGCAGCCTGCTCATCAACATGTACCTGATCTTGTATCTCATCAATAGTGATGAGGGAGAGATCCTCCGGTGGAACCACTTCTTTCTCTATGTGTGCCTCATGAGGTGTGCTGAGGGAAAGAGCTTCAAACTGATTGTGCAAGATGAGACTCTCTGAGCGATACCTTGGCCTTCTACTCCTTTGAGTCACATTCCTCCACCCATCCACCTCCTGAGTTGCGGGAGTGACTTCCTCCTCTGAAGTTTGCCCTGTCTCCTCTTGGACCTGAGTAGTCTGTTCCGCTCTGTCCAGGAACTGCTCAAGCCCGCCATCAGCTTGCAGTTGCAGCAGATGTAGTTCTGCACACGCTCTGTCAAGATAACAAACATGGCACAAGTACTGCAGGTAACTCCAGCTGCTCCCTGCAACTCCATTTTAATGAGTGCAATAAAATGTACTGAAGGTCTCAAAAATGTAAACTTGCACTATTTTTTTTAATCTAGTAAGACTCTTTACTTCTTTTGTTGTTTATTGAAAATCTAACTGTGTAAGGGCTGCTAAAGCACCTCTACTCCAACTGCAATCACATCAGGAAGTTTCCAGTGCTAACTTGCTAATGTGTGTAGGACTTCCTCAGGAGTAGCTTGGCTTTAGGAACTCAATTATACCCAGAAGAAATTATAAGGGCTTTTTTTTTTGTAGTTTGCATGCGCCGTCAAGTGTGTGCTGCTGGGAGCAAGTATTTAAAGCTAAAACTCCGCCCCTTGCTCCTGCAAGAACAGGAAGTTAGCTCTCTGCCCTTTGGCCGTGTGCTCCTCTCACCACCTGCTTCCTCTCTGCTGCTCTGCCAGAAAAGTCATGGCAACTAGATTTCTTTTCTTGAGAGACTGAAATGTTTCGTTCCTCATCCAAACAGCTTCATCAGTCTGAGGAAAGCTAGTTGTGAGTCCTCCCTTTTATAGTTCACTTTGACCTCATGTCACCCAGGTCTGAAATAGGCTCATAAGATGAACAATGGCTTGAGTAGGCTCAACATCTAAGAGCAAAATCCCTCTTGCCACCTACGTTTGGGCTTGAAGTTCTAGACCAGTGGTTCTCAACCTGTGGGTCCCCAGATGTTCCTGGACTGCAACTCCCAGAAATCTTGGCCAGCTCAGCTAGTGAGGAAGACTTCTGGGAGTTGCAGTCCAGGAACATCTGGGGACCCACAGGTTGAGAACCACTGTTCTAGAATCTTAGGTTCATCACTCTGGTACAAACCTGAGGAGGTGTTGTTCTAATCCATGAAGGCTTGTTCACTGTATGTTTTGTTTTTTGGTGGTCCATCAAGCGATCACCTATTTTGGGATTTGTTTTCTCTTCTGTTTGGCCCACATGGTTGCCTTTTGCTTCAGTGGTTTAGGTGTTGTGCTCTCTATATTCTGATGGTATTTCGTTGGGTGGAGAGTCTCAAAGTGAGATGCAAGTCCACCTTGGACATTTCATGAGCCCTGATTCTGTTCCTTTATTCGGCAGCACAGTATTCAGCCGCGTGAATAGAGATGTGAAGAAATCTCTCTATAAGTTTCAGCAACACAAAGAAACAGCTGGTAAATAATTCACTAATCCTCCTGAGATTTACCACCTCTGGCATAACAGAGGCACAATGAATACCTCCCCCTCCTGCACACACACTATGTAGAGATCCTGCCCCCCCGCCCCCCGATTGTTTCTGTGTAAACAAAAACCTCTCTCCTTTGTGAAGGGAAAAATATATACACAGCAAGCCCAAAAGGGCAACCGCATTGATCCAAATACCATGAGTAGGGTTGCAATGCGATACACTTAATGTATTCAGTACATTTAAATATAGCAACGTATTGCATGTATTCAAAAATGCACAAGCAACGCACCCCCTGAGTCTACCTTTTAAACATCCATGCATAGCGGCTGTTACCCTAGTTTGTGTAAAAATCTATCTTGTAGATGTGAAAGCCAACTCAATTTTTCCTTCTCACCTGTAAGAGTTAGAAAAACGAGGATTTATATCACTAGCAACTCATCGTGATCCTCAGGTTCCCTGACTATCCACCATGACCTTTTTGGCCTCAGAAAACATCCTTTTGGGACTACAACACCCAGTATGTGCAGCCCAGTGGTTAAACTGCTGCACTGCAGGCAAAACTCTGCTCACGACTCTGGGTTCAATCCCAGGTATCCAGCTTGAGGTTCACTCAGTTTTCTATCCTTTTGAGGCTTGTAAAATGAATACTCAGCTCTCTGACGGCTGGTAATGTGTAGCCAACATAATTATATTGTAAACCAGACAGAGAGTGCTTTAAGCACTATAGGGTGGTATACTTTTTCACTCAGAAGATCACTGGTCTATGGAACTCCCTGCCAGAAGAAGTGGTGACAGCTGTCAGCCTTGACAGCTTAAAGTAAGGATTGGACAAGTTCATGGAGAACAAGGGTATCCATGGCCATCATGATAGCCTAAGGGCAACCTCTGGATTGGAGAGATAGGCAGGACAACTCTCAATGCCATTTGCAGAGTGCCTTAAGCAGGTGAAGGCATCTGCTTGGGAATACCCTGAAGCCAATGGTGAGCTGCTGTGTGAGACAGAATGCTGGACTGGATGGGCTGTGGCCTGTTCCAGCAAGGCTGTTCTTATGTTCTTAAGCACTATGGGGTGGTCTTTATTTCCTGACAGATTCTAGCATCATTCCTACACTCTCTGCACATGGACAGCAACCACGTCTTGGATTTGTGCCTTGGCGCCTTGCCTCAAAGAACAGGGTTGAAGAAGAGAGCAGGGCATGATCATACATTTAAAATCACATTTCCCAAAAATATATACATCTTTCACAACATCTGAGGGTGGAAGATGCAATTGACTTCCAGCGCAATAGACCTAGCGACTGAGTTGAACTCCGGTCTCCTTTTTCTTAATGTGAAATGCCCAATAAACCTCCGGCAATAAGCGGGGGGGGGGGTTCCCCTTGACGGGTGGAAATTCTATTATGATTTCCCTTAGAAGAGCTGAGCATGCCTGCCTCTCGCCATTCTATCAAAACCCACAGGCAGGTGTGCCTTGGTTTCATTTTATTTACAGGATTCCTGATCTGGCCTTCATTGATATTGATAGGGTCAAAATTGGCTACCTGTTGCATCCCGAATAAGATTCAAGGTCCTGGTTTTAATTTATAAAACCCTCCACGGCTTGGGACCTGAATACCTGGCAGAGCGAATCCCTCAGAGATCAACTGAGCCCAACCAACCAGAATGTTGTGGGCGCTCTCACTCCAGGTGGCCACACCCAGGGAGGCTCGGAAAATGGTAACCCGCAACCGGGCCTTCTCTGTGGCTGGTCCTGTGTTATGGAACCATCTCCCGAGTGAGTTGCGCCTTGCACAGTCCCTGCCAGCCTTTTAAAAAGCCTTAAAGACCTGGCTTTTTTGCGAGGCGTTTGGTGACTGTTAATTTTTTTTCTTCCTTCTCCCGCCATCTTGCCAATGATTCCTTCTTGTAGTTTTATTATGATGTTTTATTTAGTTTGTTATTACTATTATTGTTTTCATTTTGTTGTAAACCGCCCGGAGTTCCTCCGGAAGATGAGCGGTATATAAGTATTAAAATAAATAAATAAATAAATAAATAATGGGGCATCAAAACTCATGCAGCAAAAAACCATTCTTATTTTTATTTTCCACCACGGTGTTGGGAATCAGTTATTATGGCTGAAGTAATATTCATCTTACAGGAGTGTCGAGGATTTTATTTGGTTCAAAAATTGTGTCTAATCAGATAAATCTGTCACAAAATTTAATCAGCAACATGGCGCGCCATCTTGAAGCACTAAGGACCCATGGCCGGATTCCATCTGAAAGGTCTGGGTGATCAAATGCATATAATTTTAATCAGAGAGCCAGAGAACTGGAAAGGACCCAAAAGCTGCTCTAGTCAAGAAAACTCAGCCAAACTGTGAAATTAACAGCTACAGAGTCTCTGACAGAGGGGCGTCCAACCTTCGTTGAAAACAATTCCAACTCATGACAGCCCACCAGAGCCTGAGATTGTCCATGCCACTCCCACGTAGCATTTACCAATGGGACGTTCTTGCTTCAGTGGTTTAGGTATATGATTGAGGAGCCACAAGGTTGGGGGTTCCACTCCCCACTGAACTCAGTGATCCATAGGTTCCTTCTAGCAATGCAATTCTGGGATGATGGTGGTGGTGGTGGTGGTGGTGGTTGAAACAGTGGATTGTTCTCATTCTCTGAAGATAGATGGAGCTACACACCACTGATGCTGCACACATTTAATGCATTTTGCTCCTGGAACAGCATCATGTACTAACTCTGGTCCTAACCCCAACCCCAGCCCTAAACCTTGTCGTCTTCTAAGAGCCCTACTGGGGACCATCAATGGTGAGTGATCCCAAGAGTCAGAACCCCCAAATGCAGCTGAACACTTGTTTATATACCTTCTTCACCACCACACCCAGAGTCCTGAATCTTCTTCTGATGGTTCCACTTCTTGTTCAGACCAGCTAAAACCAGTCAAACCCAGTTTATCTCTGGTGCATTTATACCCCAGCTTGATACTATGTTCAGAGCCCTAGTTACTGACAAGACCATCTGCAAACACTTCCTCTTTCAGGTTCTTCTCCTACCCACAGGAAGTTACCTAACTGCTTGTGTTGCTAGATCTGTGCACTCTGCAGTCTCAAAATGTGCAAAGTCATAGCCTATAAGTTGATTGATTATTAAAGAATACAGTGACCCCCCCCACCTCTTGTGGGGGTTAGGGACCCAACCCAACCCGTGATAATTGAAAATCCACAATATGCAGATGCAGGTCAGGTTGGGGGCTCTTGTACTTATCTTACCCCCAGCCTGGCGCTGCCCCGAACGGGCCTGCGAGAGCCTTCCCAAGCCTTCTGGAGGCCCCCAAAAGGCTTCCCTGTGAACTGGAAGTGACTTCCAGTAATCTGGAAGTCACTTCTGGGTCACCGAAAATCATTTCTGTGGCATCCGACAGGTCTAGAAAGGCCCTCAGAGGCCTCAGAAAAGCTTTTCAGCAATCCAGAGGTCACTTCTGGTTTACGGTAAGCCACTTCTGGTTCGCGCGGAAGCCTTTTTGGGGCCTCCGACAGGCCTGGGAAGGCCCTTGCCAGCCCATTCAGGGCAGCGCCAGTCCTGGGGTAAGTAAGGGAGGACTGAAACAGGCCTTTCCCCCCTTACCCAGGGGGCCTTTTTTCATATACTGACAGTCCCGCGATATAGCAAGACCACAGTATATGAACCGCAAATGGGCGGGGGGGGGCACTGTATCATTCCTATCAGATTATAATTGAGACACATTTGATCTTATCACTAGTTGCAGAGTTGGGAGTTCAGTTCCCCACTGGTCCTCCTTGGCAGGGACCAGACTTAACGCTCCAGCGATTCCTTTCTAGCTCTGCAGTTCAAAGAAAAAGAATTAAAAAAACAACAAGTTAAACATTAAAAAATTTTAAACTACAAATGAACTGCAAATCAATTGGATAACTAAAAGCAAGTTAACATTAAAAATTAAACTGAAAACTGTCATTCAGGAACTCAGTCAAGATGGTTAAAAGCCTGCCTGAAAAGATGGGTCTTCAGCTGTCAACCGAAGGATATGAGAGAGGGAGCCTCAGCCTGATCTCATGTGAGATAGCATCCCATAACTTGGGAGCTACCCCAGAGATGGGCCTCTCTCATGCCTCCACACACTGTGCCCGCACTAGAAGGTTCATATGGAGAGATACGGTCCTTCAGGTAGTTTGGATATAAGCTGAATAGCTGACTCTAAGAAGTAGAGAATCTTTAATTTTGGCCTTTAAGTGCCCCTGAATGAGTAAATAATGAGTGGTCTGGGAATACCATTAAATAATGAGTAAAAAATGAGCATGAATTCTACAAAAGCTGCTAGATCACACAAAATAGTTTAACTTGGCTCTTAAAAATACTAAAACCCTACCCATTTGTATATTCATGCCATATATAATTGATTAGTGTCACATCAGTGACCTGAGAGCAAATAAGGATCAGCATATTTAATTAACATTTTAGATTATTCTTCCACACTAGTTAGCGGTGGTAGAATGAGCAGCTATTCATGAGGTGTCTTTAAAGGTTTGTTTGTTTGTTCATCCCTCCTTCTCTCATAAAATAGGGCCCAAGATGGCTTACTTCATTAAAACACTGGTTTAAAACTAAAAACAGTGAGTTAGTCAAATATTAAATGTATTAACAACATATTAAGTATGTTAGTAAAACAGAATAAGAAGCAACACATTTATTTGTTTATTTTTATTTTAGAGTACTGTATTTTTACCCTGCCTTTCTCCTTGGAAAAGAACCCAAGGTGGCTTACAGTAATGAGGGACAATATACAGTTCAGTACAATTAAGATATATTCAAGTATTGAGAACAGGGAATTGAGGGGTATCTTACAGCATTAAAACACAACATTAAAGCTACAAGAGAATGCAAGCAGTTAAAGAGAGATTTAAAATTCCATGTAAAAGTTATGAGGGATGGAAACTAACATTGAAAACATAGTGTCAATGCAATCACACAAGGTTACAAATGGTTATAAACACAAAGTCTATGTGATCATGTATGGTAGATTCATATAAAAGACACATAACACGCAGCCTATCATTCAGGGAAAGCTTGCCTGAATAGAAAGGTCTTTGCCTGTTTCCGGAAAGACAACAGAGATGGGGCAGTCCTAGCACCCAGTGGGAGGGAGTTCCAGAGTCTGGGCGCAGCAGCCAAGAAGGCCCTTTCATGGGTTCCCACGAGACATGCCTGTGAGGTTGGTGGGATGGAGCTTGCGGACAGCGTGCATGTGTGTTTGGGTCTCCCCAAGTGTTGTCTAAGATCCTATCCAGTAGGGAACATTATCTCTGGAGGAGTGGAAAATAACTGTCTGTTTAACGCTTTCTCATATGGCTTGAGTAACGTACCTTGGGGGGGGGATCAGAAGTCTGAGTTCATCACAGTTGCCGTTTATCCCAGCAATGGGTTAACTCCAGAATGCAAGCAGGCAATGCTTCCCAGTCATTTAAACTTTCATCTGAGTCTAAAACTATAAATCGTTTTAATGTTGCAAAGCAATACTTCTTGGCAACTCCAGCTTGTCTAATTCTACAAGCTTTATTTATATACATGGCTTCTATGTTTCATAAACCCAACAAAATAAAATCCCAAACCCTCAAAAAGTCCAAAAGTCTATTCTAAAATCTGAAGGCATAATGCTTACAATATATAAAGACTAAGCTTTAGGTAAATACAAAGACTCAATTCAGGATCCAATCCAAAACAGCACAGCATAAAAAGTACAATTAAAAAGACAGTTTTCATTATATTTTTTAAAATGCAAGAACTTGTAGCCTAAAAGTGTACATATAAACAGAAAAAGCCAGAGAATACAACTCAAAAAACATCTACGGTCTTAAGAATAAAAATAGGTTACAGAAAATGAATTATTTTAGCTTCCAAGCATCTTAAGAACACACACAAAATAGTTCTAAATGTTCAATCAGCCCTGCCACTTTGAATCTATGGAGGAAAATCCATGTTGTGTTGTTGGTTTCTGTAAATGAGGCCGTTTTGGTGTGCTGCTACGTGACCGTTGTTGGTATCCAATGTGTGGCGTAATTTAAAACCCCCTTGCAATGGCAATTATGTGTCTTTTCTCCTAACATTTGTGTTTCTTTCAGTTGTATTTCTTTCCCTTTCAACTACAAACAATCTCTTTTCCAGGCGCATGGAGCACCAAGACAATTTTTTTTAAAAAAATAGGAATCTCTATTGTTCATGCACCTACTGTAATTCTCAGGGCTTGTAACTCAGACCCGGGCAATTATGCCATTATGATAAGAATGTCATTGGTTTGATGACAATTTTGCAGATCCTAGAGCAGTGATGGCGAAGGTTTTAGAGCCCGAGTGCCCAAACTGTGATTCAAAACTGGCTCATTTTACACAAAGTGCCAATACGGCAATTTAAGATGAATACAGTGGTAACTGGGGTTACAAATGCTTCGGTGCTACCCTTTGAGAAAGCGAGGATCCAAGGGCAGGCTTTTGAATTTCCCATGGCCACAACACCCTTGCTGTGACCATGGGGAATTCAAAAACCTGCCATTTGATTCTTGCTCTTCCGAAGGGTAGCACCCCATCCGTCTCTCTGCCCTGGCCTCAGAGCCAGATGGGGTGCTACATGATCAGGAAAGCTGGAGGTGTGTGAGATGGCGGTTTGTAGGCTCCTTCATAGCCCCAGTTTACTCTCCAGCAATTTCACTCTGGCTATCCCAAAAGTGGTGTGTCTGGAGTAGAGATGGGCACGAAACGAGCAATTTTTCATTTTCATTTTTGTTTTTTCATTTCGTTACGTAACGAAATGAAAACAAATTTTGTCTCCAAAATGAAACGAAACGAAACGAAACAACAGAAAGTTTTGTCGTGCATTTCGTTTTCGTTGTGGCAAATACATTGAACTGCAATGAATGCTAACGAAACAGCAATTTTTGTTTTCGTTTTCATTTTTTCATTTCGTTACGTAACAAAACAAAAACGATTTTTTTGCAAAAAATTCACAAAAAACGAAAACGAACCAAAACGGACCCCCTAAGCAACAAACGACAAACGAAACACCATTTTTTTGAGTTGTGCCCATCTCTAGTCTGGAGAGTAAACTCGGGATATGAACAAGCCTGCAAGCCGCTGCCTTCCATTCGCCCGGCAATCTTCACGGAGCACAGTGGCGTTCTCCGAGCAGAGTGGTAAGTGCCGTGGCTGTGAGGGGGCAATGTCACGTGCCCACAGAAAGGGCTCTGCATGCCACTTTTGGCTCCTGTGCCTTAGATTTGCCAACACTGTCCTAGAGGAATAAAGACCTGTGGCATAAAGCATATGTTTTGCTGTGTCTTAGAACACCAGAACCCTGGAAAACCAGATATTGTGTGATTACAAGGAATTCCTGATTATAGGGAATGCAAGGGAGCTACAGGATCCCCATGCTTTATTGATGCCTTATTATCCTTTGTAAAGCATGTTCAACTGTTACAAATGTTATGCTGCGGTGACCTTGCTCAGCTGGAGAGCTGGCTAATTGTTTTTCAATGACAATAGCAAACTGTTGTTCAAGTCTTATTTTTAAAAGGACTTTCATTTTCAGGAGCTGATTTTTTCCCAACACCCTTCTTAATTATTTCAACACTTGATACACAGTCTCCTTTTTACCCTGTCCATACTAAGGATAGGCACGAAACCGGAAAAAAATTGTGTTTCGTTTCATTTCATTTCGTTCCCCCTGCATTTTGTTTTGTGTTTAAATGATTTTTTTTACAAAAAAACACATAATTATATGAAACAGGAACAAAATGATTTGTTACTCTATAAAATGGCTCCCCTGGGTCCTAGAGACACCAAATTTGGTGCCCCTAGGACCCAGGGAAGCCATTTTACAGAGTAACAAAATGGTTTGTTTTAAAATGAAACAAAGGGCTCTATCTCATGTCCTTTAAAATCCTGATCTAATTTACTGATAAACCAGTTCCAAAAATCTTGTCTCCATGGTCATCAAGCATGTGGGCCCATTGGCACTTTTTATTTTATTTTCAAATTTTAATTCCCCCCCCAGTACCCACCAGCTGTCCCTGGGGCTGGTCGGTGCTTTAAAAATTGCTTTATTTTTATTCCCCCCCCAGTGCCAATCAGCTGACCTGTGGGCCCATCGGTGCTTTTAACAATTTTTAATAAAAAAATTAAAATTTTCCTTAGTGCCTGCCAGCTAGCCCTGGGGATGATCATTGTTTTTAAATTGTTTTAATTTATTTATTTTATTTTTCCCTAGCACTGACCAGCTGGCCTTTGGGCTGTCAGTGCTTTTTTAAAAATTCCTCTATGCCAGTTTGAAGCAGGTTATGGACATGGGGACATTCCAGAAGCTGAACATAATCCAAGGTATGTGGAAACTCAGAACCCAAATCTTTAGTCATGTGACCAATTAAGGACAAAAGCTGGAGTTTCACATTAACCGCATCTTCCCCATCAAAATATAGCGCCCCAAAACAGCATTTCATTTCAGGATGAAAAGCTGCCTGTCGTTTTATTTTGTTATGAAACAATTAATAAGCTTATGAAATAATGAAAGTGTTTCGTTTTTCATAAGGTGCCCATCCCTAGTCCCCATTGATACCATGGAAATAGTTGTGTTGGTCTACTTCAGGCATGCCCGAAATTCGGCCCTCCTGATGTTTTGGACCACAACTCCCAGAATTCTAAGCTTAGATTGCCAGTGACAAAGGACTGTGGTAGTTGTGGTCCAAAACACCTGGAGGGCTGAAGTTTGGACATGCCTGGTCTACTTGACAGGATTCCACAGGACAGTGGCAAGGGTTGCTGAGAAAACTTCCAGAACAGGACAGTTGGAGGACCACATCTCCTCCTGTGAACTGGTGGCCCACTGCATTCAACATCTGAGTAGTCCTCCTGACTGATCAGCAGCATTTCACCCCTTGATTTTAAGGGCCAAGACCAGGTGGTAGATGTCACAGGGGAGGGTACCAGTGATGTCACGGGAGAGTGGGACCTTCTGCTGTCGCAGAAGCAGGGCAGGCAAGTTTTGGGGAGGAGGTGGCCACATATGCAAACCCCTTATCACTGAGACAGTGAGGCCTGGGATGAGGAAAGATGAGTGCCTGGATGTGAATAAAAATCAAATGCTCTCCTGCTTTAAAGCTGTTTTCCTGAGTTGAGTTTCCTTGCCTGGAGACCTTGGGACGCCTTGCTGATTCCCTGAGAACCTAACCAGCACTCTGAATCCTGGCAAACCTAGGAGTTGAGGTCTTTTGCAGCACTGGTCGCCTTCAGGTGTGTGTTTATGACACAGGGCAGGGGCTTTTCAGTCATGGCCCCCAGACACTGAAACCCCCTGTAATGGTTGATTCTTGCAGTTACTAGGTAACTGGAGGGGGGAACACTAGTACTCTTTCTCTTTCTGCTTCTTAAATTGATAAGGAAGGACCTTTCCTCTCACTCAGTGTTGCCCTTATGGAACTGGGCTTGCTGTTTTGTGAGGGTATATCTTTGCAGATGTAAAGGGAAAGGCTGGGTGCAAACCACCACTAAACAATTCAAGAGGACTTGTGAGAGGCTTTGAATATTCAGAAGGGTTTAGGATCTTGAGATCTGGCAGAAGGTCTGCCCCACAAAATAGCTGCCGGTCCCACACACTTGTTCTTGATGCCAAGAATTTTAACACTCAAGGAGAGAGGGGGGGGGAGCCAAAACCGACAACCATGCTTTCTCAGTGGTGGCACTTCACCCCCTTGGGGTGAAGATATGACAGGATCCCTGATGTTTATTTAGTATTATTTATTGTATATTTTGAACCTTCCAGAGATGGTTAAGATTAAGGAGCGATAGAGAAGTGGAACATAGATAGATAGATAGATAGATAGATAGATAGATAGATAGATAGATAGATAGATAGATAGATAGATAGATAGATAGATAGATAGATAGATAGATAGATAGATAGATAGATAGATAGATAGGAAAGGAAGGAAGGAAGGAATTTATTTGAAGGAAATAAGGAAGGAATTTATTTGAAAGAATAGATAGATAGATAGATAGATAGATAGATAGATAGATAGATAGATAGATAGATAGATAGATAGATAGATAGATAGATAGATAGAACAGGAAGGAAGGAAGGAAGGAATTTATTTGAAAGAAATACAGTAGATAGATAGATAGATAGATAGATAGATAGAGAGAGAGATAGATAGATAGAGAGATAGATAGATAGATAGATAGATAGATAGATAGAAGGAAGGAAGGAATTTGAAGGAAGGAAGTAGAAGGAAGGAATTTATTTGAAAGAAATACAGTAGATAGATAGATAGATAGATAGATAGATAGATAGATAGATAGATAGAACAGGAAGGAAGGAAGGAAGGAATTTATTTGAAAGAAATACAGTAGATAGATAGATAGATAGATAGATAGATAGATAGATAGATAGATAGATAGATAGATAGATAGATAGATAGATAGATAGATAGAAAGGAAGGAAGGAAGGAAGGAATTTATTTGAAAGAAATACAGTAGATAGATAGATAGATAGATAGATAGATAGATAGATAGATAGATAGATAGATAGATAGATAGATAGAAGGAAGGAAGGAAGGAAGGAATTTATTTGAAAGAAATACAGTAGATAGATAGATAGATAGATAGATAGATAGATAGATAGATAGATAGATAGATAGATAGATAGATAGATAGATAGATAGATGATAGAACAGGAAGGAAGGAAGGAAGGAATTTATTTGAAAGAAATACAGTAGATAGATAGATAGATAGATAGATAGATAGATAGATAGATAGATAGATAGATAGATAGATAGATAGATAGATAGATAGATAGATTTGACCAGCCTCTCCCTCTGGTGGAACATAACTTTGACGTTATTTGGGGTTAGTACCACTCTCAGAATCTCTTTGCAGGCTGGGGATGCAAGAGTGACAGATACATGTGGGTGTGCCTTTCACAGCCGACGTGGCTCATGCTTATTTTGTCCTTGGGTAGTTGTACCTGAGCTCCAGAATACTGGAAGCAAGGAACAGATCTCAGGCTGGGGACTTTTCCAACAGATGTAACATCTGAGGCATCTCTCTGAGCACCCTGGAGATGGCAAAAACACCCTCTCCAAGTATGGATCTGGGAGGCAGAAAGAGAAAGACGCCTGCCGATTTTGTGGGCAGCTCATTCCCCTGCCAATCTTGCCCCGTCTGCCAAACCAGCTGAAAGAGGTCCTGAGTGACTCAGAACAGGACTGGAGCACAAACAAAGGTGGCTCTCTGTTTTTATTTTTTAGGTTGTTTTTTGGGGGGATTCTTTGTTGTTTGCAAAATATCACAGCTGAGTCTGCCTTATGCCAGCACATTGCCTCCCATCGACAATCAATAGCTGGTGGGAGGTGCCGATTTGGCTGAAAGTGTGTCCAGAGGAGAAGATGGATTGAACAACATCGCCTCGGACACGTTTTCTCAGCTGGAAAGGGACGGGCCAAGAGAATCCCGAGTGGAATGCAAAGAAGTAGCTGCAAACAGAATAGACCCAATTCAAAGGGATTGAAAGAAAAAGAGTGAGCAGACAACAAACCAGCATTGAAAAGGGAAAGATGGAAATGTATGCAGATGGAAACGTATCCTCTCTAGGTGCTAGCACATCACCCAAAAATTTCGGGCGTGCATTGTTTGCAATGGTGCTACAGTGACCCCCGCCATTTCGCGGTTCAGGTATTGCAGTCCCAGTACATCGCGGGACCGTGGGGACGGCGGGGGGTGGACGGGTTGCCCCGTGCCGCCCCCCGCACCTCCGAGAAGCCTTGGGGCCACACGGGCAGGCAGCAGCGGGCGATCTGGTCACTCCGCGCGGCCCTCCCATGCACCCCAGAGAAGCCTCGGGGCCGCGCAGGCGGGCCGGGGCGGGAGATCCGATCGCTCCATGCGGCCCTCCCACGCACCCCGCAGAAGCCTCGGGGCCATGCGCGATCCGTTCGGTCCACGCGGCCCTCCCATGCAACCCGGAGAAGCCTCGGGGCCCTGTGGGTGGGTGGCGGTGGGTGATCCGGTCACTCCGCGCCACCCTCCCACGCACCCGAGAAGCCGGGCCGCGCGGACCAGCAGCGGTGGCAGGAGGCAAGATCCCCTGCCGCTGCGGCGCGCTGCACAATCACCCCCTGCCCCCCACCCTACCCGCTTCCGCATATCACGGATTTTCATGCATCGCGGGTCAGGTGGGTCCCCCCACGATCGGCAGCGGGTTACTGTACTTCAAGAAACTTTTATGAATAGGGTGTACACATTGTTTACATTTATGGACTAATGTTGCAGGAATGGTTTTTAATTACATTATGAGCAATTATCCTAACCCTAACCCTAACCCTAACCCTAGGGACCCACACATTCTGGATCCTGTTCCAGCCTAAAACCATTGGAATATTTCAGCCGAACCATGAGAACTAGTTAAAGATTTTACCTCGACTGCAAATGGAAAGTGTTTTAAAATAATATCTATTTCACCCCCAGCTCACAGTGTGTTTGCGCCGGGAATAAATTTGGCCCATTATCTATTTACAGGAATACAAGGATTGGTGTGTATTAAGCCAGGGAGCTAAAGGCCCGATGCAGGCTGAATTTCAAACAAATCATCTTGCTTTCGTGAATGTGCAGCGCAGTCTAATCACAAGCAAAATTGCTATGAATTAACATTTAAATGTCAAAAGGCATCATACCGAAGGCATTCTCTCTTGAACTGGGCCTTTTGCTAAGCTCCTTTCTGGTATTCTCATTTTGTATTGTTAAATGCTTTTTCCTGGAAAAGGTAACTTGTGTCTCTTATGTGTGTTCTGAGCTAAAAATTCTTCTCTGTGTTTCTTGGCTTATTTCCTGACTGCAACATTGGGGGTGGATTCCCTCATTTTTGCAGCAATGTAGAGAGAATACCCAGGTGTGGGTGAAGGATATTGAGACTCTTCTTCTGATAATTCCTAGATTTGAAGACCACACCGGACGGAAGTGACAGCATGTCGTGAGAAGCTGGAATTCCTTCAGTGGAGGAAAATGTCTGATGGTCATAAGACGAAGCTTTTCTCAACCCCTGTAGCTTGCCATTTGGGCAGTTGTTGCCCATCTCTTGTGGGAACCCGTAGCTCACAGCTTTGTTCATTCAGTCTGCGCCCAGGTGGAAAAGGGCTTCGCCAGCATTGATCCAGCCAGGTACGGCTATTCAAAAGGCAAAATAAAAAGGGTGACCTCCCTTTTGGGGTTGCCCACATACATATATCAAATTCTGTGTTTAATAATGAGCTGAGGAGAGGTACAGACATCAGAAAGTGTACTTTTCTGAGGAGAACTTGAAAAAGTTAGGTTTTTTGGATTAAAAATAAATCATACCCTCTCTGAAACTTCCATTTCAACACAATCTCTACACCTCCAGCTGTTGCGGTACAGACTTTTTGCTTAAAATCTCTCAGACCAAAGAAGCAACTTTTCCAAGTTCTGGTGGGGAAGGTTTTTTTTGGGGGAGGCAAGGAACATGGTGTGGTATTTACCCCTTGGTGCTGAATAATTTTATAGCTGTGTCTGTGCAGATTGGTAGTTTGTAAACCAATGAGAGAGTTTGTGGGAGGAGTCTGAGGGGATTTTAAGGCTCAGTCCAGCACTGAATTGTTCAGATAGGGAATGACACTAGGGATGGGCATTTCATTTTGGAACCAGTAGGTTATGAAATGAACCACAGTAGCCCAGGTGGTCCTCAGAACCGGCTGATGCATGCAGATAAAATTGCTTTACCTTTCTCTGTCTTGTGCAGGGTTAAAATACAATGAGGAACCATGTTGTGATGTCATCTCTGATGATGCTGGCCAATCAGGATCTGTGATGCTGGCCAATCAGGATCTGTGCAGAGACAGGCATCACCCCGCCTTCCTCTCTGATTGGCCAGCAGCACGAAGCAGGAAAGATGACATCACAGCATGCTTCCTTGTTGGATTTTAACCCTGCGCGAGACAGAGAAAGGTAAAACAATTGTATCTGCGTGTATCTGCTGGTTCCGAGGACCACCTGGGCTCGCGTGGTTCGTTTCATAACCTACTGGTTCCGAAAAGAAATGCTCATCCCTAAATGACACTGTCTGAGAGAAGGTCAGATAAGGACCTACACTTACTGAGAAAAGCTAAATAGGGATTTAGACTGAGAGAGATAAAAGACTGTCTGATAGAGTCAGATAGGGTCTGACTGAAAGACAGTTAAAGACTAGAGAGGGAAAAGATAGGATTTTAGAACTTCTGTGAGGAAAACTAAGTGTCCAGTGTCCTATAAGCTTAAGAACAGGGTTTGCAAGTGATCAGCTTTGCCTGTAACCTAACTTTAGTGTGTTTGAGCTATATTCTTCCTTTTGTTTGTACGTAAACACATTACCCCTTATTATTTTAATTCTGCTTTGCAATAAATAAATTTCCTTTGTCTTTACTGAATTTAAAATAAGTCTGAAAGCATTCATTAACTAGAGAAGCTAGTTGGTGGCAGCAAAAGAGAAAAATTAGAAGCAGTGCTTGTCAATAGCCTGTGAAAGGGCTGGAAAACACAGGAATGCTACAGATGGCAACTCTGATGTTGTAAGGGCGGTGAATCCACCCTGGGGTTCCGTATGACCATTAACGGATCTTTCCAGGAAGAGAGTTCAGCACCTTGAGAAGCTCCTGAAAAGTTCAAGCTAAAATCCGAAGCACAGCCGCTGCCCCCACAACACTGGAGCCATCAATCTCTTGGGGGGGGGGGGAGAATGTGATAACAATCCACAATCCTCCTGCTTCATTTTGGACATGCACAACGCAAGGCCATGAATGTTTGCTAAAGATTAAATCCTTCTGTTCACAAGAGGGCTCTCTCTTAAAAAAGCGACCCCCCCCATACACACACACTTATGTCTGTGTAAACATGCATAGGATTAAGCTGAAGTCCTGTACACACTGACCTGAATGCAAGTCTTATTAATAACAACAGGACTTGCTTCTGAGTTTGCCTTCGTAGAAGTGTGTTGCAAGTCTCCCTTGGATGCAAAAAGGTTTACTTTTCAGCAAATCATCCAGGATTGCAGTGCTGTTTGTTTACATACCATTTTGCAGCCCTGACTTTCTCACAACATTTGCTACAATCTATTCATTCATTAGCTAGGGTGGGGTGTGTTTTCTTTCTGAAAAAAAAATCTTCATTTTGAAAAGATCGCAACACTACCAAGCTAAGCGAAAAAATGCAATGGAACAATCGAAACAAACATCGCTAATAACGGGGGAATATAGCCTGAAATTAAAAAAAAAAAAAAGCCAATGCCTGTTCTCAATGATACTTCCACACCAGACTATGTAGGCAGGACTAGGTAGTTTAGGTACAAAACAGGTCCAGAGAAATTCGGTTTGGAAACTACAGTCCCCAGAATGCCCCGCTGGCATCATGCTGCATACGCGATTGCTTTTGGGTTACAGATGGTGCTAATCATAGAGTCATAGAATCATAGAATAACTGAGTTGGAAAGAGCCTAAAAGGCCATTGAGTCCTAACCCTGGATCAAGGCAGGGATCCAAATCAAAGCAGTCCAAACTTTGGCCCTCCAGATGTTTTGGACCACAACTCCCATAGTCCTTTGCCATTGGCAATCTAAGCTTAGAATTCTGGGAGTTGTGGCCCAAAACATTAGGAGGGCTGAAGTTTGGAGGTTCCTGTGATAGATGGTTTTCTTGAAGACCTCCAGTGTTGGACCACTCACCACCTCCTGAGGTCACGGGTTCCACTGTCGTACTTCTCTAACAGCCAGGAAGTTTTTCCTGATATTCAGCCTAAATTTGGTTTCCTGTAGCTTGACACCATTACTGCACTCTGGTATGATCAAGAACAGATCCTGCGCTTCCTCTGAATGCCCACCTTTCAAGTGTGTGAAAAATGCTATTGTGTGTATGTGTGTTGTGTTGTTACAGTCGTGACTGACTCTTCGTGACCCCATGTCCATGGAGTTTTCTTGGCAGGAACACTGGAGTGGCAGGAATACAGCACCTGGTATTCCCTGGTGGTCTCCCATCCAAGTGCTAACCAGGGCCAACCCTGCTTAGCTTCCGAAATCAGGCGAGATCGGATGTGCTTAGGGTATGAGTTAGATATAATGCTATCGTATCACCCCTCAATTTTCTTTTCTCAAGGCTAAAAACACCCAGGTCTTCCAGTCTTTCTTCATAGGGCTTAGTTTCCATCCCACTGATCATCATTTTTGCTCTCCTATGACCTTGTTCCCGTTTGCTGGCACCCTTCTAGACGTGCTGGACAAAGGACTCTAGATGAGACCTAATCAGTGCTGAATAGAGTGGAACCCCACCTTGTAGGACTTGGAGACTACTCTTCTATTACTTCAGCCTAAAATAGGATTTGCCTTTCTGGTAGACACAGCACACTAGAGATGGGCACAAAACGAGCGATTTTTCATTTTCGTTTTCGTTTTTTCATTTCGTTACGCAACAAAAACGAAACTTTTTTTTAAAAAAACAAAACGAAAACGAAAACGAAACAAGCAAACCATTGGCTCAGATGCATTGAACTAAAAAGAATGCTAACAAAACAGCAATTTTTCATTTTCGTTTTCATTTTTGTTTTTTCATTTCGTTACCTAATGAAACGAAAATGAAATTTTTTGCAAAAAACGTCACGAAAACAAAAATGAACCGAAACGGACCCCCTAAACGACCAAACGACAAACAAAACGCAATTTTTTTGAGTCGTGCCCATCTCTACAGCACACTATTGGCTCATAGGCAGCTTGTGATCTAGGATAGTTCCAAGATCCTCCTCATTCACAATGAACCAAGTACCCCACATCTTGTAACTGTGCATTTGGTTTTTCTCCCTAGCTGTAGCATTTTGCAATTACAGGGACCCCCCCCCATTGCGGGGGTTAGGGACCCGACCCAACCCGTGATAATTGAAAATCCGCGATATGTGGATGCCGGTCAGGTCGGCCCTGGGGCACCTAGCTGGGGGCTCTTGTACTTACCGGAGGCCTCAGAAATAATTTTTGCCGATCTGGAAGTCACTTCTGTTCCTCAGGGAGGCCCTTTTGGGGGCCTCCAGAAGGCCTGCGAAGGCCCTCGCAGGCCCATTCGGGACAGTGCCAGGTGGGGGGTAAGCATGGGAGGCCTGAAACAGGCCTTCCCCCCCTTAACCCAGGGGGGCTTTTTTCACATACTGTGGTCCCACGATATAGCAGGATTGCAATATATGAACCGCGAAAGGGCGGCGGACCACTGTATCCTTGTTGTTTTCAGCCCTGTGTTCAGGCCTATCAGGATCTTTTGAGTTTTGTTTCTGCCGTACAAAGTATTACCAATTCCACCCAATTCTGTGTAACTTGCAAATTTGGTAAGCGTTCCCTGTGCACCCTCGTCCAAGTTTTTAACAAAAATGGCTGGTGCAAGAGATGGTCTCCTCGGTAGCTGTGTGCCATGCATGGAATTCACTGCCCCATGATGCTGGGCCACCCTTCTCTTTACTTAGGGCCTTTTCACATGACCCCTAAGATCCACTGGCCACTTAAATTCGGACCAGAGATCTTAGGGGTTCGTCGCTCTTCCTCTGTCCCCACCCCCTCTGCACTTCCTGGCTGCTGGCTGCGTGAGGGGAGGGAGAAAAAACAGGAAGAAAAGCATGCCGCTCACCTCGTTCTGCCTCTCGTCTCTTTAAAAGTAGCTCTTAAAGGGGCGGGAGCCAAAAAACAACAAACAGAAGCAAGGAGAGCCCCGCACTCACTATCCTTACACCGGATCAAATAATTTTCAGGACTGAAGAGCAGGTACCTGAAAGCTGCGCTGGGATGCGCTAAAGTGGGCGGGGTCGCACTTAATTTCCTGTTAACTCCGGAGCTGGTGGGTAAACATTTTTAAGCTCCGGAGCTGGGAGCCATTTGCCCCGGAGTTTAGGGGTCGTGTATAAACGCCCTTATATTCCCCCAGCATCTAAAGGCATTTCTCTTCATACCAGCATTTGATGGATGGTGCCTTTACTAGATCTAATGTACTGATTGTTAGTTTTAGCTCTTTGTGTTCCGCCTGCGATGTTGTCTGCAGCTAGATCATTTTAATGATGGATTGATAATTAGTTGGAACATTGATATTTAGCTGGATAATTTTAATGATGGATAGTGTTAATTATTACCTTGGGTTGTGCCTTTTCCAAGCAGGTTTTAGCAACTCCTTTTTGGAGGAGAAAAACAGGCGACAAACAGAAAAAATGAGACCTGGTGGCTGACTGCGGCTCAGATCATCAGCTTCTTATTTCAAAATTCAAACTTAAACTGAAGAAATTGGGGAAGACCACTGAGCCAGTCAGGTACAATCAAAGTCAAATCCCTTATGAATGCACAGTGGAGGTGAAGAATAGATTTAAGGAACTAGATTTGGTGGACAGAACACCCGAAGAACTATGGATGGAGGCCTGTACAAGAAGCAGGAGGAAAAAAACCATCCCAAAGAAAAGAAAACGCAAGAAAGCAAAGTGGCTGTCCAACGAGGTCCTACAAATAGCAGAGGAGAGAAGGGATGCAAAATGCAAGGGAGAAAGGGAAAGATACAGAAAACTGGATGCAGATTTCCAAAGAATAGCAAGGAGAGACAGGGTGGCCTTCTTGAATGAACACTGCAAAGAAATAGAGGAAAACAAAAGAAAAACTGGAGATCTATTCAAGAAAATTGGGGATATTAAAGGGGCATTTCATGCAAAGATGGATAGGATAAAGGACAAAAATGGTAGGGACCTAACAGAAGCAGAAGAGATCAAGAAGAATACACAGAGGAATTATATCAGAAAGAGCTGGATGTCCCTGATAACCAAGAGAGTGTAGTTGCTGACCTGGAGCAAGACAACCTGGAAAGTGAAGCCAAGTGGGCCTTAGAAAGCATTGCAAACAACAAGGCCAGCGGAGGTGACGGCATTCCAATTGAACTATTTAAACTATTTAAAATCTTGAAAGAGGATGCTGTAAAGGTGCTACATGCACTATGCCAGCAAATTTGGAAAACTCAACATTGGCCAGAGGACTGGAAAAGATCAGTCTACATCCCAATCCCAAAGAAGGGCAACACCAAAAATGTTCCAACTATCGTACAGTTGCACTACTTTCACATGCTAGCAAGGTTATGCTCAAAATTCTACAAGGGAGGCTCCCAGAAGTGAACTGGATTTAAAAGGGACAGAGGAATTAGAGATCAAATTACCAACATGGGTTGGATTATGGAGAAAACTAGAGAGTTCCAGAAAGACATCTACTTCTGCTTCAATGACTAATGCCAAAGCCTTTAGCTGTGTGGAGCACAACAAACTATGGCAAGTTCTTAAAGGAATGGGAGTGCCTGAGCACCTTATCTGTCTCCTAAGAAATCTATATGTGGGACAAGCAGCAACCGTCAGAACTGGATATGGAACAACTGACTGGTTTGGAATTGGGCAAGGAGTACGACAAGGCTGTATTCTGTCACCTTGCCTTTTTAACTTATATGCAGAGTACATCATGCGAAAGGCAGGACTGGATGAATCACAAGACGGAATTAAGATTGCTGAAAGAAATATTGACAACCTCAGATACGCAGATGATACTACTCTGATAGCAGAAAGTGAGGAGGAATTAAAGAACCTCTTAATGAGGGTGAAAGAGGAGAATGAAAAATGGGCTGAAGCTCAACATCAAAAAAACTAGGATCATGGCCACCGGTCCCATCACCTCCTGGCAAATAGAAGGGGAAGAAATGGAGGCAAGGACAGTGTTTATTTTCTTGGGCTCCTTGATCACTGCAGATGGTGACTGCAGCAATGAAATTAAAAGACGCCTGCTTCTTGGGAAGAAAGCAATGGCAAACCTAGATAGCATCCTAAAGAGCAGAGACATCACTTTGCCAACTAAGGTCAGGATAGTCAAAGCTATGGTTTTACCAGTAGTGATATATGGAAGTGAGAGCTGGACTATAAAGAAGGCTGATCGCCACAGAATTGATGCTTTTGAGCTGTGGTGCTGGAGGAGAGTCTTGAGAGTCCCCTGGACTGCAAGGAGATCAAACCTATCCATCCTGAAAGAAATCAACCCTGGATGTTCACTGGGAGGACACATTTTGAAGCTGAGGCTCCAATACTTTGGCCATCTCGTGAGGAGAGAGGACCCCTTGGAAAAGTCCCTGATGTTGGGAAAGATCGAAGGCAAAAGGAAAGGGGGACGTCAGAGAACGAGATGGTT
This sequence comes from Phrynocephalus forsythii, assembly GCA_029282475.1. Taxonomy (NCBI): domain Eukaryota; kingdom Metazoa; phylum Chordata; class Lepidosauria; order Squamata; family Agamidae; genus Phrynocephalus; species Phrynocephalus forsythii. Next base: position 91,171,201 of record JAPFRF010000007.1, read on the forward strand.
GGACAGTGTCATCGGTGCAACCAACATGGACTTGATCGAACTCCAGGAGGCAGTGGAAGACAGAAGGGCCTTGTTTGCTCTGGTCCATGGGGTCACGAAGAGTTGGATACGACTGAATGACTGAACAATAACAAAAATGTTTGTATAAATAATTTTAAAGGATGATTTAGATTCAAAAGGTATAATTTGCTTTGTCCTTTCTACTAGCTTTTTGCTTCTAAATGTGTTTGGCTAATAGGTTTAAATCAACTCGATTCATGAGCTCCTGACCTACGCCATACTCAGGGGTTCTAGCATGCATCCATGGAGAGGAAACTGGAGATGCACTTTCCTATGCCATCCACTCAACCCCTGACCTCCCTCTAGTACCAGCTAAGTCCTGAGTAGGAACCCAAATGATTCTCTTAAAAAGCAGCAGTGCTCTGCAAACCAAAGGTCCATGAGATCAGAAGCTTTATCGGGGGTTCTGATCTCATGGGACTCTTTCAGAGCATTCATGGGGAACTCTGTGGGCAGGTTGAGAGATGGAGCACCACACCATCACCCAGCAGGCTTATGGGGCTTCACCTGAGGGCGGATTGCTCTGACAGGTCTGTAGATCAGAAGACAATGATAAAGCTTCTGATGGGAGCTCCTGCCGGGGAAAAAACACACAGCACCTCGGCGAGAGCAGGAGGGAAGGCTCAAGCCTTGTCCCCTAGCTTGCTCATGCAATAATAATGTCTCCATGGTTAGAGGACCCAATGCCTAGATGAGGCTCTAATACAAGCATGGACCACAACTCCCAGAATTCTAAGCTTAGATTGCCAATGACAAAGGACTGGGGGAGTTGTGGTCCAAAACATCTGGAGGGTGCCGAAGTTTGGACATGCCTGCTCTAATAAGTCTGTGTGGTTCTCTCCGTGTTATGGAAAAACCCAAATGCACAAATGCAAGATGGGTGGCAGCTGGTTAGGAAGCAATACACGTGAAAAGGATCTAGGGATCTTGGTTGGCGCAAGTGTGCATGAGTCAACAGTGTGATGGGGCCACCTGGGGGAAAAGCAAATGCGATATTTGGATGTATGTGTTAAAGTATAGTGTCTGGATCAGGGGAAGTTATACCTGACTCACCTGGAAGATGCTGGAACCACTGTGAAGGTCATTTTTTTTTTTTACTTCTCCAGTGCATTTAACACCATCCAGCTGGCATTATTGCAAAGGAAGCTGGAAGGAGCAGGAGTGGATGGACAACTTTCCATATGGATAACAGTACATGAGGCTATGGAACTGCAGATCTGAGGTGGTGGTCTGCAGCATGGGGGCAGGGGGCTCAGGGAATGATGCTTTCACTGTTCCCTTTTACTCTTTACACCTCGGATTTCACTCACAATTAGAGATGGGCACGAATAAAAAATGGTGTTTCGTTTGTCGTTTGTCGTTGAGAGGTCCGTTTAGTTTCGTTTCCGTTTTTCGTGAATTTTTTGGAAAAAATTCATTTTCGTTTTTCGTTTTTCGTTTCTGCCCACTTTTTGCGCGATTTTTAAAAGCATTTCCGTGTGTGGGTGTCCCCCAACGCCCCAGACCAGAGGGAAAACACTAAAAAAATGATGCTGGCAGAGACACAGTATAGACTAGGTTCGCAGGCAGGCTGCAAAGGCAGCGGCAGGAGTTGCCCAGGGTGCAAGGCAGCCACAGAGTGACTGCACTGCGGGGCAGGGGAGGGTACTCACCGAGAGGTACGCACACAGGGAGGCTGCAGGACTGAAGCTAGAGTCGCAGAGACAGCAATCCCACCCTAACTCCCACTGGAGACTGCAAGGAGGACGGGGGCTGCCAGAGCTTTTTATGCCCTCTGTGGCTGCCAGACCTGCCCAGTCTGCCACCTGGGCATGCTATTGGTTGAAGTTGTCCAAGAATTTACATGATCCCATGACATGGCTTGCCTCCATGTTGTGGCTGGAGTGGCGACATCCACTTTGTCATCCATAAAGGGAAAAGAAAAATACATCGCGATGGGAGAAGACAAAAACAAACGTTTTAAGGCCCCCTACCCCCTGGTAGGTAATAATTTCAAATAATTATTGCACTATCGCTGCATTTTTATGGATGTCCAGGGCATTTTAATACCCAAGAAATCAATATTAGGCATCTGGGAGCCATTTTGGGTCGATGTCCCCTAACTCCCCTTAAAGGAAAAAAATACAGCAATCTGAGAAAAGACATAAATGCACGTTTTAAGGACCCCAACCCCCCCGGTAGGTATTATCAGATGGTATAAATATTTATCGCTGGATTTTTATGGATGTCCAGGGCGCTTTTTAACATTTAAAACAGCTCATTTCATTGCACGCTGCCAGTAACGGAAACGAAACGTAATGAACACAATTTTTGTGGTTCTGTTCGTTTCATTTCATTTTCATCACAATTTTCGTTTGTCATTTCGTTACTTAACGAAACAACAAACGAATAACGGAAACAAAAATTGTTCATTTCTTGCCCATCTCTACTCACAATGCTTACAGTTGTCACCTCAAGAAATTCTCTGATGCCTCAGCCATTTTTGGATGTGTGTCGGGAGGGAAGGAGCTGGAGTATAGGTCAACCATCATGGACTTTGTTGACTGGTGTGAAAATAATCATTTGTGCTTAAGCACCAGTAAGACGAAGGAGGTGCTGATTGATGTCCGGACAAAGACACTACCTCTTACACCAGTGAACTTCTGGGGTTTAGACATTGAGATAGTGGACAGCATTAAGTACCTGGGTGTTCACTTAAATAATAAACTGGACTGGACTCAACACTGATGCCCTCTACAGGAAGGGTCAAAGCTGCCTCCATCTCCTGAGAAGACTGAGGTCCTTCGGAGTGTGTAGGCCTATGTTACGGATTTTTTTATGACTCTGTGGTAGCTTCAGCTCTTTTCTATGCTGTAGTCTGCTGGAGTTCAGGTAGTACTGAACGGGACAAGAACAGACTGAACAAGCTGGTCAGGAGGGCTAGTTCTGTCTTGGAATGCCCTCTGGATTCTGTGGAGGAGATGGGTAAGAGGAGGATGTTGGCCAAGCTGACATCCATTATGAAAAATACTTCTCACCCACTGCGCCAGACAGTGGAGGCTCTGCGTAGCTCCTGCAGTGGAAGACTCAGACATTCCCGGTGGGGGAAGGAGCACTACCGCAGGTCCTTTATTCCCACTGCTGTGAGACTCTTCAACTCTAGAGTTTAACATATTCATATGGGGTATATATAGTGTAGCTTCTCTTTATATATATTTATTTTATATGCAAATTTTTATAGTGTAATATGTGTATATTGGGTTTCTTATTTTATTTAATGTCTATTAGCTATTTTTTTTCTCTCTCACACACCTTACACTTTTTTGTGCACCTAGCCATCTTTACTTGTTTTTTATATTGGGAGCTGTGTAATAAGTAAATTTCCCCAGATGTGGGATCAATAAAGATTTATCTTATCTTATCTTATCTTATCTTATCTTAACTTATCTTATCTCCTTCAGTGGCAGACCCAGACATCCCCAGTGTGGGATGGAGCTCTACCACAGATATTTTGTTCACACTGCTGTTAGACTCTATAACTCTACATTCTAACCTGTTATTCATGGGGGTATGTTGTAGTTTCTTTTTTTTTCACATTTAATTTTTTCTATCCAAATTGTATAATGTTTATTTGTATGTTGGATTTTTTATATTTTATCTAATATCTATTATCTATTATTCTTTCTTTCTCACTTTACACTTTCTTCTGCACCTACCCTTCTTGCTTGTTCTTTATATAGGGAGCTGTGCAACAAGTAAATTTCCCCAATGTGGGATTAATAAAGATTTATGGCCTCTTATCTTATCTCATCTTATTCTAATCTGCTTTGGTCCCTCCTCGCCTGGAAGGCTGTGCTCAGTTTTGAGCCCTTCCAGGATAGCAGCAAACCAGAATGGATCCAAAGAAAGCCAACTGGCACAGTTAAAGGTCTGAAAACCAAGCCTTATCCAGAAACGGTTGAGGGGACTAAATATGTTTAGCTTAGAGGAGAGAAGACAGATAGGAGAGATGGCAGCCATCTCGAAATAGTTGATGGGCTGTCCCATGCAAGGTGGAGCAAACTCGTCTTCTTCAGCTCCAGAGGGAAGGGTCCAAAGTCATGGATTCAGAGAACAAGAAAGGAGAGTCATTTTGACAGTGGAATAGATTGCCTCAAAAGTTGGTGGAATTTCCTTCCTTTGAAGTTTTGAAGCAGAGGTTTGATGGCCTCAAAGATCTTTAGCTGTAGATGTTCTGCTTGGGGAGGGGGTTGGAGGAAATGATCTTAGAGGGTCCTTCCTGGTCTACAGTTCTTCTCCTGATGAATGTCATTGGCTTAAGGACAACAATGGCACTGTGACAGGGTCTTCCACAACTGGGGTGTTCCCTACCCCCTACAAAAGGCTGTTCTTTCTTTTCTTTCTTTTCTTTTCTTTTTTGTCACCTCCTCTGAATGTTCAGATGCACCTTGGCGAGCATCTCCAGCATGGTTCCTAAATGGCCAAATGGTTTGTTCGGAGGGCAGGAAGTTGGTCTCAGGCTAATTTGGAGCAGGAATGCTGAAACAAACCTGCCCTTGGGATCATATCTGGTAATGTACCAGAATCCAATGGTGGGCATGCCAAGGAATGAATCAAAGAGACTTTGCCACATAGGAGAGCGCGACTGACAAATGGAACGATGGACAGCGGCCCCAGGAAAAAAACATGTTCCATTTAATCTAGAACTTGGAAAAGTGGCTTTTGTGGACTACAAAGCTGAAAATCCCCAAGCCAATGCTGTATCTGCGATTCTACAAGCCAGGCTTCAACAGGGAAGTTCTCTAGGATCTGGAGAATCCCATGTGAAGGAGCCTTCACTGTTTGGGTGTCGAGAGGGAAACAAAGAAAAGTCAGCTGCACACCCTTCTGCCTTTATCCTTCTGTTATTTTGCGCTCTGTCCGCTGCTGCCTGTTGGCTAGTTTATTCCTTCTGCACATTTTAATTAAAGCCAGGGGCATAATCTTTATAAAACCCACAGTCAGTGCTTCTGCAGAGGGAGGTTGCCCAGAAGCCTTCTTTCTCTTACACGATGCAGCAGAAAGCTTGACTGGACACATCTGTCAGGGTTTGGCAAAATGTAGAGTTGCGGCCCTTTTCTTCTGCCAGGGACAATGGCACAGTCTTCGGTGTGCAATGTGGCTCTGCCACTCTTGCCCACAGCCCCCGCGTCCAGTGGTGGGTGACGCCTAAGCTCATCGAGTGAAAGAAAACTTCAGCAGCAATACCGGGGACCTCCCTTGGGCCAAACTTGGGCAAACGTGCAGAAATACAGAATAAATAACCCTTGATTTTTTTTGCTGCATTTTGGCTCAAAGACGGTAAATATTTGGGGTTTTTAGGGGACAGTATGTGCAGTATGGTGATACTGGAAGATGTGTCTGCAGGAATTTTTCTTTTGGGGGGGGGAGTGAGAGATAAGGCTATATCATGGCATATTACAGTAACATGTACATAGAACACACCACCCCTACAGTACTGCCCAAATCATTTAAAATAATAAAAATACTTGGAATTCTAGGGGAAAGGGTTATATTTTCTTCCTGTAGGCTACCATTTAGAATTGTTCGGCATCTGAAATCGTCAAAGTTCCAGTGTTAATTATAAGTGCTTTAAAAGAGACCAAGGATTCTTAAAGCAAAGCAAAGTGTTCTGCTTGTATACCGCCCCATAGCACTTCAAGTAGTCTGAGTGGTTTACAGTTTTTAATTACAGGATGCAGGCTGCACATTGCCACCGCCCCCCAGCAAGCTGGGTACTCATTTTACCGACCTTGGAAGGATGGAAGGCTGAGTAAACCTTGTGTCTGCTACCTGGGATTGAACCAGAGGCCGTGAGCACAGTTTTACTTGCAGTACAGGCATTTAACCACTGTGCCACGAGGCTCTTAACGCACTACCGATATTAATAACCCAGCCTTCTGTAATATTTGAGAGGGTTCCCCACCCCCACCCCACCCCGGTTGTGCATATGGTTCTTCATTATTATTATTTTGGTTTGGAGCAATGGGGTGGGGAGACTAATAATTTGGATGTATACTGGCCAGAGAGCTGCCTAGATGCCCTAAGCAGATCTGATCTCGCTGGATTTTGGAAGCTAAGCAGGGTCGGCCCTGGTTAGTACTTGGATGGGCGACCACCAGGGAATACCAGGTGCTGTAGGCGCCTGGAGTAGGAACTGGCAAACCACTCCAGTATTCCTGCCAAGAAAACTCCATAGACGTGGAGTCACGAAGAGTTGGTCACAACTGTGACAACACAACACACACACACATACTGGCCAGAATAGTAGAGTCTCACTGGATGGATGGATGGATGGATGGATGGATGGATGGATTTATTTATTTATTTATTTATTTATTTATTTATTTATTTATTTATTTATAGGCCCCTTTTCTGATGATGAGGGACTCGGTATCCTAATTGTTTTTCTGGGCATAATATGTGAAAGCCATTTTCCTTTGAAAATAACCTTAGAGCTGAAGACCTGGAAGAGACCTTGTGGATCACTGAGTCCAGCCCCTGTCAAAGGAGGCCCAGTGGGGAATCGAACCACCGACCTCTGCTTCCAAAATCTAAACCACTACGCTATCCAGAAGCTCTGGGATAGACATGGGCACGACCAGAAAAAATGATGTTTCGAGTTTTCGTTTGTCGGAACGGGTCCGTTTCGGGTCATTTCCGTTTGTCGCAAAATTTTTCAAAAATTTGTCGTCTGTTGTTTGTCGTTTCCACCGCGATTTAGCGTGATTTGACTTCCCAGAGCATAGGGGCGTCCCGCAATCAGGGCTGGCGCTAGGTGTTTTTGCGCCCTAGGCGGCGGGCGGTGGGGGGGAGGTGCGGGCGGGTGGGGGGGGCATGTGCGGGCGGCGGCAAGGGCGGACGGGCGAGTGGGCAGTTAGGATATCACTTAGGATAGAGGTTCTGTTCTTGGCTTGCACCCCAAATGTGTGTGTGTGCACACAAATTGAAGTTGGGAAAATAGAAAATAAATGGTAGTATATAATATACCCTCTCCCTCCCTTTGTTCCACCTGGGGTTTGTGTCGGCTGAGAGGTGTGCCCGGCCCTTGAAGAGCCTTCAGCTTCTGCTCCCTTGGAGGGCTTTTTAGACTGGCTGGACTCTTCACTGAGGACCCTCTCCCTCCCTTTGTTCCACCTGGGGTTTGTGTCGGCTGAGAGGTGTGCCTGGCCCTTGAAGAGCCTTCAGCTTCCGCCCCCTTGGAGGGCTTTTTAGACCGGCTGGACTCTTCACAGAGGGCCCTCTCCCTCCCTTTGTTCCACCTGGGGTTTGTGTCGGCTGAGAGGTGTGCCTGGCCCTTGAAGAGCCTTCAGCTTCTGCTCCCTTGGAGGGCGTTTTAGACCGGCTGGACTCTTCACTGAGGACCCTCTCCCTCCCTTTGTTCCACCTGGGGTTTGTGTCGGCTGAGAGGTGTGCCTGGCCCTTGAAGAGCCTTTCAGCTTCTGCCCCCTTGGAGGGCTTTTTAGACTGGCTGGACTCTTCACTGAGGACCCTCTCCCTCCCTTTGTTCCACCTGGGGTTTGTGTCGGCTGAGAGGTGTGCCTGGCCCTTGAAGAGCCTTCAGCTTCTGCCCCCTTGGAGGGCTTTTTAGACCGGCTGGACTCTTCACTGAGGACCCTCTCCCTCCCTTTGTTCCACCTGGGGTTTGTGTCGGCTGAGAGGTGTGCCTGGCCCTTGAAGAGCCTTCAGCTTCCGCCCCCTTGGAGGGCTTTTAGACCGGCTGGACTCTTCACTGAGGACCCTCTCCCTCCCTTTGTTCCACCTGGGGTTTGTGTCGGCTGAGAGGTGTGCCTGGCCCTTGAAGAGCCTTCAGCTTCCGCCCCCTTGGAGGGCTTTTTAGACCGGCTGGACTCTTCACTGAGGACCCTCTCCCTCCCTTTGTTCCACCTGGGGTTTTTGTTGGCTGAGAGGTGTGCCTGGCCCTTGAAGAGCCTTCAGCTTCCGCCCCCTTGAGGGCGTTTTTAGACCGGCTGGACTCTTCACTGAGGACCCTCTCCCTCCCTTTGTTCCACCTGGGGTTTGTGTCGGCTGAGAGGTGTGCCTGGCCCTTGAAGAGCCTTCAGCTTCTGCCCCTTGAGGGCTTTTTAGACCGGCTGGACTCTTCACTGAGGACCCTCTCCCTCCCTTTGTTCCACCTGGGGTTTGTGTCGGCTGAGAGGTGTGCCTGGCCCTTGAAGAGCCTTCAGCTTCTGCCCCCTTGGAGGGCTTTTAGACCTGCTGGACTCTTCACTGAGGACCCTCTCCCTCCCTTTGTTCCACCTGGGGTTTGTGTCGGCTGAGAGGTGTGCCTGGCCCTTGAAGAGCCTTCAGCTTCCGCCCCCTTGGAGGGCTTTTTTAGACCGGCTGGACTCTTCACTGAGGACCCTCTCCCTCCCTTTGTTCCACCTGGGGTTTTTGTTGGCTGAGAGGTGTGCCTGGCCCTTGAAGAGCCTTCAGCTTCCGCCCCTTGAGGGCTTTTAGACCGGCTGGACTCTTCACAGAGGACCCTCTCCCTCCCTTTGTTCCACCTGGGGTTTGTGTCGGCTGAGAGGTGTGCCTGGCCCTTGAAGAGCCTTCAGCTTCTGCCCCCTTGGAGGGCTTTTTTAGACCGGCTGGACTCTTCACTGAGGACCCTCTCCCTCCCTTTGTTCCACCTGGGGTTTGTGTCGGCTGAGAGGTGTGCCTGGCCCTTGAAGAGCCTTCAGCTTCTGCCCCCTTGGAGGGCTTTTAGACCGGCTGGACTCTTCACTGAGGACCCTCTCCCTCCCTTTGTTCCACCTGGGGTTTGTGTCGGCTGAGAGGTGTGCCTGGCCCTTGAAGAGCCTTCAGCTTCTGCTCCCTTGGAGGGCGTTTTAGACCGGCTGGACTCTTCACTGAGGACCCTCTCCCTCCCTTTGTTCCACCTGGGGTTTGTGTCGGCTGAGAGGTGTGCCTGGCCCTTGAAGAGCCTTCAGCTTCTGCCCCCTTGGAGGGCTTTTTAGACTGGCTGGACTCTTCACTGAGGACCCTCTCCCTCCCTTTGTTCCACCTGGGGTTTGTGTCGGCTGAGAGGTGTGCCTGGCCCTTGAAGAGCCTTCAGCTTCTGCCCCCTTGGAGGGCTTTTAGACCGGCTGGACTCTTCACTGAGGACCCTCTCCCTCCCTTTGTTCCACCTGGGGTTTGTGTCGGTTGAGAGGTGTGCCTGGCTCTTGAAGAGCCTTCAGCTTCCGCCCCCTTGGAGGGCTTTTTAGACCGGCTGGACTCTTCACTGAGGACCCTCTCCCTCCCTTTGTTCCACCTGGGGTTTTTGTTGGCTGAGAGGTGTGCCTGGCCCTTGAAGAGCCTTCAGCTTCCGCCCCCTTGGAGGGCTTTTTAGACCGGCTGGACTCTTCACTGAGGACCCTCTCCCTCCCTTTGTTCCACCTGGGGTTTGTGTCGGCTGAGAGGTGTGCCTGGCCCTTGAAGAGCCTTCAGCTTCTGCTCCCTTGGAGGGCGTTTTAGACCGGCTGGACTCTTCACTGAGGACCCTCTCCCTCCCTTTGTTCCACCTGGGGTTTGTGTCGGCTGAGAGGTGTGCCTGGCCCTTGAAGAGCCTTCAGCTTCTGCCCCCTTGGAGGGCTTTTTAGACAGGCTGGACTCTTCACTGAGGACCCTCTCCCTCCCTTTGTTCCACCTGGGGTTTGTGTCGGCTGAGAAGTGTGCCTGGCCCTTGAAGAGCCTTCAGCTTCTGCTCCCTTGGAGGGCGTTTTAGACCGGCTGGACTCTTCACAGAGGACCCTCTCCCTCCCTTTGTTCCACCTGGGGTTTGTGTCGGCTGAGAGGTGTGCCTGGCCCTTGAAGAGCCTTCAGCTTCTGCTCCCTTGGAGGGCTTTTTAGACTGGCTGGACTCTTCACTGAGGACCCTCTCCCTCCCTTTGTTCCACCTGGGGTTTGTGTCGGCTGAGAGGTGTGCCCGGCCCTTGAAGAGCCTTCAGCTTCTGCTCCCTTGGAGGGCTTTTTAGACTGGCTGGACTCTTCACTGAGGACCCTCTCCCTCCCTTTGTTCCACCTGGGGTTTGTGTCGGCTGAGAGGTGTGCCCGGCCCTTGAAGAGCCTTCAGCTTCTGCTCCCTTGGAGGGCGTTTTAGACCGGCTGGACTCTTCACTGAGGACCCTCTCCCTTCCTTTGTTCCACCTGGGGTTTGTGTCGGCTGAGAGGTGTGCCTGGCCCTTGAAGAGCCTTCAGCTTCTGCCCCCTTGGAGGGCTTTTTAGACCGGATGAATTGCAAGATGGCGGGCGGCAGCAACAGCGTTCCATCCTTGCTGCACTTCCAATTCTTAATCGACTCTAAATTTCTTGGCTGAAATCTTCATTTGGTCTGAAGACAGAACCAAGGTTTTTTTTTTCCTCCCCGCCTTCGTCACCACTTCCAAATTAGTCTGTTTGCCATATCTATTTTTAATTCTGCTAGAATTTGCTCCTCCGCATGCCGGGACGCAGGAGGATTTTTATATGTTTTGTTGTTTTAATAGTTCTATGTTGTTTATGCTTTATATCTGATGTATTCTATTGTTGTTGATTTGGTATGTATTGCTTTTGTTAGCCGCTTAGAGTACTACATGTAGTAGATAAGCGGGATATAAATACAAGAATAAATAAAAATAAATAAATAAATATATTTTTAAAATAAATCCACACCTCCCACTCCCAGTCGAACCTCCCCCTTTATTCAATATCAGAAAAAAATCCTCAAACTGCCAGAGAAGAAAAAAAGAATAAACTGCTATTCCCTTCAGCAGACAAAGCTGCAGGCAAAGAAATTATTTTCTAAATCCATTTCCCTCCCTGCCTGCCTAACTTAAATCCTAAAGCCTCCAGCCTCCCTCCTCAATCTCGATCGGATCACACCAGCACCAGCAGCCAGCCCTCCTCCCTCAACCACATCCATACACCCAACTGCGATTTCTGGAAGGTGCCTTGGCTTTTTATGCCCTCCGAGACATCCAGAAGTGTCAGTCAAAAACCTGGTGATGCCATTGGTGGAATGGTTCAAAAATTTTGTATGGTCCCATCCCATGCCCAGCCCAAAGGGGCAGGTCTAAAAAAACAAAAAATAAAATAAAATAAAATAAAATAAATATGACATTTTATTGCTATAAAAAACCCACTGCTGCTACTATAAAAATTCAGGCATTTAAAATAAATAAATTTCACATGTTTCTGTGGTGATTTGGTGTGTTTTTTGACCACGATTTCAAAAGAAAAATTGTGGTCGCCATTTTAGATCCCCCCCACCGCATGGCATGCAGCGAGACAGACGACGAGGATGACCCCCCCCCCAGCCTGGTGCAAGCAGCCCAGGACAGGATAAGAGGGGGGGAAAGGCCGTGGACCCCCCAGAAACCACCCCTCTGGTAGGTGGCAAAGCCTCAGGCAGGCATATACATACATACATACACCTTTATTGGCATTAAAACAAAGAAAATAGAACACAACCAAAACAGTGATGGTAAACCATTGTCAAGTAAAACAATAGGTAAAAAGCCAAAAAGGGGATACACTCTCATTTCTTATTAATAACAGCTACTAGAAAATCTGCAACTTGTAAGGTGACCCATTCAGAATGGTCACAAAGTAAAAAGCTTGTGTATTCCTCTGGAGGGCCAGAGAACATAGACATAATTGGGTCTGAAAACTCTTTGCATAACCTAGTATGGGCAGGGCAACGACACAGTATATGAGGGACTGTGTCTGGTTCAAGATGGCAAAATTTACAAAGCCTCTGGGACGATGGTATACCCAAGTATCTTCCTGAGAGTACTGAGGAGGGGAAAATATGGAGTCTGGCCAACATGAAAGCACGTCTCTTATTTGGATTAATTAGCTTGCGGAAATAACAGAGATCATGGCCAAAGACCGGGGATAGGTTAAAGAAATGTGGAGAGCAGGTCCAATTTAGATTAGAGGAAAGTAATTCAGTTTCTTCTTCAAATAATTTTGCCTTAATGGTCAAGTAAGCTCTTTTAAAGTCAAAGTTGGCAAAATAATCAAGAGTAAAACCTAAGTTGTGGAGTTTGTTTACAAAGAGGGAATCCCAGGTGGAAGTAAAGGGATCCTTTAAAAGAACGAAAAGTAAGGAACCAGGGGAGGAATTATAATGGAGGGCTAACCAGTATTTGATGGCCCGAGACCATGCCAAAGTGGAAGGTAAGTGAATGCCCAACTCAAGGATCATGGTTGAAAGTTTGATTGTGTTGGGAACACCTAGCATTTGCCTTAAAAGGGGGGCAATTACTAGGTCTACTTTTGTGGAAGCTGCCTTGATCCAAATTGGAACTCCATAAAGAAGCTGACTCAAGGTCTTTGTCTGAAGAACCTTGAGGGCCGCAGGTACATACTGGTTCCCACTATGGTAATGAAAACGGGATACTGCATTCAAATGGAGTTTGGTTGAAGATATTGCCAAGTCTCTATGGAAATTCCATTCTAATCAGTGGTGGAAATTTATACCTAAATATTTGAATGTTTTAACTTGTTCGACTGGTCTGCTGTCAATGCTCCAGGATAGCGGTTTCCATAGATGAGAAAAAAACCAATATTTTGGTTTTTTCGGAGTTGATTATTAGATCATTAGATATACAATAAGAATGAAAAGCAGATAGGAGATGCCGTAGCCCGATTTTGGAGATGGAGAGAAGGACAGAATCATCAGCATAAAGGAGAATTGGTAATGGGGAGTTACTTAAACAAGGGGCATACTTATCACAATGAGATAGTTGAGAACGTAAATCGGCAAGGAAGAGATTGAATAGTTGGGGCGCTAGTATACAACCCTGATGGACACCTTTGGATATAGTAATCTTTTCAGAAAGGGAGCCCTTGCGGTTTATATGGACCCGACATGAATTGGAGGAGTGAAGATTCCTAATTAAGAAAAGCAGTCGAGAGTCAATTCCCCAAGAAGCAAGTTTGTGCCATAATAGGTTCCTATTGATAGAATCAAATGCACCTCCCAGATCGATGAAAGCAGCGTAGAGTTTCCCTTTAAAGTGAAAAGAATATTTTTCCACAAGGAAAGACAGCAAAAGTGCATGGTCTAAAGTGGATGATCCTGGACGGAAACCAATTTGCTCATTGCCGGGAAGGCACTTCGCCTCCGCCCAGGCTACTAAACGTTTGAGAAGGAATTTTGCATAGAGTTTACCTATAGTGGAAAGGAGACTAATAGGCCTATAGTTGGACAGGGATGTAGGGTCATCCTTTTTGAAAATTGGTACTAAAATTGAAGATAACCATGATTCTGGGAAAATCCCAAAATGGTTAATCAGGGTAAATAGTTTAGCCAGGAAGGGAGCCCACCAGTCAGGGGCATTAGTCAGTATTTCGTTTACAATCCCATTGGGTCCCGGGGCTTTTCCCAGTTTCAAGGTGCTAATCAGTTCTAGTATTTCGGATTCTAAAACGGGAGGCCAAGGGGGAAGGTCAGGGGGCAGGGGAGGAAAAGGGAATACCAGGTCAGAAGCAGCAAAGGTTTTAGAATAGTGTGTAGTCCAAGCAGAGGGAGAAATGGGAGGAACATCAATTAAAGGGGGAACCGAGTTGGAACGGGACACCAGTTGCCAAAATACTCTGCTGTTCTTGGAGGAGATGGCATCGAATAACCTATCCCACTGATTTAGAGCAAAAATGTGCTGTTTCTCTTCCAAGAAAAGATGGAAGGACTTTCTAACTGAAAAATAAAAGGTAAGTGCCTCAGAAGAAGGATGAGAGCAAACAAAGAACAATTGTCTCAGTTCATATTTTGCAGATCGACAATCCTGGTCAAACCAGGAAACTGGTTTGCTCTTCCCTGTGTGTGGATGGGGAGGGTTCAGTGAGTTGGTTAAGTGTGAGATAATTGCAGAATATGCTTGGATAGCAATTTCGGGGAGTTGGTTGATTGAATAGTTGCACACTGGTGAACAGTTTCTAGTGATCTGGACCATTGTTGGAAGGCCAGTGAAGATCTAGAGGTCCACTTAGGATATATAAAGAGATCAGTGGGGGAGTTGCTACTGGAAGGATCTGAGAGGGGGTTCAATAACGACACCTGCAGAGGGATATGGTCACTATCGGTGCGCGGGCTAAGTTCAAAATTGGAAGTCTTCGCAAGAAGGTCGGGGAAAATTAATATATAATCGACCACGCTCAACCCTAAGGGAGAGAAGAAGGTAAAATCACCTGAAAGAGGATAATTAGGGGCACCGTTCAAAATACGGAGATCATAACTTAGACATAGATCAACCATTAATAAGGCATTCTTATTGAAGGAAAGGTCCTTGGACTTCCTGACCCCCGAGAAAGAAGGAGGAATCATCTCCTCCATATCCCGATTCATATATTTGGCAAGGCTTAGATTATTTGCTCCTAGCCTAGAGTTAAAATCATCAGCAAAGAGAAGAGAGATAGAGGGAATGGATACTAGTACTTGGTCAGTAATTCTTTTTACTTCTGTCCATGGATCTGTGGAAGAAGAACCATAGGGAGGGATGTAAACATTCAGCATGAGGATGTGGCGCTCACTATTATTAAATAGAAAGGCTTGAACATAAGGGGAGTGAGAGGTAAAAGGGGACAGAACAAAGGAGGAGGAGGGTTTCACTAGACAGCTTAAGCCAGAGCGGGGACGACCCAACTTATTTAGTTTAAAAGCAGGAAGATTGCAGGGAACAAATCCAGGAACACTGGGGCCTGTGAGGGACCAGGTTTCCTGGAGAAAAATAATATCATGCCTGGAGAGACATTCTATAAAATCGGAGTTGTTCCTTTTCCTCTCCCAACCTGCAATGTTCCATGAGACCAGTTTGATACTAGATGGAGACGGAGGGAAGGGGGAGAGAGTCAATTAGATATAGCAGCACCATTGGCATGTTCTGAACACAAGTGGGGGGTGCTGGGTTGGGCTTGAACTGGCCTGTGCATAAAATTAATATCTGGAGGTAAGAGTATGGCAGCTTTGGGAGAAGTAATAGGTTGAGTTAAGGCATTGTTCATATTGTGGGACAGCTCAGACCTAACTTTGTCTAGGGACGAGATGATCTTAGTTTGTTCTGCCCAAGAGAGGCCCTTAAAGGTGGCAGTAGTTATATTATCCCCATCCACATCGACGTCAAGGTGCAGAAGTAGGTCTTCTTCCAAGGGGTGAGATACCTCTTTATGACAGCCCTCAGTTATTTCCAGATTATGTGGAGTAACAGCAAAAGACAAATCCGAATCTTGATTTGGTTTTCCCTCTGGTATGCTAGTGTCGTGTGAGATGACATTGGAAGCAGGTTTTCCTTGTGTTTGTCGCATTGTCTTATCAGTCAGTACTTGACTCCAGACTGTTAAGGACACCGTGAATTTTGCAAGGGATTCTTCCAGAGAAGAGGTTAGCTTTCTCAAGGACTCAATTTCAGGTGGAAGCTGCCTTTCAGGGGTTAACTGTAGTAGCTGCACGTCCTCTTTTTGGTTATCTGCAGAGTTGTGGTTTGGCAAGCAGCCAACTTGATGTGGCCTTGGCATGGAGGCAGCGTTTAGCAAAGGAAGCTTTTTCAATGATAACAGTGGTTTTAAAGTGTCCTCACTAAAAACTCTTCTAGTTCTTATGCAGAGAGTGTTCAAAAAAGTCCCTCATTTTAAAAAGCATAAGAGGAATTCCAGGCAGGCATATTTTCGCCTGCTTTTTTGGACAGGAGCTGGGTTTTTTTAAAAAAAAAACTTTTAAAAACTTTTTCTGTGCTTCGCATTGCGCGATCGCCGCAATGCCACAAACGGAAATGAAAAACCCGACCAAATTTTTCTTTTTTCTGTTCGAGTTCGAGTTCTGACAGCTTAGTTATCGTTACCGTTTCCGTTACGTAACGGAAACGATAACCGAAAACGGAAACGACAATTTTGTCGAGTCGTGCCCATGTCTACTCTGGGAGCACAACAGTAAACATACAGGCAAACAGCACCATCTGGTGAAGTGCAGCATTTGCGTGACCATCCATGTTCCTGACACCCCCATTGAAAGCCTGGCATCTTGAACTACAACTTCCAGAATGCCCCAGCGGACATGGGAGCTGAAGTCCCCTTTTTTAAAACGATGCAGCGATGCTCTGATGAGGTCAGCTCTAGAGCACTGCCCAAAAAACTGAAGCTGTAGTCCATGAGGATCAAATCTAGATCTCAATTAGAGTTGGCGAATATCCACATATTCAGGAAATAGCCAGAGAATTATTTACAGAAACCTCGGGAGAGGCGAATTTCGGAGGGCTGGCTTTTGCAGGGAGAAAATTGGTTTCAGGTCAGAGGGAGACGCGGTGGGAGCACCGTTGAAAAGAGAATATTAGTTATAAAAACGCCGAAGCTGATCTAAAGGGTGGCAGGGGATTGGATCTGAGCAAGATGGCCCATGCCTAGTTTCATTTAGAAATATTCCCCCTGTACAGCTGCCGTTTTCCTTCCTGTTATCTATGCCGTCCTTCTATAGGGCATAAATAGAGGGGGAACCCCCCCTCCCCACATCTGTTACAGAACATAAAATCCCTCCATAGAATTCACCAGACGAGCTTGATCGAAAGAGGCAATTTTGACCTGAGCTGGGAAGCTCTTTCCTGAATCAGTGACTCATGATGTCCTATAAAACACACACTAAAATGTCATAATGACCTATCACTATGATTCCTAAATTTTAGAGGCGGGGGCGGGGGCGGGGGCGGGAAAAGGGGTGGGGGTGGGGCAAGATTCAAAGGAGTAGCTTCGGAGGGAAACGGCAGGAGATCTGGCTTTAATCTGGTTCCTCTTCCTATATTCCTTCAGTGCAGGGGCAGGGGGTTTGGGGAGCTAGTTTGCCAACATCCGTTAGATTCACATCCTGCCAATCATCTTCACACCGTCATCCCTTAGACCCTGTGGAAACAGAAAGCGAACTTAAAAACTGGGGGTAACTGAGTGATGAGTTTCCAGTTCAGGCAATGAGAGCAGAACAGAGCTGCTTTTGAAACATAATATATAACCAGTGGGACAGATCCTGCTCTATGGATGGAGTGCGTAAGATATTCTCGTTATCTTTCTGGCATGTTAACAGGATTTTTCCAGGCTGCTACTGCACTTCCTCAAGCAGTCGCTTTTTATTTTGCATCGCCTTATCTCCTCCCATGGTCACGTGGTCGCTACAGCAGTTCAGCAATCCATACTTCAGCAGTTGCTTAGCACAGTGTTTTTCAACCACTGTTCCGCGGCACAGTAGTGTGCCGCGAGATGTTGCCTGGTGTGCCGTGGGAAAAATTCTCCCCACACCAGCAATGCCCCCCCCCGCATCCCGCTCGCGACCAAGGCAGCGGTGCGGCGCCGGCGAGCCAGAGGAAGGTGGGGCATTCAGAAAGAAGCCGGCTGCCGCAAGGCTTCCTTGGGAGATGTAGTTCCTCCCGCAGGTCTGAGACGCGGTCCTGGGGAGGAGAGCGGACTACCTTTCCCGGCGTCCTTTGCGCGCTGGCGAGGAAAGGCTGGCCGTGGGCGGGGAAGGAGAAGAAATAAGGGAGGAGGAGGAGGCGGCTGGAGAGCGAGAGAGTGAGAGAGAGCCGGGAGACCCGCGCAGGCGCATTGCGGCGAAGGGCGCTCCAGAAGCCACTCTTAAAGGTTTTTGGGGTTGGTTCCCCCTCCTTGCTCACCGAACCCCCTCCCTCCCTCCCCTGCCTCGCACACTCGCTGTTTGCCTCCCGAGGGTGGGCGCACGCCCCTGCCGAGCCAGGTAGGAGCGCGCGTGCGCACCCCTCTTTTAAGGGTGGGGAGCGGGTGGCCATTGAAAATGGTCATTTTTTGTGTGGGGGGGGTAAATAAAGGGGAGGATGTGGGAGGCTGAGGAGGGGATTCCTAGGACCTAGGGAGGAGACGGGGATGGGGGTCCCTTCCGGGCCCTGTGGCTGCCTGGCTGGAAGGAGGCGGGGGGGGAAGAGAAGGGAGGCTTATACTGGAAGGGGTAAAAGATGGGGGTTGGGGGTCGTATATGAAGAGCCTCCCCCAGCCCCACCTTCCTGGGTTTGCAAGTTCCTCTGAAAAAATGTTCCAGGAGGCGGACATTTTGATAGGGATGTCTTGGGAGGGCCTGGGCTGGAGGATGGATTTGTTGTTTTTTTTGGGGGGGGGGGTGAGAAGTGTGTTTGTGTGTGTCTGATAGGCACAGAGTTAATTTTTTTAACATTTTCTAATGGTGGTGTGCCTCGTGATTTTTTTTCATGAAACAAGTGTGCCTTGGCCCAAAAAAGGTTGAAAAACACTGGCTTAGCAATCAGCTTCCCCGTTCGCACTTGGCTGAACCGCTTTAAACTATGACAGGGAAACGGCAGAAACAGGGGGGAAACTGGGAAAAAAAGGTGGCGTAGTATGTCCACAAATACAACCAAATCGCTTTAAAAGGGGGTCCAGGAACCGATTAAAAAAAAAACCACGCCCAGTGGTCATCGCAAGAAAAACTGACACAGCAGTCAAAAATGGGCATGGCCAAGGGGGCTCTTCAGAAAAAGCGATTTGAAAAGGGGACAGTGAATTTCAAGGTGATTTGTCTTTAAGGAAAAGCTGTTTCAAAACTAAATTGCGGTAGTCTATGAAGATTCTCAGTCATCCAGGTTCGTTTAACTGGGAGTTGAGTCATGGCTACTGGACTTCTTTTTTGAGAGATAGAAACGTTTCGCTGTTCATCCAAACAGCTTCATCAGTCTGAATACAGCTAGTGCAAGAGACCTTCTTATAGTCAGCTTGACCTCTTGTCCCCTGGTCTGATTGGCTCATAAGATGAACAAAGCCTGAATAGGCTCGTTAGGGAGACGTTAGTGTCCATGGCCTTAAGGTAAACAATGGCCCAAGGTGCTGAAACCCATCAAGAATGGGTCGTTAGCTGTGACCTGGTGGTGAAGGCTCCTTGATTTGCCTGGGTACTTTGGAAAGTACAGCCTGATAAGTAGCAGATAGACTATGCCGGAGCCCACCACCTCTGTTGAGGGAGGGATTTTCAATGCTAACATGAATGGCTTCCCTTACTCCTCTCTCAAACCACCTCTCTTCTTTGTCTAATATGTGTACATCCTCATCTTTGAAAGAGTGGCCTTTTTCCTTCAAATGGAGGTGTACTGCTGATTCTGGTCCTGAGCTGTTACCTCTCCTATGTTGGGCCATTCTTCTGTTTAATGGCTGTTTAGTTTCTCTAATGTAGAGGTCTGAACACTCTTCACTGCATTGGACTGCATATACTATATTGCTCCTTTTATGGTTTGGTATTGGATCCTTTGGGTGGACAAGTCTCTGCCTTAGTGTGTTCATGGGTTTGAAATAAACAGGGATGTGGTGTTTGCCAAAAATCCTTTTAAGCTTCTCCGACACTCCCGCCATGTAGGGAATGACCAGGTTCTTCCATCGGGTCTGGGTCTCAGACTGATCCCTTGTTCTTCTGGGATGGCCCACTGCTTTGTTGAAGGCCCACCTTGGATATCCACAGGCCTTAGGTGCTGTCTTCAGGTGCCTGTCTTCCTTCTTCTTGGCTTCTGAGGAGGTGGGGATGCTCTCTCCTCTGTGGCTTAGGGTCCTGATGACTCCTAGTTTGTGTTGTAATGGATGGTGGGAGTCAAACAGTAAGTATTGATCTGTGTGGGTGGGTTTCCTGTAAACTTCTACTCCTAGTCCACGGTCAGGTCTGATGATGACTGCACAATCCAGGAAAGCCAGCCTGTTGTCTTGGGTGTCTTCCCTAGTGAACTTAATATTAGGATCCACTGCGTTGATGTGGTCTGTAAAGGCCTGTACTTCCTGCGTCTTTATTTTCACCCAGGTATCATCTACATACCTGAACCAGTGGGATGGTGTTGTCCCTGGGAAGGTGTTGAGTGCCTTCTTCTCCACTTCTTCCATGTATAGGTTTGCTACAATTGGTGACACTGGGGAACCCATGGCACAGCCATGCTTCTGTCTGTAGAAGTCTCCTCTGTACATGAAATATGTGGTGTTCAGACACAGGTCCAGGAGCAGGCCTATCTGGTCTGGGTTGAGGCGGCTTCTGGAGGTGAGGGTGCTGTCTTCTCTTAGTCTTCTCTTTACCATTGTTAGGGCATCAGTGGTGGGGATGCTTGTAAAGAGCGATGTACCATCAAAGGATACCATGGTTTCCTCTGTATCCAGTAACAGCTCAGGACCAGAATCAGCAGTACACCTCCATTTGAAGGAAAAAGGCCACTCTTTCAAAGATGAGGATGTACACATATTCGACAAAGAAGAGAGGTGGTTTGAGAGAGGAGTAAGGGAAGCCATTCATGTGAGCATTGAAAACCCCTCCCTCAACAGAGGTGGTGGGCTCCGGCATAGTCTATCTGCTACTTATCAGGCTGTACTTTCCAAAGTACCCAGGCAAATCAAGGAGCCTTCACCACCAGGTTACAGCTAACGACCCATTCTTGATGGGTTTCAGCACCTTAGGCCATTGTTTACCTTAAGGCCATGGACACTAATGTCTCCCTAACGAGCCTATTCAGGCTTTGTTCATCTTATGAGCCAATCAGACCAGGGGACAAGAGGTCAAGCTGACTATAAGAAGGTCTCTTGCACTAGCTGTATTCAGACCGAAGAAGCTGTTTGGATGCACAGCGAAACGTTTCTATCTCTCAAAAAAGAAGTCCAGTAGCCATGACTCAACTCCCAGTTAAATTGCAGTAGCGGTCGCAGTCACCTTTCTATTTTCAATTACTCCTCAATGTCTGTGGAGGTAGGGGCATATCGAGGGGGAGTCAGAAGGGTACATCTGCCCCTGGTGCAGCAATCTGGGGGGGGGGCTGGAGAGGGAGCAGCAGGAGGAAGCCATGCACTCTCTTGCCACCCAGCAGTCCTCCTTTCCCTTAAGGCTTGGCAACGGCACCCCCTCTGCCACCGCCGCACCAGGTGAGCAGCAAAGCAGGCAGGCAGGTAGGTGCACAGTGGCCAGGGCAACCTCCTCCTCCACAAGACCCCCCCATCTCCCAAGCGGGAGACCCAGGAGGCATCCGTGCAATGTAGAGGAAAGCGGGGAAGGGGAGAGAAGAGGTTTGCAATCTTGATTTCACAGACTCCCTTTTGGGGGGCTTTGTATGTGCCCTCCCCCCACACACACACACACACACACACACACACACACACTCACCCCACGCCTGCAGGGTTCGGTCCCCCGTTGCTGGGTGGGTGCGATGTGAGGTGGGTGGCAGGAAGGGCGCCAAAATAAACTTTGTCCCCAGGCACTCCAAATCCTGGCTACGCCGCTGTGTGGAGGTTCCCAGTCATCCAGGTGAGGTTATCTGGGAATTGAGTCCTGGCAACTGGAGCTCTTTTCTTGTGGGTTCAAAATGTTTTGTTGCTCATCCAAGAAGCATCCAAGCCTCCCACCAACCTTTCTCAGACTGAAGAAGGTACTTGGATGAGTAGCGAAACGTTTCGATCCCACAAGAGAAGAACTCCAGTTGCCATGACTCAACTCCCAGGTATTACAACAACAATAAAGTTATTCATTCATTCATTATTTCTAAACTTTCTTTTTTGGTAATACCATTAACAACATTTACAAACATCTACATTAAGTAATGCTAAATACTGTGGGAAGAAGACAAAAATCATGACTGCAGAAGAACTACACAACTTCAGTGTTGACAACTGAGTTCTTCTAGAATGGATGTTGGTTGGATCATCAATCCAGATGGAGGCTGAGTCTCGGCCAGCAGTGAAGGATTTAGAAAAGGTCATCCAGTGTAAGGAGGTGTCACGGGAGGCCAAGTCCAAGTCCATCCACTCTCTTGTCTTCCCCACCACCTTGAACGGGGGTGAAAGATGGGCAGTGAAGAAAGCTGACGGGAGAAGAATTGATTCATTTGGAAAGTGGTGTTGGAGAAGAGCTTTGCAGATACTCTGGACTGCCAGAGAGACAAACAAATTGACGCCTCGGGATGTCTCCGGAGGCCAGCGTGTCGAAACTGAGTATATCCTACCATGAGCCCTAACGCACTTAGGTTTTGAATCGCCTTTTGCTTAAAGTCAAATCACCTTAAAAATCACCTACCGCATTTCCAATCTCTTTTTCCGTGGAGCTCCCTTGGCCACATCCCTTTTCGGCCGCTGTGTTGATTTTTCTTGCGGCGGCCACCACGGGGGTGTTTTTTAAACCAATTTCTAGACCGCTTTTTGAAGCGATTTGGCTGAAACTGCGGACACCATTCACCAGTTTTTTTCCAGGTTTCCCCCTCTGTATGCCTTATCCTGCCATCGGAAAAGCGGAAAATTAGCTACATTACTTAGAATGGAAGAACAACGGCATGACGTTACCCTAAAAAAAACCTTCCGAAATAGAAGCAGATGATGGGGAAATGACAGACAAAATCAGAACAAAAAGCGGTTTAGCAAAGTGCGGATGGGGAAACCGGTTCATGAGAATACACCAAGTGCAGAATGCTGAATCGCTTCCATGACCACGTGACTGGGGGAGGGCAGAAGGCGATTCAAAACAAAAAGTGCGGTAGCAGCCCATGAGAAGGCAGGATTCTCTGGAAAAGATAAGGATGCTGGGGAAAGCAGGAGTCAGCAGGAAAGGAGGAAGACCAAATGCGGGATGGACTGACTCCCTAAAAGAACCCCCGGCTTGAATTTGCACGAGGTGAGCTGGGATGTTGAAGGGCTGGAACTTTTGGAGAGGAGTCCTTTAGAGGGGCACCTTATGGATGCATTCACGGTAGTTGTTTTTTAGTATTGTACACTCATTGTGACTACTTTAAATACTGTCTTCTAATGGTTGCAAGCCCCCTTTGGTCTTTTAAAGGAGAAAGGTGGGTAAAAATGTTTTAAATGAGCCAGTAAGTAAGTCATAGAATCATAGAATCATAGAGTTGGAACAGACTTCAAGGGCCATCCAGTCCAACCCCCTGCCATGCAGGAACCCCCATCACAGGACTCCTGACAGATGGCCATCCAGCCTCTGCTTAAAAACCTCCAAAGAAGGAGACTCCATCGCCCTCCTTTGTGGCAGCATCTTCCACTGCCAAACAGCTCTAACTGCCATGAAATTATTCCTAACGTTCAAATGGAATCTTTTTTTCCTGGAGTTTGAAACCATTGCCCCGAGTCCTAGTCTCTTGAAGCCATTGAAAACAAACCTGTTCCCTCTTCAATATGACATCCTTTCAAATATTTAAACATAGCTATCATATCCCCTCTCAGTCTTCTTTTAGAGAGGCTAAACATTCCCAGTTCCCTAAGCTGTTCCTCATAAGACATTTCCTCCAGACTCTCAACCATCCCAGTAGCCCTCCTCTGCACCCGCTCGAGGTTGTCAACATCCTTTTCAAATTGAGGCGCACAGAACTGGACACAGGACTCCAGGTGGGGTCTGACCAGAGCAGAATAGAGTGGTACTATCACTTCCCTTGATCTAGACACGATGGTTCTGTTGATGCAACCAAGAATCGCATTAGCTTTCCTGGGCATCGCATCACACTGCTGACTCATGTTCAATTTGTGGACCACCAAAACTCCCAGATCCCTTTCACAGGTACTATTCTCGATGGTGACTTAGTCCCACATACTGACAACAATGAATGATACAATAGCTAAATTTTGTTCCATGCGGAGGAAAATCCCACCCACCTTTCTCATGTTTGGAGTAGAAAGCATAGCAGGATTCATGTCCAAAGCGGACTTTCAAAAGTGACTTGAACAAAATTCTCATTAGGATATTTTTCAGAATTCTTTCCGAAATAGCTAAAAACACCACTTCTCTGACGGCGTTTCTGACGGGCAGCCTTTCAACTTGCCTGTTTGGCTGTTAAATTGAAAGCCTCTGATAAGAGGAACAGCAGCTTCAAACAATGGGAAGTAGGATAATGCTAAACTCCGTCCCTGCCGCCTCTGCCACTAAGAAAGCAAAACTAACAGTAAATCCCGCTTCCAGCAGTGATGAAAGGAAAAAGGAACATCATAGGGGAAAGTCACTGAATTATGTAAGGCAAGCCGTACATCGTGTAGATGGCTGGGACAACAACAACATAATCAGGGCAGAAGGCTGTGCCAGGGAGACTGGATGTACCACAATAACAAGCTACTTCAAAAGCACACGTGCAGCATAACCTACAAAATCAATATATTCCTCTTCGCACATTACAACGAGTCAGAAGAAGACGTTACCTTTAAAAATTAAGGACTTTCTTAGAACAGCAGGTCTTTTTTACGTTCGCCTCTGGTTCTGTCTGACGGTGAGGGAGGAACCCTTAAAGTCCTGGTTAAATAAGTAGTTTAATTATCTTAACATTTCCATTTGTTTTTAATTTTACCTCTATTTCATATAGCTGCATACTTTTAAACTGAGCAGCAATCTGATACAAGTAAAGGAAGAAGACAGAAAGCCAGTGTTGTTTCAGAAAGAGGAGGGAACGTTTATTTTACTGAACTACAGTTCCCAAAATTCAGGGGCCTGTAGGCTGCAAGATACGTATTTCTCATCTCTGATGTCCATTACTGCGATCTCTAATTTAGCCAGCAATGGAAACTTCAGCTGGTCAAGAATATGGCAGCAGAAACCTAAACCCACACCCGGTTTCAAGCCTAGGAAAGGTACTGTTAAGAACTACAGATCCCAAAATTCCTTAGTCATCATGAGCAGGGCTTGGATCGCCTGTAAAACAACCCAGTTAAACACAAACCAGAATGCTACAGCACAACACAACACGACACGACACGACACAACACAACACAACACAACACAACACAACACAACACAACCCAGTGGAATAAAAGAAAACAAAATGAAGTACAATAAAGCAAAAATTACAAAATCTGTTCCCAATCTATTTGTTGGTTTGGTTTGTTTGTTCATTCGTTCATTCGTCCACTCATCCATTCATTTATATCCCACTTCAATTAGTGCCGAGGCATTATCCTGGGTGGTTACAGCAAATATAATACAAACAGGAAAATCAAAGATAAAAGTAATAGCAAAAGAATCCTTAGTCCTCAGAAGAACAGGTGGCACAAACCAATCATATAAAACCAGAGTGGTTGGAGGAAAACAAGGGGGAATAATCAGCCAGGGTCAGCCATGTGTTTAATTGCTTCCTAAATATCAGCAGGGAGGGAGCTAGAACAGAGCTCCCTTGAAAGCTGTTTCCATAGAGCTGGGCCCACCACAAAGAAGGCTCTGCCTCTTGTAGGAGACTTATGAGCCGTCCTCTGGGTGGCCGCCTGGACCATGTGTATTTTATAGGAATCAATGGGTTCACATAGACTAGGGGTCCTCAAAGTTTTCAAACAGCGGGCCGGTCCACCACCACCCAGACACCACTGGGGGCCAGATCCCAGTCCAAAAGCAGCTGCGGAGGCTGGCTTGCTCACAAAACAGGGGGTAGGTGGGGGGGTTGCAATTGGTCCCAGGGGCGGATTCAGGACCTTGGGGGGCCGCATCCGGCCCCGGGGCCTTAGGTTGAGGACCCCTGACATAGACTTTGTGTTTATTGACTACTTATAACCGTGTCGCTTTAATGTAATGTTGTCTATTAATGCTGTAAGATGTCCTTCAATTCCTTTTGCTCAAATACTTGAACATGTCTTAATTGTACTGGACTGTGTATTATCCCTCGTTACTGTAAGCCACCTTGGGTCCTTTTCCAAGGAGAAAGGAGTAAAAAAGGTGGGGTAAAAATACTCTATAATAATAATAATAATAATAATAATAATAATAATAATAATAATAATAATAATAATAATAATAATAAATAGCTTCATTTTAGTTTTTGTTGTTGATTTATGTATATTTTATTTTATTTTGTACCTTGTATTTTGGTTTTTAAAATGTATTCCTTTGTTTGTTGTTACATGTTGTAAACCGCCCAGAGTAGCCCTTGGTCTAGATGGGCGGTATAAAAGTCAAATAAATAAATAAATAAATAAATAAATAAATAAATAAATAAATAAATAATAATAATAATAATAATAATAATAATAATAATAATAATAATAATAATAATAATAATAATAATAATAATAATAAAATTTTCACCTGGGATGGTCTCGTGGGTTGGGAGGATAGCACTGAGAAAGATGCTGTGACAAGCAGTACAGCCCAAACCGTAGAGGGCTTTGCAGGTCAGTATCAAAACCTTGGCTTTGATCTGGGGCAAAAAGGTCAACCAGTGGGGATGAGTCAGAACCAGAGAGATGTGGTCAAATTTGCTTGCACCCATTCATGGAAAACCTTTGGACTTCTCACTTGGAACTGGCATTCTGATTCTCTGCTTATTTTTCCCTTTGACACAAACATCGGCAGAAAGCCTGAGAAGCTATCCTTGAAGTCTTTATTGGCAGGCCAACATCACAAAAGGCTGTTGCCTCCTGCTTTCAAAGAAAACCCTCGAGCCACGAGCCTGCTGCCCCCACCCGCCAGATTCTTCCACTTTAGAGAGTCCACTGTTGTACAAACTTCAGTTATCCTCATGTCTTGAAAGACACTCCTCGTTCCCAAGTTCAAAGCGTTAACGATTGCCTGGCTTTTCCTGACGAACGCGGCCAACCCTCTGCTTCAGCGAGGAGCATCTCAAACACCAAAGCTTTGCCCACAAGAATTTGGCTAATTTTTGAGGGCCCCGCCTAAACTTCCTTGCACGCTTTTCTTCAATAGATCAAACCTTCACCATCCCTGATTATTCTGATTCAACCAACTTATATAAATAGGACGCTGTCATTTCCCCTGCCTTATGATAATTTTCTATTAGTTACTTTTTTCCTCATTTGTTCTTATTTTGAATTGTTAATACATTTTGATTTATTGTATTTCTGCATATTTGTTTATTTGTTCCTTTTATTGTTATGATTTGATTATTTGGTTTGATTGATTAGTTTTTATTTTCTATTTTAAGTTGCTTAATCTGTTTTTATATTTTGTATTTGCATATGTTTGTAAGCTGCCCGGAGTAGCTTTTTTGTTAGATGGTTGCGGTATAGAAATCAAATAGATAAATAAATAAAATTAAATTTAAAATCTTTGCAGCATTTCTAATGGTCACATTCCATGAGATTTGCTATAGCTTTCCTCCTCAAAACCAAGCACCCACTTTGGAGGGGGACTGGATTGGGAAAATGACATGAGAGGTAAGGGACAAGCATCTGCCCCCAACCAAAACTAACTATTTATTTCACTGATTGATTGATTTCATTTATTTACTTCCCAAGCTTTCAAAGGAGGCTTATGGTGATTTGATGAGTTAAAAGGCTACCAATTCCCCACCCCCACCCCCACAAAGAAGGAGGGAACCTAATCGATGGTTTCTCATAATGCCGGAAATTTAACTCTACCCTTGTTGTTTTTTATTTAGTTATGGTAATTATTCCCCTCCCTTGTGTAACAATTACATCATTTTGCTATGAGATCTCATTTTAAAGGGAGGTCTCAAGTCTGATACCTGGGGGCGGGGGTTCCCCTGGTGCCCAGGTGGGGGCAACACATCTCAAGATGAGCAGTAGACATGGGCACGACTTGGCGAAACTCTCGTTTCCGTTTCCGTTCCTCGTTTCCGTTACGCAACAGAAACGGTAACGACAATTAAGCCGTCAGAACTCGAACTCGAACCGATAAAAGAAAAATTGGGTCTGATTTGTCATTGTCGTTCATGGCATCGCGGCGATCGCGCGATGCCAAGCAGCACAGAAAAAAAGTTTAAAAAAAACCTGATTCCTGGCCAAAAAAAGCAGGCGTAAATATGCATGCCTGAGTGAGGGCACCTACCAGAGGGGTGGTTTCTTGGGGGGGGGTCCCTGCCTCCCCCCCTCCTGTCCTGGGCTGCTCTGGTGGGGGGCATCCTTGTCGTCTCGCCATGCCATGCGGTGCGGGGGGATCCAAAATGGCGACCGCAATTTTTTTTTTGAAATCGTGGTCCAAAAACCCACCAAAGCACCACACAGAAACATGCGAAAATTAGGTATTTTAACTGCCTGAATTTTTACAGTAGCAGCAGTGAGTTTTTCTTGCAATAAACGTCTGTCTCCAATCCCATTGATTTTATTTTATTTTATTTTTATTTTTTTACACCTGCACAATGATGGGCTGGCCATGGGATGGGACCATGCAAATTTTTGGAGCCATTCCACCAATCGCATGGCCACTTGGCCAGGTTTTGACCAAGACTTCTGGGATGTGCCAGTCGGGCATAAAAAGCCCACTATAACCCTAGCCCTAGCCCTAACCCTAACCCTAACCCTAACCCTAACCCTAACCCTAACCCATACGCCAGTACACTGTCCTTCTTAGTGGGTCAGAGGCACCCAGAGGTGCAGCCCACTAACTCACCCTAACCTTACCCATAATAACCCTAAGCCTAGCCCTTGCCCTAACCCCAACCCTAAGCCAGATCTGTACTCGCATTGCACTACACGCAAGTACACTGTCCTTCTTAGTGATTCAGAGGGCGCCCAGCCGAGGCATTCTTCTCTCACCTCGCTCACCAGTCCAAAGTTCCAAAAAACTCTGTATGCCAGTATGCTGTCCTTCTTAGTGAGCTAGAGGCACCCAAAAGAGAGGTGCCTCTGCCAGTGCCACTTGGTACACAATGGCTACACGGTCATGTACCCTTCCTTTTCCCTTTGTAGGGGGCCAGAGGAGGCATCCACCCCAGAGAAGTGCCTCCAGGAGCCTGCTAAATGCCTTCCCTTCGTAGCGGGCCAGAGGAGGCACCCACCCCAGAGAGGTGCCTCCAGGAGCCCGCTACCCTACCCCCCCTAAACCAGTACTAACAACAGATGACAAATGAAACGACAAATTTTTGAAAAATTTTGCGACAAACGGAAACGAGCCGAAATGGGCCGGCTCCAACACACGACAACTCGAAACGTCATTTTTCCTGGTCGTGCCCTACTCTAATGAGCAGCACTAGAAGAGGAGAATCCCTGCTCTCTCCTGTGTGCTAGATTTAACCCATGGGCCCCATTCTCAGCTGACATTGGGAATCATGTTCCCAGAGTGGTTATTTTTGTACTGATTGTGCTTGTGTAATGTAAGTGCACAAAACCCCCAGGAATAAAGGAGGAAAGAAGCTGCTAGGTGCATTGTCAAATTTTCTTTTTAGGATGTTGATAAACTAAGTCTTTGTAGTTTCTAACAATTCTATCAGCATCCCATCTATCCCTGGTGATCTATTTGTTCAAAGTGCTTTCAAACCAGCTTTCACTTCATTTTCTAGAACTGCGAATTCATCATCATACTCTTCCTTTCTTTTCTCTCTTCTTTATAAGTCTCAGTGTATTGTTTCTACTTTGACTTTGTTTCCTCCTGAGCAGATAGTGCGCTTCTCTGTTGGTCATTTAGCATTTCCAATTTAGGCTCAAACTTCTCTCATATTTCTTAGATCTCTTATGCCCCAACCCTTTTTATCTCCTTTGGCTATAATTGTTTTGTGATCTTTGTCTCTATGTGACAGATGCTGGGTTTTGACCCCCTTTCTGTCATATTTTTCTTTTTCTTTTGACCTGTTTTTTAAAGTTTAAAGCATTTTTTCCTGATAACCATCTAGGTTTTTCTTTTTCTTTTTTTACTAGAGGAATTGTACTTTTTCATTTACCCTCTAATAGTATCTCTGATTCCAATCCACAGTTCTTCTCATTCTCAGTAAATTGTACTAATAGAAATCTGTTCTTTTTGTGGACTCAGAAATGTTGTTTAACTTATATTTTTGGCATTATGATTTATTTAATGTTATTTTTTCCAGCTTTACTCAAATGTTGAATATACAGTTTCCAATCAGTCCCAAAATCTGTTCCTGGTCTTGTTTTGGCAGAGAGAATACAGCTTCTCCATTGGATGCATCCAATTATGTCATCTGTTTGATGTCTATATTGACCATCTGATGCTGTCCATGTGTACAGTCATCTGTTCAGTTCTTTGAATAATGTATTTGCAATCCACACGTTGTTGGCGTCACATAATTCTACGAACCTTTCCTTGCTTCATCACTGTCCTCCTAGCTCAAATTTTCCAACAAACATTTGGTTCTGCTTTGTTCGCTACTTCTGCATTCCAGTCACCTGTGCTTGTAAGCGTGTCTTGTTTGGGTTTGTGATCAATTTCCTCCTGGATGCTTGCATAAAACTTTTCAATTTCATCAGCGTCGGTAGCTGAAGCATAGGCGTGAAGGATGGTTAGGAGGATAGGTTTTCCACGGAGTCTGATTGATATGATAAGGTTGGGCTTCACTCCTCAGGAATTCCATCTTCCATCCTCCTAGCTGGGGCAGCCAGTGACAGGGGATGATGGGAGCAGGAACCCAACCACAGAGACACAGGGGCACAAATTCCCCCTTCCTGCTTCATGACATTACATTTGATCTCTCACTTAGTTTTGCAAAATTGCACTTCATTTGGTGTTGCGAAAATCTCTCCCCTCAGCACTCTTGCAGTCCTCTCCGAGTCTTCCTGCCACTCTGCTCCATTCTCAGTGGTTAAAATATGATTTGGGGACCTACAGTTTATAGATTATAAAGAGAAGCATCTCAGAACTACCTGGCCCCATTATCTCTCTCTCTCTCTCTCTCTCTCTCTCTCTCCCCTCCACCCTCCTCCTCATTTACAACCACATACATTTTAATAACTTTCGCTCAATCAATTTTTGGATGGCATTTTTATTTCCAGCGAGCATCCAGTAAATTTTCTTCAGGATTGGCAAGTTGAAAGGCAGAGGAAGGGTTGGAGGAATGTCATTGAAGAGAAGTCACAAGGAGAGATCCCCACAGCTGCTGAGACAAAACAGGCAGCTGCAGGCCAAGCGGTCTCTTCCAAAACCTGAAGAATCAAAAGCCACCAGTCCTTAAGGACAATGTCGAGAGTCCCAACTTAGCATGGTGCATCTTTGGAGGATCATGTTGGAGTGTGTGCAACCTCGCATGCTGCCTCTAGTAGGTATGGCTGGGAGGGACCTTTTCTGGGCTGAGGTGACTGTCAATCTATCCAGCAGTAACCAATCATTCCTACCCTGCCTCTGAGTTCTAAGAGAGCCCCTCCACTTTGCTCTGAGCTTCTTCCCCTCCCCCTTTGTCCATTGGAAGCAGTTGTTCTGCTGAGGCCTGTTGCTCAAAGCACTCATGCTTGTCACTTGGCTGTTTGTTCTGTTCAATTGTAAGCAATGGGACTGTAAATTGTTTCTCCTACCAATGTCTCAGAGTGAGTTATTGAGAATGTAACAGCCAGTTGATGGGGAAAAGGGGTGCAACCAATTGGAGAACTTGAAGCTAATTCTGTTCTGTTAGTCCAGGCATGTCCAAACTTTAGCCCTCCAGATGTTTTGGACTGCAACTCCCACAGTCCTTTGCCATTGGAAATACAGGCTTGGAATTCTGGGAGTTGTGGTCCAAAACATCAGGAGGGCCAAAGTTTGGACATGCCTGTGTTAGTCATTACACGTTTGCTGCTGAGCGAGAGGAATTTTACCAGAAATTGAAAACTCTGCAACAGAGAGACAGAGAAAATAACTGGGGTCAAATAAAGAGTGGAAGGCAGTTAGAAACAAAGACCACACATGGAAAGAAGTACAGTAGTAATTTGCACAAAGTTGGGCATCCTTTAAGAGAGATGGCAGGAAGCCATGGCAAAGAAGAGAGAGTTTATGGCTGTCTGGTACCAAGATCTTTCTACTCTCCTGTCTCACAGCATATGGCAAAAGAAAGTCTTCAGCCTCCCATAAATTAAT
Source organism: Phrynocephalus forsythii (assembly GCA_029282475.1). NCBI lineage: Eukaryota > Metazoa > Chordata > Lepidosauria > Squamata > Agamidae > Phrynocephalus > Phrynocephalus forsythii. Next base: position 91,202,936 of record JAPFRF010000007.1, read on the forward strand.
GCCCACTTCCTTGTATTCTGGAGCAACACATGCACTAAGAACTACCTCAATTTCCTTGGATAAATTTTTATGTCTTAGGTATTAGGTATGCTCTTCATCAGTCATGTATAGAATCAGCAACCCCTCGTGTTCGGAATTACGAAGCAATGCACTTAGATTGAAATGGGGCCAGGCTCCTCTGGAAGTAGGGCTAAGAAAGAGCAGGGCTGTGAGTATGAGGCTTAAATCAGAAAGAGCAGGACAGCCGAAGAGGCTGGAGCAGCTTCAGCCACTGGGACTGCCAACGCCCTTGTCAAACATGTCTAGGGATTTCATAGTCTTTGCACATGCAGTTGAATCTTTTATGTAAAGGATGACAACTCCGTTGAGAAAGATAACTTGGGTTTTGGTCTGAATTTGAACTCAGAGGGACACTTGAACTTTGCAGTTCTGCCAGCATATTTTTTTTTTTTTTTTTGTATTTCTGTTGCTGCTAAGGACCTGGGTGCACAAGTTGTAGCATGTTGTTGTTGCTATAATCGTACATACTGTGTATAACTGTGAATAAGAAGAAACAACTTTAGGCAACAGTGTTTGCAAGGTTCATCAATAGATACTTAAGTAAACAAAGAACCTCATAGGACTCAAAACTTCAAAGGTAGGGATGGGCATTTCGTTTTGGAACCAGTAGGTTACGAAACAAACCGTGCAAGCCCAGGTGGTCCCTGGAACCAGCTGATACACGCAGATCCAATTGCTTTACCTTTCTCTGTCTCACACAGGTTTAAAACCCAACGAGGAAGTGTGCTGCGACGTCATCTGAGCTAGATCTGTGATGCTGGCCAATCAGGAGCTGTGCAGGGACAGGCATCATCCCGCCTCCCTCTCTGATTGGCCAGCAGCACGCTGCAGGAAAGATGACGCTCACTCTGAGACATTTGCAGGAGAGGGGGAAGAAACCCAAAGCATTTCATTACTTACAGCTAGACATGGGCACGACTCGGCAAAATTGTCGTTTCCGTTTTTGGTTATCGTTTCCGTTACGTAACGGAAACGGTAACGATAATTAAGCCATCAGAACTCGAACTTGAACCGAAAAAAGAAAAATTTGGTCGGGTTTTTCGTTTCTGTTTGTGGCATCGCAGCGATCGCGCAATGCGAAGCACAGAAAAAGTTTTTTAAAGGTTTTTTTTAAAAAAACTGACTCTCGGCCAAAAAAGCAGGCGAAAATATGCCTGCCTGAGGCTTTGCCACCTACCAGAGGGGTGGTTTCTGGGAGGTCCCCGGCCTTTCCCCCCCTCTTCCCCTGTCCTGGGCTGCTTCCACCAGGCTGGGGGGCGGTCATCCTCGTCTTGCCATGCCATGCGGTGGGGGGGATCCAAAATGGCGACTGCAATTTTTCTTTTGAAATCGTGGTCAAAAAACACACCAAATCACCACAGAAACATGTGAAATTTATTTATTTTAAATGCAGCAGTAGGTTTTTAATAGCAATAAAACGTTGTATTGATTTTATTTTATTTTATTTTATTTTATATATTTTTAGACCTGCCCATTTGGGTTGGGCATGGGATGGGACCATGCAATTTTTTTGAACCATTCCACCAATGGCATTGCTAGGTTTTTGACTGACACTTCTGGATGTCTCGGAGGGCATAAAAAGCCGAGGCACCTTCCAGAAATCGCAGTCGGGTGTGTGGATGTGGTTGAGGGAGGAGGGCTGGCTGCTGGTGCTGGTGTGATCCGATCGAGATTGAGGAGGGAGGCTGGAGGCTTTAGGATTTAAGTTAGGCAGGGAGGGAGGGAATTGAGTTTAGAAAATAATTTCTTTGATTCCCTGCAGCTTTGTCTGCAGAAGGGAATAGCAGTTTATTCTTTATTTCTTCTCTGGCAGTTTGAGGATTTTTTTCTGATATTGGATAAAGGGGGAGGTTCGACTGGGAGTGGGAGGTGTGGATTTATTTTAAAAATATATTATATACTACCATTTATTTTCTATTTTCCCAACTTCAATTTGCTTGCACACACACACATTTGGGGTGCAAGCCAAGAACAGAACCTCTATCCTAAGTGATATCCTAACTGCCCACTCGCCTGTCCGCCCGCGCCGCCACCTGCCTGCGGCCCCGCCACCGCCTGCCCACTCGCCCGCCCATGGCCGCTGCCCGCCCGTGGCCCCCTGCCACAACCACCCGCCCACACCTCCCCCCGCTGCCCACCCACCCCCCGCCCGCTGCCTAGGGCGCAAAAACTCCTAGCGCCAGCCCTGATTGTGGGATGCCCCTATGCTCTGGGAAGTCAAATCACGCTAAATCACGGTGGAAACGACAAACGGACCCGTTCTGACAAACGAAAACTCGAAACATCATTTTTTCTGGTCGTGCCCATGTCTACTTACAGCTGTGAACAGATCAACAGCAAACAAACAAACTGCTTCGAAGAGACTGAAGAGATAGAAAGGAAGCACTCGGCAGAGAGGTGGGCTGCTCTTTGATTTCAGAGGCTGGGAAGGAATGACTGGTGAGTGCTGAAGCGATTGGCGGTCGCTCCAGCCCAGAAAAGTCCTTCCCAGTCAAACTATAAGCAGCATGCGAGGTTGTCAAAACTCCTGCATTCTGGCAGCAAACACAGGTTTCTTGGCCTAATCTCGGAGACCAATAGAATTACACTGAGCAATCCTGCATATATAGGACCAAAACAGATATGGCTTTGCAGCTAGCGAGATCCGTAATGTTTACAACATGAAAACAGGAGGGGGTGGGGAAATCTCCGTCATCTCCCGCGTGCCTCTGCCCAATTTCCCTTCCAGCTGCTCAGTGCTTTGGAAAAAATAAATTTTGAGGCAGGCAATTGGGAAGTCAGGATATAACTAGCATCAAAACGGTGACCCATGGCAGCGTGACGACAGCCCGCCTTTTTCCCGCTTCATCAAATATTTCTTTGAGGAGCGAAACAGGCAAGAAACAAACTCTCCCATGATTGCTATTGAGAAGGAGATGGGGCCAGGGAGGAGAGAGAGAGAAAAGCATTGTAGGTGAAGAGCAAATTACTCGGGCAATTCACCAAGCAATTTTGAGGATGTGCCGCTGGGATAATATATTCTGAGTGGCGAGAATTTCATTTAATTCTCTCTCGTAGGGGAGAAGGCTTCCCAGTATTTTGAGTCACACCTGCCCCCGCCTCTGCCCCCTCCCCCGGCAGCTGCGACTTCTCCTTCTCCTCCTTGTTGATCTTGTGGAAGGGGCTGACTCATCATCAGCCCTGAATGGGCATTTTGAAGGAAGCAAATGAATTCCACCACCACCCGACTCCAGCCCCGCCATCGCCGCCACCCCACAAATTCTCCTGTAGGGCTCTTGATGTTGTCAAATATTCTCCATACATTGTCTACATCCCAAGTGGTCTCCAAACCGGCAAAATATTGGCACTCGAGCTGGAGACGTGAAGAATAGACAAATGATTCCACAACTGTATCTGGGCTGGTTGTTCAGCATGAGACATCTCCCCAGGCAGGATTCTATTTCCAAGCCAGCTTTGGTTTTCTTTAATGAAGGTCTCTATCTTGGTGTATGTTTCTTTTCTTTTCCTTCCCAAAGCTGAGCCTCAGCACATGTGGCAGATGATGGAAGGCCGGGCGATGAGCAGGTTGCTTTGCACAGATGGAAGGTTTTCTGCGTTCCCACCAAGCACCATCCTTGCAACCGGGAGGGCCATGGAAGCTCAGACGTTCCCTACCAGTGAGGAGAAAGAGGAATCGGCTTCAGATTTATCCCACGAATGTGAACATTCAAGCATATTTAAGGACAAGCAGAAGCCTGTTGAGGGCAGGAGGTTTTGAGGAACACTCATCTGTTGGGTTGCCAAAGGATGCCGAAGACTTGATGGGCCGTAACAGCAACAGAAGCCTGTCGGTTTCAGATGCATGTGTTACATTCAGAACATCCCCATAGAATGGCTCTAGCCCATTGCTGCCCAGTTGGCAACAACGGAGAAGCGATGATACTTACAAAAGTTTCCTTCAAAACCCAGACTCAAAGTGCAGCACCATTTCCCAATCTTAGGCCAGAGCAGGATAAATGGCAGCCTTACAAGATGTTGGAATACCTCTCTGGTTGTCTTTCTTCATTCGACATGCTGGCTATATTTGTTGAGATGGCAGTGCGACCGTACGACATCAGGAGGGCGACAGGTTTTCATTCCTTTACATCAGTGGTATCCAACCTTTAATGAGTCATGGCCCCCTCTTATGTAAATAGCCCAGTAATTATAGCAAGCGCCTGCCACGTTGGAACAAAAGGCATTTTTAACAGGGTCAAGGCATCCCTTCCCAGGAAGCAGAATCTTCTTTCACCCTCAAAAGTCCTCTTTCTCCTACAGGCACATGTGTGCTAACTTTAATATCCCACTCCAAAAAGGTCAAGAAGGACCTTACTTAACATTGGCTACAACAGATATGAGAATCTGTGAACCCCCCCAAAGCCCTTTAAAACCCCTTGGATGTCAAAACCCCTTGGTTGAGGAACACTGCTTTATAATCCTAGCCAACAGCATCCCTTCTCCTTTGGTTCCCTAGACCAAATACACCCCATGGCTCTTCACATTTACATCACCAATGAAACCTGCTTTCTGCTCCTTTAGCAGTGATGATGATGATGATGATGATGACGATGACAATGACAACAACAACAACAATGATGACGACGACGGCAACAACAACAACAACAACAACAACAATGATGAGTCCTGCTGTACTAAACCGCAAATGCACATGAATGGAAACATTGGTAAAATAAGAACATGAGGTACCGCTGGACTCAAACTACCGGAAAAGAGATTCAATGTAAGCAATAGGAAGAACTTCCTGACAGTTAGAGCTGCTCGGCAGTGGAAGATGCTGCCCCAAAGGAGGGTGGTGGAGTCTCCTTCTTTGGAGGTTTTTAAGCAGAGGCTGGATGGCCACCTGTCGGGAGTCCTGTGATGGGGGTTCCTGCAGGGCAGGGGGTTGGACTAGATGGCCCTTGAGGTCTCTTCTAACTCTATGATGTGGTGATTCTATGAGCAGAATCATCCACGTGATGGCAGGACAGGGTGCATAAATAAGAACAAATGGTCTGTCTGTAGCATATTTTATTTATTTATTTATTGATTTGATTTATTTTATTTTTATACAACAACAAAAAAATCTGGACCAGACGGCTTTTCTACTTTGCTTTCGGCAGTGTGGATATAGATGTGGAAGTTGCCCCAATGTTCTAACAGATGAAATGAGAAGATAAAACAAAAACACAAAACCCCTGTATGTGTGTGTTTGTGTATGTGTGTGAGTGAGTACATGGGAACTGGCTAGGAGAGCCTGCCTGGGAACAGTGTTTTGAAGATAGCTGTGAATTGCTATAATTGCACCCAGCTGGCAGTATGACCAGGTTGCCGGCTGCTGCTGCTTCTTTCCCTGCAGAGAACTGGTGCTACAGATGGCACACTACCAATCCTGTTGGTCCATCTCTGTCCATCAGTGTTTATCTAGTTCCAGAGAGGTTTGGGAAAGCTTTAGCTCACTCGCTGTCAGAGAATGAAAGCCCCAGGGAGCATTTGGGAGAGAAGCCTTTTCCTCGGAAAGCCAATGAGACTGAAGGCCACCATGGCAGGCATCCGTCTCCTCAACTGGGACTGTGAGTTCACCCAGGCCGAAAGGAGAAAAGGCTTCTCAGGGATACAGTCAACAGAATCACCTCCTGCCCCTGTAGGTCCTCCGGTCAGGCCAGAAGAAGAGCTGGAAGTTTCTAAGCAGGATCAGATGGATAGATAGATAGATAGATAGATAGATAGATAGATAGATAGATAGATAGATAGATAGATAGATAGATAAGGAAGGGAGGAAGGAAGGAAGGAAGGAAGGAAGGAAGGAAGGAAGGAAGGAAGGAAGGAAGGAAGGAAGGAATTTATTTGAAAGGAATACAGTAGATAGATAGATAGATAGATAGATAGATAGATAGATCAGGAAGGGAGGAAGGAAGGAAGGAAGGAATATATTTGAAAGGAATACAGTATTTATTTATTTATTTATTTATTTCTTACACTTATATACCGCTACCTACTTCCCAACGAGAACTCAGGGCGGTTCACACAAAAGAAAACACAGAAGGCAAAGACAGCAACAGCGGCAGGGGCAGACTTACAGCATGTGGGCAGGGAGAAAAAAAAAACCCTCTAGTCATTTTTAAAGGCGTCCTTGAAAAGGAGAGTCTTCAAGCCCTTTCTAAAAGACGCCAGCGTTGGGGCCTGCCTCAGCTCGCTGGGTAGCTTGTTCCACATAGGCGGCACCGCCACCGAGAAGGCCCGCGCACGAGCCACCCTCGGAGGGACCGTCTGCAGCGAGAGGGCCAGAGATGAACGGGTGGGTCGGGCCCGATCTAATTGTCGGTGAAGCCGCTCTGCCAAATAAACAGGGGCCAAGCCATGGAGGGTTTTGTAAGCCAAAACCAACACCTTGAACCTTATTAGTAACCAGTGGAGGCGAGCCAGGATGGGAGTGATGCGGTCAAAACGACGCGCACCAACCACCAGCCTGGCCGCCGCGTTCTGGACCCGCTGCAGTCTCCGAACAAGGTTCAAGGGGAGCCCCATGTAGAGGGCGTTGCAATAATCCAGCCTCGACATGACCAATGCCTGTACCACTGTCCTCAGGGAGCTCTCGTCAAGGTACGGGCGAATCTGAGCGATTAACCTTAGATGATAAAAGGCCGACCTGGTCACGGCTGATACCTGGAGCTCCAGGGTCAGACCAGGATCCAGGACGACGCCCAGATTCCTCACTCTTTGCGCCAGCTGGAGGGCGGACCCATCCAGACTGGGAAGAGGGCCACAGTACCCATCGGGGCCGCCCCCAAAGAACAAGACCTCCGTCTTTCCAGGGTTGAGCCGGAGTCTGTGGGTCCTGGTCCAGTCCAAAACTGCAGCCAGGCAGCGATCAAGGGTCTCGACGGCCTCCACTGCACAGGTGGAAAAGGAGAGATAGCTGCGTGTCATCAGATAGACTCCAAAACTCCGGATGATCTCGGCCAGCGGCTTCATATAGATGTTAAAGAGCATTGGGGAGAGCGGACCCCTGAGGCACCCCACAAGAGAGTGTCCAGGAGCCGACAACTCACCCCCAATAAGGCCCTCAAGGAAGAACGGAGCCAGCCAAAGGCCGAACCCCCAATCCCCACCTCCGAGAGCCCGCCCCAGCAGGATAGGACGGTATCAAAAAGCTGACAGGTCGAGGAGGACCAGCAGAAGAGCAACCCCTGTCGGCCCCCTCAACAGATCATCGTAGATAGAGGGCCGTCTCTGTCCCATGCGGCCTGAACCCAGATTGGAAGGGATCCAGGACATGGTTCTCCTAGACTAGACCACCTTGCCCAAAAAGGGAAGATAGATAGTTGGACATCCGCAGCCAAGCCAGATCTTTTAATAATGGGACCGTCTCCTTCAGCAGACTGGGAAAAATCCCGTCCCTGAAGGATAGGATAGATTTTGGCATGCTCCCCCTGCGATCTTAATCAGCCAGGACGGGCAAGGGTCGACGGAGAAGCCGAGGCCTGCAGTGTCCCAGGACCCTGGAGGCCTCCTCAGATGTTACAGACCCGAACTCAACAAACCGGGACCGAGGCGGCCCAGTATCGGACACTGGGGGCTGGATCAGGCAAGCGTCCAGCTCAGAACGAATCTTGGTTTTAAAATAGGGAATGACTCACTAGTGAAATCACTAGGAGGAAGGCGGACCAGGATTGGTGAGGTCTCGAACCACCCGGAACAACTCCCGCGTGGATCGAGGATTCTCAGGGCAACAAAGGATAGCTAGATAGCGACTGGTCGACGCCTTTAGCAGAAAGCCGTCCGAGCGTTCCGCCATCTGCTCTCTAGCCTTCTCCGTTCCTGATTGCCCGCAACTCCTCGGTAAACCAAGGAGAAGAGCGGGCTCGGCACCGGATCAGGGGGCGATCCGATCACTTCCTCAAACCACCTTTTGACCAGGAGAATCATCCAGACCGTCTGGTAGAACCCCAGGGCCTCCGAAAACCGTGCAGGGTCCAGGATAGGGCCCTGCCCCCTGCGGGGTGGGGTGGTGATTGCCAGGGAGAAGGTCAGCAGATAATGATCTGACCATGACACGGGACGGACCAACAGGTTGCCGACCCCCAGATCAAAGCCCGTCGATGAGGAGGCAAAAACCAGGTCCAGGGTATGTCCTCCCTTGAGTGGGACCGATGACAAATTGGGACAGGTTCATGGAGGCCATGGACTCCATGAACTCCAGAGCTGAGTCCACCCCCGGCATGCACGTTGAAATCCCCCAACACCAAAAGGCGGGGGATCTCACAAGTGCCGCCGAGATGAACTCGGAGAGCTCTGGCAGGGAGCGTGCAGGGTCGAGGGAGCTCGGTACACAAGCACAATCCCAAACCTGTCCCTCTGTCCCACCACAAGGTGAAGGCATTCAAGCCCCGGGCTCACCAACATCGCGGATCTGCTGACATGAAAAGAGTCCCTGTACACAATGGCCACCCCCCCCCCCCCCCCCGGCCTGCCCAGCTGCTGAATGGAGAAACCCTGGGGCCGAAGCAGTGAGAGGAGGCCCCTCCCGGCCACCCAGGTCTCCGTAAGAAATGCCAGGTAGCTCGCTCATCCACGATCAATCGTGGAGGGATCTTATTATGAACCGACCTGGCATTGATCAGCAAACAGGACAGGCCGGGGGCACAGACGGGCTGGATCCCTGCCATTTGACAGTGAGCCGGCGGGTCAGAGCACGGGACAGGCCGGAGATGCCTGTCCCGAGATCTTCTTATCCGACCGGCCCGCCAGCCCCAAGCGTACTTCCCGTGGCCCGACACCACCCTGATGGGACAGCCTGCAGGCTCCATAAGATGGATTAAGACTAGAGCCAAAAGCCACAAATGTGGCAAACAAAACAAAGCAATACAATAACAATACAACCAAGAAAATACAAATCAATATAATACAATAAAATAACCCATTAAACAATAGAATAACCCACCCACACCCACCAAGTGACAATGATAAAATAATTAAATAACTAAAAAAAAAAACAAATAGAACAATTACAGACACTTAACCGGCCAGCGGATGAGCAAACAGGAGAGGGGAGATAAAGCTCAGATAAATGCGGGTGAACCAGCATAATATAAGATGACAACACTGAAGCCACCACCCAGCAGCTCTCAAAGTATAGTCCCCATAGGAGATTGGGAGGTGAAAAAGAAAAAGAATGCCACCAGCCAGACCATGGCCGAGTTCCAACAGATGGTAACTCCCCCAAATGGTAATCCTGGAGGGGGGGGATACAGCGCCGACGGCCGACCTACCGCCCGGGTCCCAGCGAAAATGCTGCGCTTTCAGCAAATGATGGGAGGGGGAAAAAAACCCCTCAGTCCCTTCCACGGGAAAAACCCACCACCCGAGGATCCCTTCGGCTACAGCTCAGGTCCCCCAGATGGCAACCCCTGGACAAGCCAGGGAGGGGGAATAGGGGAGGGGAGAGATGGACGCTGACGGCCGCCAACGCAGGCCGCATAGCCGACCCTCCACCCAAGAGTCCTTCAGCTTCGGCTCGCGCCCCCCCCCAGATGACAGCCCCTGGACAAGCCAGGGGAAAGGAGGGGGGGATAGATAGATAGATAGATAGATAGATAGATAGATAGATAGATTAGGAAGGAAGGAAGGAAGGAAGGAAGGAAGGAATAGATAGATAGATAGATAGATAAATAGATAGATAGATAGATAGATCAGTAAGGAAGGAAGGAAGGAAGGAAGGAAGGAAGGAAGGAAGGAAGGAAGGAAGGAAGGAAGGAAGGAAGGAAGGTAGAAGAGATAGATAGATAGATAGATAGATAGATAGATAGATAGATAGATAGATAGATAGATAGATAGAATCTATATTTTCCTTCCTTCCTCCCTCCCTCCCTCCCTCCCTCCCTCCCTTGAATGTGCCTATTAGCAAAAACAAAACGAAGCAAAACAAAACCACCCACATTATTGTTCTTATTAAGGCTAAAACCAAGCAAACTCCCCTAACCCCTACATCATGTGTAGAAAACTGTTTACTTTTCTGCATGGGGGCTGGAGAGGAAGGGTGATCTGAGCCCATTCTTCCCCAAGGCATTTATTCAAGAGCGGCTTTGGAAAAAATAATGCCTTGGTTCATCTGATCATGTCAAAAGGCACGGGGATGCAGACAAGTTGCACAAAGGTTACCTTTCTCCACGCATGAGAGAACCGTGAGAAACACAGAGGCTGACCTCAGCAGCAGCACAGGAGAGCTTTCAGGTGGATAAAGAATGATAGAATTAAACAGGGGTCAAGCTACAAATATTCAAAGATCTGATCTAACTCTTCCTTTGACCAGTCCTTGCAAAAACATGGCATGAAGGCTGTAGCAAAGAACTCATGGTGTGTCATTCTGTTCAACGTATTATTAGGCATACGCCTTCGTCTGTCTTTTCCTCTGAGTTTGCTTAAGAGGAAAAACACTGAGTAATGCTACATTTCCTTAGATGTCGGTGTGTTTCAAGACCAGGAAGATCAAATGTCTTCTCTGTAGTGCCACTGGGGAAGGTTTCCAGGTATTTCGTTGGCTTCATTGTTCTATATGTATATGGAGGGATGGAGTTTCTGACACCAGTCTGATTTATGTTTTCTTCTGGGGAGGATTTAGGCTGAAATTATTGTCAAAGAGGAAATGGAAGATTTTGTTTCTAAAAATAATAGGCAGGCCTTTTCTGAAGAAGGTTCTGTAAATGTCAAGGAGATAAGTTTGGAGAAATCCTTAATGTTTTAATTTGCGATCTAGGATGGCCACACAGCTCTCATCTGACTAACGCTGATACTTCACATCCATCTCATCGCTGTTCGCGGCCCCGCTGGGCACCGGTACGAAGAAATCTAACCACACGTCCATTGCGGGACGAGGGGAGTTTGTCCCGACCACGCCCCCTGAACTGCAATCTAAGCAGGATGAGAGATTCCCTTCCCTGGCCCCGGGAATCTCCTCATCTCAGTTCTCGTTCCAAGATGAGTGCCCGTGAGGTAAGGCTCCTCACGCAATGTGCCATTCTCCATCTAGTGGCAGGAGTGCGAAGTGCCATTCGCCAGTACATTCCCTATGGAGTCAGCAACACAGTGCAGAGAGATTAAAAGACAAATGCCTCAAACTTAGCTCCGTAACGCATTGAAGGCAAGGCTTCGGAGAATCGAAACATCGGAAAACGGAAGGTCGGGCCGGAAAAAACCCGGAGAACAAAGGCATGGAATTTCACATCTCATCATGGAATGAGGACGTGCGGAAACAGTCATGCCAGTATCATCCATCATGCCCATGTGTACACGGGAACAGGGACAGAACCGCAAGAAGACCACATGACCGCAACCAACATCAACACACAACAAACTTCCTCCCGGGACGAGAGTGGACGTGAAGTAACCATCTAAGTGAAAAACAGATCGGTCTAACCCAGGCATGTCCAAATTTCAGCCCTCCAGATGTTATGGACCCCAACTCCCACAGTCGTTTGCCATTGGAAATATAGGCTTGGAATTCTGGGAGTTGTGGTCCAAAATATCAGGAGGGCCGGTAACCTCCTGGAAGAACATCTGCTAGTAACATGTCCTATGAAGCAGCTGTTGGAATGATCATCTGCTTCACAAAGAGTGCCATGGACATATTGGACAATTTTCCCCCCAATGGGTTCTTCCCATTAGGACATGTAGGCAGGAGATTATATTGGTTGATTCTGTCTGAAGAGGTTTAGTCAGTAGAAAGCTAATGTACTGTGTAGAGCAGGCATCGACTCATGCCCATGTGTGTAAAACAGCATCTCAGTTTCGGTCAAGTTTTGTCTCCAATAGCATCTTGTATAAAATAGTTGTCAAAAAAATAACACCTTTCTCCTCTGTGAAGCTAAGGAAACACACATACAACAGACACAAAATGATGAGCCAATAGCTCCCAAAGACGCAAGTAACCCATTTAGAGCCACTCCATCTATTAGTTCACGCCAGAAGACAGCAGTAATTGCATTTCTCAGTATTGTGCCTTTTTTGTGGAAAAACACCACCAAAGCTGTTTTAGAAATGGGCAACATTTCTCCGAGATCAGAAAGATAAATTGAGAAGGATAAATCCTTTCGCCCCCTCATTTATCCTCGGAAGACAACCCTGCCAAGGGTTTGCACAACCACAATCTTGAAGCAATAACTCTCGAAAATGGAAGCATTTGCCGTCCTTCAGCTAAGTGCCTGTGCCCTGGAAGTCAGCTGCATTCTGATCTGCAAGTACTCCGTGCATTATCAGCCAGGAAGAAGACGAAATAATAATGTGTGTCATTTTTATTTGACAAAGCGCAAACAGAGGATGCGTTGCTCTGTTGCCCCTCCATTTCCACATGCACTGTAATTATACTCAGCCGTGTCTTCTGGGAAGAGAAACAAGACATATCATGATGGGGGTGGAGGGAAGCAAAAATGGAGAGAGAAAAGGAAACTTTTCCTGTGAGTGGATTAAAAAAAACATGGGTCCACATTCACTTCAGCCTCATAAGCAAGGAGGAAAATGTCCAGGCCATCATGAAGTTGAGTTTTCAGGTTTTTACACACTGCTGGCTTTAATTCAACAACATCATAGAGCAATCCTGTGAACGAGTGAGTTCCAAAAGATCCGATCATTCACAGCTCTGCTTGGCTCTTGCAAACCCAAAGCCATGGCTTCCGTGAAGGGGTCAATCAATTTCATGTTTGCTCCTCCTCTCTTCCTAGTTCTTTCCACTTTTCCCACCATGATTGTCTTTCCTGGAGAGTTCTGTTTTCTCATGATTTGACCAAAGTACAATAGATTCCATTAGCCATTTTTTTTGTTTCTAAAGAGAGGCCATGTGATTTGGCATTTATCTCTGTTCGGCACGTATGGCCCATAAAACTCTCTTCCAATAATAAATTTTGAATCCATCAAGTTTGTCTTCTTGACTTTCTAAATTGCTATATAGCACCGTGTTGTAGGCACCAGGTGTTGGGGATTTGATTCCCCACTGTGGCTCTCTGGCAAGGGTTAGTATTGATGATTCAGAGAGTCCCTTCCCACTCTGCAGTCCTAAGATTTATATAATATAATATAATATAATATAATATAATATAATATAATATAATATAATATAATATAATATAATATAATATAATATTGCATGCATTGCATTGCATTGCATTGTACTGTATTACTTCATGACTAGAGATGGGAATGAAATGAATTTTTTTTCATTTTTCATTTTTCATTTCATTCCTAATGAAACGAAAAATGAAAGGACCCATCAAAGAAAAACGAAACAAAACAAAATGAAAATTTTTGGTTGATTTCCTTTCATTTTTTATTCCCCCAGTCGGGTGTGTCTTCACCTACCTGTAGTTTAAAAAAAAATTGAAAAATGAAACAAAATGAAAAATGAAACAATTAAAAAAAACCCATTCATTTCTAACAAAGCAAAACAAAACAAAACAACCTGAAAAATTAAACAAAATGTGATTTTGGCGTTTTGTGCCCATCTTTATTCATGATGGTTAGAGCTGTTCAGCAGTGGAATAATATGCTGCCGTGAAGGAGGGTGGTGGAGTCTCCTTCTTTGGAGGTTTTTAAGCAGAGGCTGGATGGCCATCTGTCGGAAACACTGTGATGGGAGTTCCTGCATGGCAGGGGGTTGGACTAGATGGCGCTTGAGGTCTCTTCCAACTCTAGGATTCTATGATTCTGTTCTATTCTATTATGTTGCCACTGTCCAGTTTTCTTATCCACACTGTAACTGGAAAAGCCATGGTGTCGATGCTCTTAGCTTTGGTCTCCAGTAGAGATGGGCACGACTCAAAAAAATAATTTTTCATTTTTTGTTTTTCGTTTAGGGGTCCATTTTGGTTCGTTTTCATTTTGGGGGTTTTTTCACATTTTTCATTTTCGTTTGATAACGAAAAAACAAAAACGAAAACAAAATTTTTTTGTTTCATTAGCATTCTTTTCAATGCAATGTGTCTGCCGTAACGAAAACGAAAAATACGGCAAAATTTTTCATTTTGTTTCCGTTGTCATTTTGCTTCCGAAAATTTTTTTGTTTTTGTTTTCGTTGCAAAACGAAATGAAAAAACGAAAATGAAAACGAAAATTTTGCTGAGTCGTGCCCATCTCTAGTCTCCAGTGATGCTTCCTCTTCCTCTTGCTAATCTTTTCTAATTCCTCCCTTGCTGCCCTTCTGCATTTCAGCCTTGCTCCGATTTCTTGTCTTCATTCTCCCTATGGATTGGCGATTGAACCGAGGTATAGAAAATCTTCACCTCAGGAGATCATAAACCGTTGAAAAATTCCTCCATTTGGCCATTCGTCACAAGTCTGTAGAGAACCGTGGGGGGTTATCCTCTTAAAATAAAAAGCTCGTGTTTTCTAGCTAGGAGGACCAGAAGGGAAAGAGCTCTGAGGGGAAGCAGCCCACCATCCATTTTGTTGCTCCATAGGCGTATCTGTGATATCTACCCAGTGTAGTGTAGTGGACAGAGTGACGAACTAGGACTCCGGAGGACAGGGTTCGATTCCTCGCTCGGCCATGGAAAGTCACATAAGATGGAAGCGTGTGGGAGACAAAAATGAGGCTTTAGGGTGGCAGGGTAGGACTCAAGGCTGTGCTCCTCTCAGGAACGTTAAATCCAAGTGTACAATTTCTCCATACATCGTTTACAAAACCTCGCCTCTTTCCCTTGGCAGCCGTTGGCTTTAAATAAGTAGAGGGGAAAAAAGAAATTAAAGAGAGGAAATGGGAAGTCAATTAAAATCAAAAGGTGCTTAGCAAAACAGAAAAACATGCCTGCTATTTTTGGACACAAATTGCACTGGTTGTTCATGCATCCAAGCCCTGTCTAAATTAAGAGCCTGGCACAATTAAAAATGGCAACTTTTAACTGGGGCTTCTGCAATTGATAATACAAAAGCACCAGACGCTGTCAAATCGATTGGTAGCACGAGGAAGGCAAAATTAAAGTGCAGGTTTCATTTCTCCCCTTTTTTACCCTCCAAAAGTATATAAAATTGATCAACCATTTTTTGTTGCTGCAGTTTGAGCTGAATGTCCAATTTTTTAAAACATTTTTTTTGCAGGCTTCTTTTGTCAAAATGGCAAAATCAATGTCAACTAATGATGACACTGGGCCAAAGGGAAGCAAATAATTTCAGAAGGCACTCAAGGTGTCCCCAGCTAAATGGAGCCTCCTGCTGCAGATGCAGTGTATCGGGTAAAAGCAGAACAATTAGTGATGATGAGATAATTGTCTTTTTTTTATTGGTGGCGATTTAATGGGCATTTAAAGAAAGTATTTTAAAGGGAATGGACAAATTAGGTGGGCATGTTTGTCTACATTTGGCATAAAAGCTAAACAGAACTTCCACAGCCCAATGCAGCTAGAATCATAGCTGTCAATGGGACCAGACACCACTTTTAAATAATAATTCCCATTCATTTCTGTGAGTCAACTTTAGCTGGGACCACCCTTGCCTTTAGTCTGCAAAGCCTGGGGCCTGACCTGCATCATTTCTCCAGCAGGGAAAAGGATCTTGGTTTTGCAACTTTTCCCCATCTGGGAACCGTCCTGCGGAAGCCGATCTGTCATTATTATTTCTTTTTAAAAAAAACACACAGCGAAATTGATTTATGTAAATTAAACAGCAAGAAAATACCAGCATTCCAGTCAGGAGGAGAAATGGTGCTTTTACAAGTTCAATATTTCACACAGATTATTCATTCTTCTTTGTGAGCTATTACCTCTTTGCCTGCCCTTATATTTTTACTGATAGCATTAAATGCTGGATGTAGGCAATATCTTTGATCTATGGACAATTTACAACACACTGGGTCATGCGCGCACACACACAGAGAGAGACAAGGCCTTGCTGGCTCCCTCACTTTCATTTTCTTATCTGCTTGCACATAACAAAAAAATGGGTGTGCGGGAGACATGAGCTACCGTTGTTGGATTTATCTCCATCTGATAGGCAGTCTCCCTCTGGAAATTCTTAGACAGCAAGCACCTCAGACATAGATCAGTTGCACCTTCATGTCCAGCTAGAGACATTAACGTGAATTTTGCCCGTGGCTCTGGCACTCTTGTCCAGTGGTCAGGAGACCAGACGTTCCAGAAATCAAGACTCTTAGGTCTTTCAAAGAGATTCAACAGAAGGATCTCTGGAAAACAAACAAAAAGGCCATTATCCCATGTCCACCTCGTACTGCAACAAACTAAAATGTGTAATATACATCTTGTTGCGTTCACATGGTTTTGTTGTGGTTCCTGCATCCCCAAGGACGCACTTTATTGTTAACGTAATTTCTGTGACCCCACTGACGGGGTCCGCATCAACGTGCAATTTGTTTTGTTTTCCCACGGAACTATTTTTTTTTAAAAATCAAAACCCAATAGGTAGGTGTTGTGTTCTTAGTGTAACCCGTGAATTGCCTGAGTTTGGAATATATTAATAAATAGAAAGGAAGGCTCCGAACTGACCTGAGCTCCAGCCAAGCTCTAGCCGGGCCCCAGCCGGGCGGGGCCTCATCAAGCTCCCAAGGAGAGGCAATGGGAGACAGGTGTGGGATGTGGGAGCTGGAGGCTGGAGAATAACTGAAGGGCAGGATTCTGGCTTGTCCAATTGGGGGGCCAGCAGGCTGTTTAAACCATCCAATGGCCTGCCATGGGGTGTGTATATAAACAGGCCCTTGGGGCCCTTTTAGCAGTGCTTTTATCCCTTTGCAACGTGTGCCTTGGCTATGAATAAAGAGCTGAAATTCACTTGGGCATCGCCTGGTTCCATCTGACCCACTACACAACAGTAGGTATTAGAGATGGGCACGACTTGAAAAAATTTTTTTTCAAGTTGTCGTTAGTCGGGCCGGTTCCGTTTCGGGTCGTTTCCGTTTTTTGCGAAAATTCACAAAAATTAGTCATTTCCGTTTTTTGTCGTTTTTCATTTTTGTTAGTACTGTTTTTGGGGGAGCGGGCTCCTGTGGGCACCTCTGTGGGGTGGGTGCCTCCTCTGGCCCGCTATAAAGGGAAGCGGGCTCCTGGAGGCACCCGTGGGTGCCTCCTATCCTCACCCACTAGGAAGGGGAAGCAGGCTCCAAGAGACCCCTCAACATGGGGGTCTCCCCTCCTCACCTGCTGCTGCAAAATGCAAGCATAGCCATATGGATGTGCATACCAGTTGCAGACAGTGAGACTAGTGATGGCAGTGAACCCAGAGCCATAGGGTGATGCCTAAGGCTCTCGCACCACCATGTCTCACAAAGAAGGGAATTGTTAAAAAAAAACCTAGTGCAATGCAAGTAGATCTGGCTTAGAGTTAAGGTGGGTTAGTGCAAGGGCTAGGGTTAGGCTAGTGATGGGTAAGGTTAGGGTGGGCTAGTGGGTTGCACCTCTGGGTGCCTCTCTGACCCACTAAGAAGACAGTCTGTGACGTATGGGTAAATAAGGAGTCAAGGATTAGGGTTAGGGTTTAGGGGGCTAGGGCAGGTTTTAGGGGCTTTTGGCACATCCCAGAAGTCTCCATGGCCAAGTGGCCATGCGATTGGTGGATGGCTCCAAAAATTTGCATGGGTGCATGGCTGGCCACTAAGCCAGCCCATCATTGCGCAGGTGTAAAAAAATTAAAATAAAATAAAATCAATGGAGGACAGAGGAGGAGAGGAGAGACATTTTGTTGCAAGAAAAAACCCACTGCTACTGTGAAAAATCTGGCAGTTTATAAATTTTTTCGCGTGTTTCTGTTGTGCTTGTGTGTTTTGGGGGGGGATTTCAAAAACAATAGGGCGTCCGCCGGGATTTTGGATCCCCGCCCACACCGCATGGCATGGGAGTCCGGCTGCCCAAGGGGGAGGGGGACCCCCTCCAGAAACCACCCCTCCGGCAGGTGCCCTGCGCCCTTAGTCAAGCAGGCATTTTTCCCCCAGCTTTTTTGGCGGGAATGGGTGGGGGAGAGTTTAAAAGTTTTTCCTGGGCAGGCCATGCCCCCGCCTCTTCCTCCAGCGCCGGGAGCTGGCGGGTCTCGCGAGACTGGGCTTTTGCTGGCTGCCTGCTGAGCCTCCGGCGAGTCCCACCAGAGCAGCCCAGGCTGGGGGATGGGGGAGGCGGGGGGACCTCCAGAAACAACCCCTGGAGGAGGTGCCCTGAGGCACGGCAGGCATTTTCCGCCTGCTTTTTGGCGGGAACTGGGTTTTTAACTTTTAAAAACTTTTTTTCTGTGCCGTGTGGCATCGCTGGCTCAGGCGCGCGATGCAAGGAACCGCCCACGACAAATCAGACCAAAATTGCGCGTTCGCGGTTCGAGCACCGAAGTCTGGCAGAGTAATTCCGCCGTTCCGTGGAGTAACGGATACGAGTAACGGAAACAGAAACGGGAATACCGCTAAGTCGTGCCCATCTCTAGTAGGTATATCAGTAGTACAGTGGACCCTCGTATAACAAACGGTTTGTATAACATAAAATCTGTACAACATAAAAAATTCCGGAGATAGGGGAAATTTGCTTAACAGAATCGCCTATGGGGCGAATCCATACAACATAAAAATTGTCGCGCTTAGGGATTACTCTGTTTTTAAATGCATTCCTATGTGAAATTTGTATAAAGGAAATTTTGCTTAACATAATTTCATTTGGAACAAATTAATTCCTTTATACAAGGTACCACTGTATATGGATTTCATTTGTCATTTGTCGAACTTCGGATACTTCTTCTTTGTTTTTGTTTTTTGCTTCTTTCTGTGCATAGTGGCTGCACATACTGTGAATTTACTGTCATGTGGCTGCTCCAAGTAGTGCCACTAGGTGCCCCTATGGCGACGGAACAGTTACGCTGTGGATTAAACGGTACCCCATGGCGCGTGTACCAGTTTAAAAACCACAACGGAACAGCAACAAGGATTCCACCACCTCAAGGCCAGGTACAAGGAAGATGTGTTGAGTCACACTTCAGGGGGCGTGGTCACACTTTATTTTGCTTAAAGTGTGATGGACATGGGGGAACAATTTTAAGATCTGCATCTCAGAGCACTTTCTAGAGCAACAAAGTGGATGTGGGGTGGTGCCCAAAGAAGGTAAAAATGCAATGGTATGGTTTGGTAGCAAAGGTCAAATCATGGCTAGATAAAAAGGTATTGATGATATTAGTATATGCTATCAAATTGTTTTTGACTTATGTCAACCTTGGCCTGTTTGTCCTATCTTCCCTTCCTCCACCCTTTGGCTAGGCGCCCCACTCACAAGTTAGTTCATGTTGCCCAGGTCCTCCTTCTTGGCTGGCTGCCCAGTCAGGGCAGGGGCAGGGACTGATTAACTCCATTCTGATTAAGACATCTAAAAGTTTTGGAGAGGGTAGCCATGTTAGTCTTTTCAAGAATTTGAGCAAAAATCAAAGAAAAACAGAACAGAAGAAAACGAGAGACACAAAACATGTGCTAACTTTCATATTTTAATGTAACGTTTCATGGATATGTCCACTTCTTCAGACATATAGCAGCAGAATGAGGTGTGCAATACAATATGTGATGGGATATACATTTCATACCAGATATTCATTGGCTGTAGTATAGAGAGTGGGGGGGGTGAATAGGAGAGAAGGAAGAGGAGGAGGGAGAGGAAGAGGAAGAGGAAGAGGAGGGAAAGTTGATTAGTATAGATGGTGGGAAGGAGGATTTAGCCAGGGTCTGTAGATATGTTAAGTATATCTAAAAGCAACCTAACATATTTGGGAGATGCAACTGATACTTGAAGGAGAGTAGAAAGAAATTTGAACAAAAACAGTTCAAAACCACAGTTTGCAGTGCACAAACCTGTTGTGACGTGGGGTTTAGTGATTTCAGCAGTGATTTCAGCTCTTAGGCATAGCAGGCTGGAGACAGCTTCTATTGTAACAGCTCTTTATTCAGAGAGAGACAAGACTGGGGAGAGGGAGCTATATTTATAGGAGCCAGGACTGGCTAGGAAAAGATACATTTTGGAGGGAACAATTACAACCAATCACAAAGCTGCCTTTTGTCAGAGACCAATAGGATTGAGGATCCAAATGCAGCAACTTGAATAAACCAATAGGCCTGTTCCCGTTGGAACAGGAAAGCAGTTACTTCAACAAAAGCAAATACAGATAATAGGAATACAGATCAATACATAACACCCCTCCCCCCCTGGTGGGCACAGCACACGTAATCCTTTAGATATTGTGGGGCCCTGCGACTTCTAGTTGATCTCCTGACTACGGGTGTTGCAGGGGCTTCAGCAGGCAGTGTCTGTGGTGGAGAGTCTACTGTCATAGCTTCGTCTGACACGGAGGGGTTTCAGACAACTCAGTGTCCCTGATCTGTTCCTCGGCACCATGAGGACTTGCAGGAGCAGATTCATTTGCTGAAGCCACTGGTACCTGCACTCCTGGGGCATCTCCGCTCTGATCTTGCAGCTGTGACTTCATGGGGGTAGTGTCACTCTCGGGCTGCAATTCTCCTACACCTGTACCCACTCTACTGGGCGCTCTACGCCTCAGTTGGTCCACGTGCCTACGCCAGACCCTGCCATCTTCAATGGTCACATAATAAGAGACTGGCCCAGACGCTCTGGTAATCACCCCTGGCACCCACAGGGGACCTCTGGCATAATTTCTCACCCAGACCAAATCTTCAGGAGCAAAATACCTTGTAGAGTCGCTCTCTGCCTGTTTGTGCTCTAGCCTTGCGGTTTGGCATTTTGTCTGGGTGGACATAGTCCAGCACCGTTAGTTCAGGCTTCTACCTAGGAGCAGCTCTGCTGGCGACTTGCCCAGTCAGGGCGGCGTCGCATGCTGCAAGAACAACATTCGGGCAATTCGTTGACCAGTCACCCTCCATCTAAAAGATCCTTTGGCTGTCTGCACCATGCGCTCAGCCTGCCCATTGGATGAGGGATGAAAAGGAGCTGAGGTGACCCCTCTTATGAAATTATCAGCCAGGAATGCCCTGAATTCTTGGGATACAAAGGCTGCTCCATTGTCTGACACAATGGTCTCGGGCAACCCATGGGTTATGAACAGCTGTCTCAACACTTTGATGACTGCAGCTGACGACATGCTGGGAACCATAGCCACCTCTAACCATTTAGAATACTCATTAACGATATTCAAAAAAACCTTTCCTTGGAATGGCCCAGCAGTGGGGGGTGCAGCCGGCTCCAGGGAAGAAGGAAGCTCCCACCAGTGGACTGGTGCTCTGGCCACTTCTGGGCGCACTTCCTGACATGCCTTTAGTAGACCCATTGTTCAACATCTTGGTCCATCCCAGGCCAGGGTCTGCACCGGATATGTTAACTTCATCTGACCATTCCCAGATGCCCCATTTGCAGTGATCCAGAACCCTGTTTCTCAGTGGCGCTGGGATGTAGAAAGTCTCCCCACAGGAGACAGCCCTTATGCAGGGATAGCTCATGTTGCCTTGTTGCGTATGGTCTAAATTTTTACCATGAGTAAAGTTGGAACTGCTTCCTAATAGTTGTGGAATAACTTAGCATATAAAATGGAACAAGGAGGCAGCTCTAGGTCTGTAGAACTTACTATTTCTCCAACAAAGGACTGCAGTTGGAGAAACATTAGTGAAGTGGGCTCTAGCGTCAGAAGGTGCACCTGTCAGCCACTCTCCTCTTTTCCTTTATGACCTTCTCTATCCTGGACCTTTTCATGGTCATGAAATCTAAAACTATCCTCTGCCTGCCTGCCAGTCAGTCTCTCTGGCTTCTTCTCTGCTTTTCCATATGTCACACGTGAAAATTCTGTCCTTCAGGCTTTGCACAGAAGCACACTTTGCTCTGTGCAAAGGCACCATATCTATCCACCCGGTCTGAATTTGGCTCAGGTTCACGCTCTCCCTTAATCCCATTCCCATCTCCAGAATCTGATACCTATTTAATGGCATTCGGCAGCCATTTCCTATGTAAACACTGCTGTTTTTATCTTTGTTCCTCTGCTACTGATTTTCGCCATTAACGTTGAATGGTATTTATGCTTCTGCCTTATCCTCACAATCTGCTTTTCGTCCCTGTGTGGCAAAAGGTGGCATATAAATCCAAAACTGACCACTTCCCTGTGGCTCTTCCCCCCTTTTGCAAACTGAGGCCAATTGACTGGGTGTTAGGAGAATGACTTTTAATGGTTTCATGCTGGTTTCTTGTTGTCTTTACCAAAGACAGAGGAGAAGAGAAAAGATGCATTGTTTTTAATTCAACAGAGCTTTTAATGTTCCAGTCCCTTTAACTGCATCTCAGCACAATTGCCCTTGTACCTGAAGTGGATGGTTTTCTGTTTTCCTCTGCACCTGTTCCAATGTCGTTGAGAGCTACTTTCCTTACCAGTTCTGGGGGGGAAATGGGATATAAATCAAATCCATCCATCATTTCAGAGATAACAAAATAAGCAACCTATCACCCCGTGTTACTGAGGGTGTTTTCACAGCACTCATTCTTCTGGGAACTTGAGTTGGAGGCAGATGCGACATGACCTCCTCAGATGTCATTCTTGCAAGAACAAAACGAACCAAAACAGATAGACACAACACACACACACACACACACACACACACACACACACACACACACACACACACACACACACACACACACACACACACACACAATATAACATAACATAGCATAGCATAGCATAGCATAACATACATACATGCACACACACAAACTTTGTGAGGTGGGTTCTGAAATGGGGAAAATTACTTTCTGAGATTGCAACTTGGAAAGTGTTGCTGGCTGGAAGATTCTGAAAATTATCAAAACGTGAAGGTTCCCCTATCCAGCTGGGGTGAGCTTTGGGTTTATAAGGTGAATTGAAGGCAAAGGAAGGTCTACTATGACTCTAAATGGAGCTAGAGTTTGGCACCTAATCCTAGAGCACTGATGATGAACCTTTGAGAGACCGAGCACCAAAACTGTGATTCAAAACCCACTAATTTTTTTCAAAGTGCCAATACAGCAATTTAACCTGAATACAGGTGGCTGTGAAAGGGTGGTGTCAGGTGGCCACAGAAAGGGCTCCGAGTGCCACCTCTGGTACCCATGCCGTAGGTTTGCCAACACAGTCCTAGAGGAACTCCAGTAGGGACTTTGCTACACAATTAAATATACACAACACAACCCATGGAAAAAGATAAGAGTGGTTACCCAGATCTTGCTGCTGGTTGTGAAGACCCTCCCCTCCCCAATAACAGTTTGTGCTTCAGGGTGCTAAAAATATAGGCCCACTACTCATTGAATGCCACCACGGTCAAGCAACGCCTTCCATTTGTCTTCTGAACAAAAGACAGTGGCTGTCTGGATTCCAGACCTTTGAATCCAAAATTGTAATGCTTTAAAACTCTGGTTTGAACAAGAAGACTCTTCCGTGTGGAGGACATGGGTAGAAAGAGGGAATGTGTGTCAAGGAAATGGGTCTATCATGGGAAGAGAAGGCTCGACTCAGCGGGAAGGACAAGGACCACAGTGGAAGCCAGCAGGAAAAGGGGGTGGTCTAATGGGTTGACTCCATAAAGGAAGCCACAGGCCTTGAGTGTGCAAGAGACGAGGGTGGCCGTGAATAGCAGGGAATTTTGGAGGGTCGCTACTTCACCGTGGGGCCACAGAGTGGAAATGACATGCCATCTGAGTCTCTTGTCCAAAGGAAGAGAAAAAGAGGAAGCCGTGGAGTATTTTCTTGAAAAGTCCGGTGCCATAACTCAGTTTCCAGATAACCTCACTCGGATGATTGAGAGTAGAGATGGGCATGAAATGAACTTTTAGTTAATTTTGTTATTCATTATTCATTTCGTTACCTAAATCAGAGTGGATTTAGAACGAAACAAACCAAACGGGAAAAAAGGGTCGTTTCAGTTCGTTTCGTTAATGGCGGCAGAGATGTCTCCTACCTGGTGCTGGTCCTTCCTGGACTGGCTGCAGGGAGGGGGTGACCAGAAAAAAAAGCCAACCAACCATGCTACGGCTGGTAGGTGGCCATGGTCAGAAAAAAAAACAACAAGCCAGCACCTCAAAAAGCCCCTGCCATAGTGGCCAGGATCACCTTGCTGTCACTGCCGCCACCACTGCCACCCGGTAATTATAATTTGATGAATGATCATTGAAGATGATGATGATGATGATGTGGATGAGGAGGATGAGGATGTTGCCAGTTCAGTTTGTGCTGTTGTTGTCAACATCGGTGGGTTTTGTTGTTTCTTTTTTTTTTCATGTTTTTGTCTCACCCGTGTGCTGTCAAATGGATTAAATCATGCAAAGCGGGGGAAACGAATAATGAACAAAACCAAAGAAATGAATACAGTGGACCCTTGTATAACAAACAGCTTGTATAACATAAAATTTGTACAACATAAAAAATTCCGGAGATAGGGGAAATTTGTTTAACATAATCGCCTATGGAGAGAATCCGTATAACATAAAAATGGGATCACTCCGTTTTCAATGCATTCCTATGGGAATTTGTATAAAGGAAAATTTGCTTAATTTCATTGGGAATGAATTAATTCCTTTATACAAGGTACCACTGTATTTGAAAAAAAATGTTAAAAACAAACCAAACCAAACCAAACCCTAAAACAAACCGAACCAAAACGAATTGCCATTTTTTTTCGGTTCGTGCCCATTTCTAATTGAGAGAATCTTCACAGGCAAAAAAAAAAGTTCTGCTTATATATCGCCCCATAGTACTTCAAGCACTCTCTGAGCAGTTTACAATTTAATTATGCAGACTAAACATTGCCACCACCACCCCAGCAAGATGGGTACTCATTTTACTGACCTCGGAAGGATAGAAGGCTGAGGGCGCTTTTACACGACCCCTAGGATCCGCTGGTCACTTAAATTCGGACCAGAGATCTTAGGGGTTTGTCGCTCTTCGTGCGTACTCACCCCTCCGCATTTCCTGGCTGCTGGCTGCCTGAGGGGAGGGAGAAAAAAAGGACAAAAGAATAAAGGCTTACCTCCAGGAGCCCCATCACTTCCTGGTTCCTTCTCTTAAAGGGGCGGGAGGCAAAAAACAACAACAAAAAGAAGCGAGGAGAGCCCAGCACATCCGTATCAAGATTTTTCACTCTTGGAGAGCAGGTACATGAAAAGTGCGCTGGGACGCGTTTAGGTAGGCGTGGTCGCACTTAATTTTCAGTAAACTCCGGAGCTGGTGGGTAAACAATTTTAAGCTCCGGAGCTGGGAGCCATTTGCGGCGGAGTTTAGGGGTCGTGTAAAAAGGCCCTGAGTCAACCATGAGCCAGTGACCTGGGAATCCC
Source organism: Phrynocephalus forsythii (assembly GCA_029282475.1). Classification (NCBI taxonomy): domain Eukaryota; kingdom Metazoa; phylum Chordata; class Lepidosauria; order Squamata; family Agamidae; genus Phrynocephalus; species Phrynocephalus forsythii. The sequence goes on from JAPFRF010000007.1 coordinate 91,228,279, forward strand.
AGTTCATGAGCACAGCTTTAGCTGCAGTACAGGCATTTAATCAATGTGCCACCCTAACCCATCCAGTGCTGCATTAAAGACAAACCCATTTTATTTGGCATAAGGTGTTGTTGGCAGTAGCCCACTTCTGCGGAGGCCATGGAGGTTCACCTCCGCAGGCAGACTTTGATACTGTTGGGAGGGAGGGAGGCCCGATGGAGTGTGGAATATAATAGAAAAGCAGGGGGGGGTCATGCAGGTTGATGGTCAATTAGAAACACAATTAGCCCTTCTTGGGGATGGTAGTCAGAGACCTGAAGGTTGGCTGTTAAGAGTTGTTCTTTGGTGGGTGATGGGTATATTCTGAGAGAAGGAATATATAGAAGAACTTGCATGGGGTGTATGGGGTATGAATGCATGCAGGCATGCCTGCGCGTGTGCATGGGAGATTAACTGAACCTCCAGCTGATTGCTCCATGAGAAAGGTCAAGGCACCCTGACAAATCCTATTTGTTTTCCTACAGACTGTCTGCCCATAAGTTGATTAAGAGAGCTGAACATGACATTGAATAGGATTCAAAAGAATGAGAAAAATGTGATCTGGTGAAGGTTCGTCCATCGTCATGGGCTTTGAAGGTCAGGAAGCCTTCAGGCCTAATTTAGTTTGGCTTTTCTTTGGAACCCAGCCTAATTCATGCTTTATGTCCATAATTAATTTATTTGTATGCCAGGGTCTCCTTGAATAGAAAAACTCTTCCGACATAAATGGGAAACACTTTTTAATTTGTGCCTTTGTCAACAAGGAAGCTGTAGAGCAGGAAACCCAAAAGTTCAAGTCACGCTGCGGTCAGAAATTGTTCTTGGCCGAAATATTGGGATAACTGTGATGGCCTTATGGGGCGGCTGTAAAAATTGATGAATAAATGGAGCTTCGATCATGCTAACATGTGAAGTATCAGTAGTTGTGGCTTGTTATAAAAAACAATAAATTCATTTTAATGTATTCTCGAAGGCTTTCACAGACGGGATCTGATTGTTGTGAGTTTTGTGGGCTGTTTGGCCGTGTTTTGGAAGTTTTTCTTCCTGACGTTTCGCCAGGCTCTGTGGCTGGCATCTTCAGAGGGCAAGGAGGTGAGGAAACTTGCCCTCTGAGCTCCTTGCCCTCTGAAGAGGCCGGCCACAGAGTCTGGCAAAATGTCAGGAAGAAAAACTTCCAGAACATGGCCAAACAGCCCAAAATACTCACAACACCTAATAAATTTATTTCTTTATATACACACAGTATATATTTTATATATTTTATATTTCCTGCCCTCCTTTCTTCTCCACCATGGCGGACAGCTTGAGGAATGGGTGGGGTACCCCACTGCACTCTTTTGTAACCTCTAAAGACCTCCACAATGAACACATAGTTCTGGATGCATGTAAAACTCACGGGAAACCTTTGCAGTAAGATGGCCTCAGATATCATGCTTCAACGGTCATGCCAGGAACTTTGGGGTCTCAACTAGGACTTCCACCTTGCCCTCCTTTGGTCCTACCTGCTTGCTCTTCACTTCTGGCTCCCAGGCCACTAATAATTTCTGAGCAAGTTACGCACTGCACTGGGTCTGTTAAAGATGCCTGAGGAACCCCCCGCTGCTCCTCTCGCTCTGTTGTGTGGACAGATCATTTCATCCTCTCCTTTGCTGCCTCCTCTTTCATCCCAGCCTTTCTTCCTCCCCGTTTACTGTTCATTCTACCCAGGAGCTTTTGCTGAAGCACTTTGACAGGCGCCTGTTGGAAGTGCAAGCGTGCACCGTTGATTCGATCAACTCCATTTACATGATCGCTAAGCTTCAAAGACACCCCGAAAGGCTCCGGAGAAGCCATGCTGGTTTTCCTTCGGCAAGACTTGACCCGGAGGAATGCGGGCTCAGCTCCTCCTTTTCTGCAAGTTCAGCCATCTTGATTCAGGTCTTGATCACACCAGGCAAACATTCCCCAGTTGGACTGATGCACGGACATTTCTGAAGCATTTTCCCGGCCAGTGGTGTAATTGCGGAACATTCCCCTCCCTTTGGTGGAAGGTTGTTTTATTGTGTATTAATGATCTATTAATCTGTTCTTACTGGTATTCTTTTTCTTCTTCAAGTGCCATGTCCTCATAGAATGTTGGCAATCAGTAGCCTGAACTGGTTTCTGTCTAAAGCTATTATCAGTAGAGCAGCTGTGCTCACTGCGGAACATTGGCTTAAGTCAGGCATGTCCAAACATCGGCCCTCCAGAAGTTATGGACCACAACTCCCAGAATTCCAAGCCTGTATACCCAATGGCAAAGGACTGTGGGAGTTGTGGTCCAAAACATCTGGAGGGCTGAAGTTTGGACATGCCTGGCTTAAGTTCTTAAGGCAGAATGTTCTTCTAAGCCCTGGGCCATGCTTCCCATCTATTTTTCCTTGAAGAATAACTTGCAGCAGATTGTATTTCTCATTGCACATAATGTGTTCAAAATATTACAGTTTTCTTCTCTTTACTATATTGAGGATTTCTAACTTTTTATTCATGCGCTGTTTAATATAGCCACATTAGTGACTATGGCTGTCTAAGGCATCTTCAGAATTTGTCTGTACATCCACATTTCAAATGCTTCCAGCTTCCTACATTGTGTGTCTGTAAGGGTCCAAGTTCCGACACCTTAGAGAAGTATGCTGAATACATAGGATCAAAATACTCGAATACAAAGTCTGATAGATAAGTCCCGGTTCTTCAAGACGTTCCTCATTTTCTGGAAGGAATTTCTAGCTCAGGGATGGCGAACCTTTTTGACACCAAGTGCCCAAACTCGGCAGCGGGGGTGGGGGGCAAAGGCAGCAGGGCAATGGGGCAGCAGGCTCATGGTCATTGGCAGCAGTGGCAGGGGGCGAGGGCGGCGATGGGGACGGCGGCAGAGGCGGAGGTGGAGGCAGAGGCTGGGTTGGCAGGGGTGGGGCGAGGGTGGCAATGGGGACAGTGGTGGAGCCAGATGGAGGCGGAGGCTGGGTCGGCAGCTACCCCCCCCTAAACCAGTACTAATGACAGACGAAAAACGACACCACGAAATGACAAATTTTTGAAAAATTTCATGAAAAACGGAAACGAGCCGAACCGGACCCGTCCCGAAAAACGACAACTCGAAAAAAAAATTTCCTGGTCGTGCCCATCTCTAATTGCACCCCCTGTAGTTTGTGGAGAGGTGGGAGGAGTTAGAGTGGGGTTTTTTTCATGTTTCTTTGAGCCATTCTGTTTTGCTGAGGGATTTGGACCTTTCGAACTTGGAAAGGTAGGGAGCTAGCTTTTCTTAATCTTTGCACTGCTTTTATTTGCGTTTTTGGTGGGAAAAGGCTGGGGTACTCATGCTGCTTTCTTATGTCCAAGTTTGCAATCTTTTCCATTGCTTTGCAGGCAAGAACAGGATGGATTTATATTGCTGCTTATATTAAATTTTCCAAATTGCAACTAGGGTAGGAATCAGCTGGGTAAGTCTTGCAAGTTTCTCTTGTCCATGTTTGCCTTGCACTGCAGGGGTGGTGTTCTGGAGGGGTTGTTCCAGCACTGCAGACTTTTAAACTGCACTTTATAAAGAGGTCTGGAAACACCACCACCACCCAGCTTTTTTGCCTTTTCTCAGACGTCTGGAATGGGTTAATTGGTTTCCCATTCATTTCAGTTAGGAACCATGTTTTGGATAACAAATGGAACATTTTGGTGGTAAAACTGGAAGACATTTCTCTGGTGTGATCAAGAACTCAATGACACCCCTTGATGAGACACCTGAGATTTCTCCCCTCCAACTCCAGAATGACACAGCTGAGACAGGTAGCTTTTAAAATTCCCTTTGCCGGAGTCTCCACAATTTGTGAAGAACATCTCAGCTTAGTATCGTTTTCCTCTGAAAAACAAAGAAGCATGGAGATCCACAGACTGGAATAGCTACCAAGTTCACCACCGCTTTCTCATCAACTGGCAATTAAAGTCTCAGTAACTCACTCTGAGGTATATGTAGGAGAAAGAGTAAAAATCCTTTCATAACTTACAACTGGGAACAGATCAACAGCAAACAAATAACACAGACTAAAGAGAGGGAAAGGGAAAAGGAACTCTCAGCAAAGGGGAGTGGCTCTCTTTGAATTCAGAAGTGGTATGGAATGATTGGTTAGTGCTGGGTAGATTGACAGTTGGCCCAGCCTGCAAAGGTTCCTCCCAGCCATACAAATGACAGACAGCATGCAAGATTGTAAAAACGCCAACAGAAAGTGGGATGTGAATTCAATAAATAAACATATTGTGATCCCTTCTTGATCTGGGATTCTTGTGGGTGATTACTCTATATGCTCTCATAAAATTATTTCCTTTTGGGTCGAATATGTTCATGCAAATTGACCTTCCCTCCCATCAGTTGTTTGCCTGACGATCCTGCCAAGTGGGTGTAGAGAGAGAGATGTGTCAACGTTACCCATCTTCATCAATCATCTACGAGGGACCAGGGCGGGAGAGCACCACAGCCGGTGCCTCCACGTGAGATGAAGCCTTGCTAGATGCCCTTGACAGCCTCCGACAGCTGGATGGGGGCCAACTCCATTGTGGTCTCACCATCTCGGCCCATGTCAGTGGCTAACTGTGACACATCCAATTAGCCTAAATGAGAGGCCTCTGAGGAGGAGAAGAGAAAAGGGGGCATTCAGGATGCAGGACCATTCAAACTTGCTGGCGGGGTGGGGGTAAGGGTGGGTGATCCCAAGACCCATTGATCAGCACAGCCAATTATTTTTGGTGGGAAATGACGGTGGCCTGTGAGTGAATGTGTGATTGTAAGAGATATTTCTTAGGAGTGAAAGAGACACCATTGTGTTGGGAAGCGGGGGAGGGGGGAGTCGAGGAATCCTAGAGAAAAAGCCATTTGTCACTTCCACTGAATGGTTTCATATGTAAGGGACTGTTTATGGCCTTCCTTAATTGCTATGATATTCCTCTGGCAGTCACAATTCTTCCTTCTATTTGCTTCGCTCGCTCTGATGGATCGGCTGCTGGGAGAAGGGAAAGTGGCAAAATAAATAAATGCTCAGAGAGAGAGAGAGAGAGAGAGAGAGAGAGAGAGAGAGAGAGAGAGAGAGAGAGAGAGAGAGAGAGAGAGAGAGAGAGAAGAGAGAGAGATGATCAACACCAGCAAGTGTCAATGCCTGCTTGACAAAATGAAATGTGAGGCCAAGCAGGAGTTCTCAGGAACACAATTCTTCAAGGGAATGACTCTCTCGGTTCAACCCTCCACCCAGCACACTGAAAATCCATGCCCTTGGCCCTTTTCCTTCAGTTGGGACACGAGTTTGTGCCCCCATCTCCAACATTCTCCTGGGGCACCCCTGACCCTGGTAGATCTCCTTGTCGGAGTAGATTTACACATGCATCTCAATCAGATGTGAGTTTTAGAGCTTGAGGAATTTCAAATCCCGATCATAATCAAGCTGGTAGGAGCTACAGATGGGCATGGACCACCGAAAAGGTGGTTCGTCTTGGTTCGTCAAAGTCCACAAACCACAAATTTAAGGAATTCTCCCCAACAAACCAAAAAAAAAATTTAAATCTGGAAAATGTTTGTTGGTTCAGGAAAGTTCAGGTTCTTTAATTTGCTCGAACCCAAACTGAGCCAAATCAATGAACCAGCATTTTTTAACGAACTTCTTCATTTGTTTTTGTATTCATATTTTGTTACTCAGCCACATAGTTTCTTCAAACTAAAAAAACAAACCACTGGTTCATTTCGTTACTAATGAAATGCTGCTTTACCGGTATGTTTCATTCTATTTTGTTTCATTACAACCTGATGAATCAGCATTTTGTTTCTCGTTTGGTGCCTATCTGTAGTCTAGACCAAAAGCAAGAACAGTTCAGATCTGTGTCATGCGCCGAAGAAGTTATTTCTTGATTCCAGCCCAAACCAGCAAATATTGCAGAAATCTTCCTTCCTTCCTTCCTTCCTTCCTTCCTTCCTTCCTTCCTTCCTTCCTTCCTTCCTTCCTTCCTTCCTTCCTTCCTTCCCATCCACATATCTGCAATTTAGAAAACATAATTTGATCACACCTTTTTGCAATCTGAACATTTCCCCCACCCCCCAAAAAATTTATGCTTTGGAAATTCAAAAAGCCACGCTAAGCATGATGTTTATACGCTACCCCATAGTGCTTAAAGCACTCTCTCGGTGGTTTATATTGTAGCGTGGGGTTAGTGATTCAGCAGTGATTTCAGCTCAGAGACAAAGCAGGCTGGAGACAGCTTCTAGTGAACAGCTCTTTAATCAGGGAGAGACAAGACTGGGGACTGGGGAGAGGAGGTTACATTTATAGGGGCCAGGACTGGCTAGGAAAAGATACAGTTTGGAGGGAACAATTACAACCAATCACAAGGCTGCCTTTTGGCGGGAACCAATAGGATTGAAGATCCAAATGCAGCAACTAGAATCAACCAATAGGCCTGTTCCCTTTTGAACAGGGAGGCAGTTACTTCAACCAGCAATTACAGATCAATACACAACAGTTTACATTTGAATTATGCAGGTGACACCTGGACCCACCCTTGCTGTCCTTCCGTAAGGAGCCAAAGACCATTCTCTTCAGGCAAGCTTTCCCTGAATGAATGACTACCTATTATGTGACTTCTAGATGGGCTGTTATGCATTATTATTGCTTGGACTGCATTTGTAGCTACTACTCGTGTTTTCTCATTTTTTAGTTTTCCATCTCTCATGGTGGGATATCCCCCCCCCCCATTACATAGTTCGGTTATTGTCCTTAGCCTTAATATTGCCCCTTTGAATGACGTAGGAGGCCTCTTCAAATTCCTTGTTCTTAACTTTGAATATTGTCTTTAATATTTCATTGCTGATGAAATATTAAAGACAATATTCAGTGGCCCTTCACTGTTGTGCCACCTTGGGCCCTTCTCAAGGAGAAAGGCAGGGTATAAATAAATAAATAAATAAATAAATAAATAAATAAATAAATAAATAAAATTTATCTGCTGAGCCAGGTTTTCTCTGGATCCTGGGCCCATTTACCTAGATTTCACTATTCCTGTCTCCACAATCAGCTGGTCCAGAAGCCATTTGGCACCCCTCACTCTCCCTTGGTTTCTTGACACACACACCCCCGGGCACCACAATGATCCACTCTGGGTCTCAGGTTTTGGCTATGAATTCTCAAGGTACCTGATGCTGTTGCACCAGCAATCTGGCTCCAGGCCACCTCCCTGGCCTTGACCTCCCTTTTGATGCAGCTGATTGCTCTCAGAAAACATGCTGCCAGGCTTTTTCCAAGGCCAATTAGCAGGTCCAGGTGAGCTATTCTGTGCCAGAACACGGATTCTCAGTGATGTTGGAGAGAGGATTGTTGTGTTGAGTCCACAGTAGGCTATTCCTACCCTATGCTGCTGGATTTCCCCAATGCCCTACACAGAGATGTCCAGAGAGATCCAACACAGAGAGGTCCAGAGAAATTACCAGTTTATTAGGCCTAATAAAGGACGGCAAGGCCAACTAACCCACAGCAAGGCAGGGCAGGATGGTCGGCCCAGAAGAAAGAATGCAGCCAGGTTTTATACCCCCTCCCTCCTCCCATGAGGTGCATGCAACCCCTGGGCCAGGCAAGAGGTGGTCCTCAGGGGACATCCAATGGGGACAGTCCAGAGGGTCTCCTGGGGGAGGTCTCGAGGCGTTCCCAACTCCTGAAAGAGGATTCCAGATTAACCTGTTTGCCAGGTGTGGCCAGACCATCTATGTTCTTTGATGGGCCATTCAAGGTGTGAAAATAGGGGAAGGGGAGAAAGCATTGTTCAAGAGTCCGTGCCATTATCAACTCAAGAGGTGGCTCGGAGAGTCAACAAAGGAATCTTGAGCTGTGAGACGGAACTTCCTGGTGAACGTGGAGGCGAGACAATGGAAGCCTTCTGGCTGGAGATAATCTGTGTAGGATGGTTGGAGTTCTTTCTGGAAGGCACAACCATCCTCAGGAGTCACCATGTTCTCCTTCTCCTTATGCCATGATCCTGTGCCCAAGATGGTGGCCCAAGGGGGAGGTAGGAAGCAGTGTAGGAATGTGTCTTTAGGCGGATTCAGAGAGAGTGGGTTGGGAGGAAGAGGGAGTGAGAGAGAGAAAAAAAGAGTCCCCGGATGCAGGTAGACCAAAGAAGGAGAGGGGGAGGAAAAGGGGGAACTAGGAAGGAAGCTCAGGCCTAGGATGCCCAGACAGGTAAGAGAGTTCAAGTCATTTTGGGGGTGTGAGGGGTGTTCTGGGGTGTGGAGATGGTCATTTGTGACGTCTCCTTCAAGAGCCTGAGACCACAGTGGGATATGAACTGTCAACCCAGGGAATTAGCCTGAGTTGTGTACCTGGCTCTTTTAAATGTCCTGGAAATGAATTATTTTATTCTGAGCCAAGTAGGAATGTTTTTTTTTGGGGGGGGGGTCTCAGGGGACCCCAAAAGCATCTCTGAGAATTTCATTATGTCCAATTGTGACTCAACAGTTGAGTGGGCAGGGACCCCATGAGGGCACTCAGCCCACCCTCTTTAGCAGAGCTTGGCCTTCTGATCTACCAGAATTAGTGCAGCCAGTGGGGAGGAATGCTGTAGGTTGTAGGCCAGCGTTATTTGAGGGCTGTGCCAGTTGCAGAATTTTGCATTCGGGTTAAATTCCTCCACCTGTGCAGCAGAAGTTACAGAATTCACAGAGGAGAACGGCTTCAAGTTCCCCAGATTAAGTCACCTTCTCCCCCCCTCATCAACTGGCACTTCCTGTCCCAGCAACAGACTCAGAGACATCAGTAGGGAAAAGAAGAAGACTCCCTTTTCTTTATTTACATTTGTGAACAGATCAAACAGCAAACTCACTAAACAGCTGCTTGTTGCAACAGGCCTCAACAGACTCGTTGTCTGCCCCGGAAAAAAAAAAGAGTGGGGAGAGAGACACAGAGCAGAGAGGCGGGATTCTATTTAAATTCAGTGACAGGGGAAAATGATTGGTTAGTGCTGGATAGATTAACAGCCACTCCAGCCCCAAAAGGCCTTCACCACCACCACCAGGTATACCTACTAGAGGCAGCATGCGAGGTTGCAAAAGCTCCAACAGTACTTTGCCCACTATTGCCCAAAACTCAACAGGATCTCTCTCTCTCTCTCTCTCTCTCTCTCTCTCTCTCTCACACACACACACACACACACACACACACACACACACACACACACACACACACACACATTTCCACGTGCTTTCATTTTTATTAATGCTGGTGTGAAGTGGATGCCTGACATTTAAACCATGGCATCCCGCCCCTTGTGTTTTTATACTTCATCTTCATTTTCCTTCCTCGTTGTACTATAATTTCTTTCCATATCCATAACTGAAATGTGGATGAAAATATGAATTTTGTGGAATTACTTTTTTGCACCGAATGCAAACTGGTGTGAAAATATAGCTGAAGATCTGTCCCGCCTACCCTCCCCACACACCTTTTTATTTTTTGTTTCTGCTAAAGTTTTGCCCCAGAGACATTATTAGACTAGAGCTTAAAAAGAAATCAACTCAGGCGTAGATTTTTTTTTCCTTTTTAACAACACCAGTCATTATAAAGGACACATAATTCCAAAGCTTGAGATCATTTAAACAGCCAGGAGTTCCAATAAAATGAGGCTGCTTCATTCACTCAGCGCCTGGGTATAATTATGGTACTCTAGGGAAAATATGACAACTTTGCAGCTTTTCCAAATCCTTTGATATGATATGTCACATCAGTAGCTTCATTCCCAGCTTCACTGTCGCCATCTGCTATTGCAGGAGACGCCTTGAATAGAAAGCACGGCTAGGGGTACCTTAACTCTAGACCAGATCACACAGAGAAAGGATGGATGAGGTGTCTCGTTCCACATGTTCCACAAAAAAAAATGATATTTTGCTACCTCCCAGAGAGATGGACATCAACCCATCGTTTAGAAAGCTCCAAGTGTGAGGGAACTCCAACACGGTCTGAAATGGTCCATTCTGTCACCATACTCTTCATCATCATCATCTCAGAAAGGACTTCCTAATATTTAGGCTGGATTTCTTTATCTCTTGAATGTCATCGCTTTGGATCCTAGTCTTTGGAACAACAGGCAACAAGCATCTACCACCTTCCAGGTGGAGCTTCTCTGACTTGGGTGTTAAGGTCATCAGGAGAGGCCCTTCTCTCCATCCCGCCCCCCTCACAGGTACGTCTCGTGGGAACCCATGAAAGGGCCTTCTCGACTGCTGCGCCCAGACTCTGGAACTCCCTCCCACCAGAGGCCTGGGCTGTATCATCTCTGTTGTCCTTCTGGAAACAGGCAAAGACCTTTCTCTTCAGGCAAGCTTTCCCTCAATGATGGACTACCATATGTATTTCATATGAATCTATAGGTTCACACATTTGTTTACAACATCTTATAACCTTATGGGTTTCCATTGACACTATGTTTTCAACATTAGTTTCCCTCACTCATGACTTTTACATGGATTACATGGAACTTTGCTCCCCTTTAGCTGCTCACTTTCTCTTGTAGCTTTAATGTAATGTTGTCTTTTAGTGCTGTAAGACGTCCCTCAATTCCCTGTTCTCAATACTTGAATGTGTCTTAATTGTACTTCACTGTATATTATCCCTTATTACTCTAAGCCACCTTGGGTCCTTTTCCAAGGAGAGAGGTGGGGTAAAAATACTCTAAATAAATAAATAAATAAATAAATAAATAAATAAATAAATAAATAAATAAATAAATAAATAAATAAATGTGTGAAGAAGATGGCTCAGGGCCTGATCACACCAGCCAAGTGTACCCCTGTTCCTCCCCAGTTAGAACACTGCATACATTTCCAGTCGCACAATGCACAGTCGTGACTGGAACATTTTTCCAGCTGGTGGTGCATCTGCAGCTTATCTTCCCCTCACTGGGTGGGTTATTTTATTGCAGGGCTGTCCAACTTGGAACAGGTTGAATTCTTTTTCCGGCCCAAAGTGCCCAAGGGCTACTACACTAAAACCTCTACTTACAAATTTTATTCGTTCTGAGCACATACTCATAAGTAAAAAAAAAAAATTGTAAGTAGAGCAGTGGTTTCCCATAGAATGCATTGAAAACAAATCAATCCATTCTGGAGGGAACAGATTTCAATGCGCCATGGCCCTTGAACTGCCACACTCAGCTGAGACAGTGGGCTGTCAGACCCAGAACTTTGCTGAGGCAGTGGTGGTCCTTGGGGTGGGGGAGGTAGAGGTGGAGAACTTATCCCCTCACTTTTTTATTGATGGCTGGTGGGCTGCTTTTGAACCCTGTTGTACAGGCCTGTTTTATTGTGTACCTACATGGTATCGGTTTGTGCCTTACTGGTACAGCATGTGCGCCTGTCCTGATGGATTCTGTCCCCATGCTGTAGCAGCAAGACACCCGGAGCCAGAGGCGGTGTCAGCACCAGGAGCAGCTGTGGTAGCAGTGAAGACGGAGCCTTGACGCCCCTTCTCGCTCACTTGCTCGCTCTCCTCTGCATCTGCTCATAGTGCTCATCTACTTTTATAAGCCCAAGAGCTGGTGTTTGTCCGTAGACCTATTTTCATGGTCATGTGGCCACCATGATTAAATGCACAAGTGCACAGAATGGCATTACCTTCCGACCAAAGTGTGGGAAGGTATTTATCTACCCATATTTTTACGTGCTTCCATCAGAACCCAAGAAGAGCCCTGCCAGATCTGGCCAAGTGGCCCTCTAGTCTAGCTTCCTGGATCTCCCAGTGGCCCCACCAGATACCTCTGGGAGCACAAGAGACAACTAGATGCCTGTCTCCTGAAGCCACTGCCCTGCGTCTGACACTTTGGGGGACCTTCGTCTTAAGGCTGGAGAGAATTCCTGCCAACATGTTGGCAGGAGATGGGATAAGCAACAGCTCATCCGTTGTGCAGATTCGAACTGCTGACCTTTCGATCAACAAGCTCAGCAGTTTAGCCCATGTGACAGGCAAAGGTTCTAACAGAAGCAACCACTCCTCAAGTCAAGTGCATGCCCTGTTCCCCCACATACCTGCACACAATCTGCAAAGTAACCCCCCACCCAACTTGGTTCCCACCTGCTTCTGTGTAGTCGGATACACTGCTTCAAATTGGAAGGAATTATTCAGTCTAGTTAAAAACAACTGGGACATGCCATGTGACCATGAAAATATGTGCACAGGCGCAACAGAGGTTCAGAACTAATCCGTAGAGATGGGCACGAAATGAATATTTAATTCATTTCATTATTAGTTATTTGTTTTGTTAGCTAACAAAATGAATAACGAACCAACCCATCAAAGAAAAATGAAACGGAAATTTCCATTTCGTTTCATTTCATTTTTCATTCCCGGTGTCTCTCTTCTACCTTGTCTCAGTCACCGGCCTTCTTCTCCGTGCCTGGAACTCCAGCAGCCAATTTAAAAAAAAAAACCGCCAGTCCATGCTAGAGTTGAGAGGTGTGTGTGTGTGGGGGGGGGATCCCAGGCATAGGAGGAATTTAAAAATAATAAAAAATAAATAAAAATAAAAATAAAAAGTGCCAGCCCAGCCCTGGGGGCTATGTGGTTGATGCTGTAAAATTAAAAATAAAATAAAATTAAAATGGCGCTGGCCACGGCCGGGATTTTAGAAAAATAAAAATAAAAATAAATTTAAAACTTTCAGTCTGGCCCATGGGCCAGCTGGTCCAGGTGGGGAGTGAAAAATAAGAATAAAAAAAGATTTTTTTTTAATGGAGTGCTGGGAAGCCAGCACCTCTCAGCTGGAAAAAAAGCCCCGGCATCGGGGACTTTTAAAAATAATAATTAAAAAAATAAACATAAAAAAGCACCAACCACACTAAAAATAAAAATAAAAAAGAGAAAAAGAGAAAAGGTAAAAGGTAAAAAACCCAAAACAAACGAAATGCAAAATGATTTTTTTAAAAAAATCATTTCGTATTAAACAAAATGAAATGGAGGTAGAGAAGCAAATAACAAAACAAAATGACATTTTGATGTTTCATGCCCATCTCTACTAATCAGAATAACTAGGGATCTTCTAGTGTGTGCGCTAAGGCCCTCAATCCTTGTGTCTCTGGGATAAATAAACATAGAGAGAAGCTCATTGTGCTAGGGGATTCTATCATTAGAAATACGGAGGGATGGATTTGTGAGGAGCATGATAACCGGATGGTCACTTGCCTGCCAGGTGCAAAGGTTGCAGACATCACCAGAAATATAGATAGCTTGTTAGAGAGAACTGGGGAGGAGCCAATGGTCATGGTACATGTCGGTACCAATGATGTCGGGAAGGCCAAGCGGTCAGTCTTGGAAGCCAAATTCAGGTTGCTAGGTAGAAGATTGAAGTCCCGGGCTTCCAAGGTAGCATTTTCAGAAGTGCTACCTGTTCCTCGTGCAGGTCCCGCCAGGCAGGCAGAACTCAGAAGCCTCAATGCGTGGATGAGGCGATGGTGTCGAGAGGAGGGCTTTAGATTTGTCAGGAACTGGAGAACATTTTGGGACAAGCCAAACCTGTTCAGGAGGGATGGGTTGCACTTGAATCATGATGGGACCAGATTGCTGGCACTCAACCTCAAAAAGGCAGCAGAGCAGCTTTTAAACTGATAACTGGGGGAAAGCCGACAGGAGCTGTGTGGCATCCGGTTCGGAACACCTCATCCTTGGGGAATGAGGTTGGAGAGGGTAGAGAATCACATAGAGATGACATAGCAAGTATTAACACTGGCAGAATAGCGGAATGTGACAGTTCATCTACTGAAAATAAAAGCTGTGGGGGAAGAAGAACAAGGCAGCAGCTGTTGCGGGACCCACTGTACAAGTGCTTCTACGCCAATGCCCGAAGCCTCCGAGCAAAGATGGGAGAACTTGAACATCTGGCAGCTAAGGATAACATTGATATAATAGCCATAACAGAAACCTGGTGGAATGTGGAGAACCAGTGGGACACAGCAATCCCAGGCTATAAACTCTATAGGAGGGATAGAGAGGGGCGGGTTGGAGGAGGAGTGGCCATCTATGTCAAAGAAGGCGTAAAATCCAGCAGAATGGAGATTGACAGACGGTCTGACTCCGCCATAGAATCACTGTGGGTTAAACTACCAGGTCCAAAGAGTGATGTGATAGTTGGAGTATTCTATCGTCCACCAGATCAAAAACCTGAGGGGGACCTTGAAATGAGGAGAGAAATCATGGAGCTGGCTAAGAGGGATAGGATAGTAATCATGGGGGACTTTAATTATCCCCACATTGACTGGGCCAATGCGAGCTCTGGGCAAGAAAGAGAAACTGGGTTTCTCAACTTGCTGAATGACTGTGCCTTAGAGCAACTTGTCATGGAGCCCACCCGAGAACAGGCAACTCTAGATCTAATATTGTGTGATACTCAGGACCTCGTCAGGGATGTGAATGTCACTGAGCCTCTGGGGAATAGTGACCATGCTGCAATTACCTTTGCCATGCATGTCGGAGGAAGAGTGTCAACCAAATCAGACATAAAAACCCTTGATTTTCGAAGGGCAAACTTCCCTCAGATGAGGAAACTAGTTAGAGAGAAACTGAAGGGAAGGGTTAGAAGAATCCAATCTCTTCAGAGTGCATGGAGCCTGTTTAAAACAATAATAGAGGCCCAGCACAAGTGCATACCACAAAGAAAGAAGAGCTCATTTAAGTCCAAGAGGACACCGGCATGGTTAACGAGTGGAGTTAGAGAGGCTCTAAAGCACAAGGAGAGGTCCTTCTGTAAATGGAAATCCTCCCCAAACGAGGAAAATAAAAAGGAACACAAACTCTGGCAAAAGAAATTTAAAAAGATGATAAGGGAGGCAAAGAAAGACTTTGAGGAACACATGGCTAGCAATATAAAGGGTAATAATAAAAGCTTCTTTAAATATGTTAGAAGTATAAAAACCTGCCAGAGAACCAATTGGGCCTCTGGATGGTGAGGGAGGAAAAGGGGAGGTTAAGGAGGACTTGGACATTGCAGAGAAATTGAACGAGTTCTTTGCGTCTGTCTTCACGACAGAGGACCTTGAGCAGATTCCGCTGCCTGAGCCGCCCCTCTTGACTAAAGAATTAAATCAAATACAGGTTAAAAGAGAGGAGGTTTTAGGACTAATTGATAAATTGAGGATTAACAAGTCACCGGGCCCAGATGGCATCCACCCAAGGGTTATTAGGGAACTGAGAAATGAAATTGCAGATCTCTTAACGGTTATATGCAACTTGTCTCTTCAAACGGCCACAGTACCGGAGGACTGGAGGATAGCAGATGTCACACCAATTTTTAAAAAAGGAAGGAGGGGGGACCCAGGAAACTACAGGCCGGTTAGCCTTACATCTGTCCCAGGGAAGATGGTGGGAAGCCTCATCCAAGAGAAAATCTTAAAACACATAAAAGAACAAACCTTGCTGAGAGAAAATCAGCATGGCTTCTGTAAGGGTAAATCTTGTCTTACAAACCTTTTAGAATTTTTTGAAAAGGTCAACAGGCACGTGGATTTGGGTGAACCGGTGGATATAGTCTATCTGGATTTTCAAAAGGCTTTTGACACAGTCCCTCACCAAAGGCTGCTGAGAAAATTGCATAGTCAGGGGATAAGAGGGCAGGTCCTCTTATGGACTGAGAACTGGTTGAAACAAAGAGTAGGTGTCAATGGGAAATTTTCACAATGGAGAGAAGTGAAAAGCGGTGTGCCCCAGGGCTCGGTCCTGGGACCGTGCTTTTCAATCTGTTCATAAATGACCTGGAGACAGGGATAAACAGTGAGGTGGCCAAGTTTGCAGATGACACAAAACTTTTCCGTGTGGTAAAAACCAGAGAAGATTGTGAAGAGCTCCAGTAGGATCTCTCCAAACTGGGGGAGTGGGCTGAGAAATGGCAAATGCGTTTTAATGTAACCAAATGTAACGTAATGCATATTGGGGCAAAAAATCCAAACTTCATCTATCAACTCATGGGCTCTGAGTTATCCGTCCGGATCAGGAAAGAGATCTTGGTGTGTTGGTGGACAGCTCCATGAAGGTGTCTCCCCAATGTGTGGCAGCAGTGAAGAAGGTCAATTCCATGCTAGGGATTATCAAAAAGGGGATTGAAAATAAAACAGCCAACATTATAATGCCGTTATACAAAACAATAGTAAGGCCCCACCTGGAGTATTGTGTACAATTCTGGTCACTGCATCTCAAGAAAGACATAGTGGAACTGGAAAAGGTGCAGAAGAGAGTGACTAAAATGATTACTGGGCTGGGGCACCTCCCTTATGAAGAAAGGCTAAAACATTTGGGCCTCTTTAGTCTGGAAAAAAGGCGCTTGAGGGGGGAGATGATTGAGACATACAAAATAATGCAGGGCATGAGTCAAGTGGATAGAGGGAAGCTCTTCTCCCTCTCTCAAAATACCAGAACTAGGGGACATACACCCAAATTGAGTGCTGGGAGAGTAAGAACTGACAAAAGAAAATATTTTTTCACCCAGCGCATTGTAAGTCTATGGAACTCCCTGCCACAGGATGTGGTGATGGCATCTGGCCTGGATGCCTTCAAAAGGGGATTGGACAGATTCCTAGAGGAAAAGTCCATCACGGGTTACAAACCATGATGGAGATGTGTAATCTCTAGGCTTTAAACCAGGGTAGTTCAAGGGCCAGATGCAGGGGAGTGGTATCAGGAGACAGATTTCTAGTCTCATGCGCTCCCAAACGCATCTGGTGGGGCCGCTGTGAGATACAGGAAACTGGACTAGATGGGCCTTTGGCCTGATCCAGCATGGCTCTTCTTATGTTCTTATGTTCTTATGTTCTTATAGCTTGTTCAAATTTTCCTCAGAGCATTTGCTTACAGGATTTTTACCATCTCTTAGTTCTCCCCTTCTGTGGATACTTCCTGACTTCTTGATACCAAACTTCAACCTCAGTGATCACAAATGGATGCAACACTCCAGGCGAGGTCTGACCAAAGCACTAATGGTTGGACTGGTACTTCCCTTGCCCTGGATTCTATATTGTAGCTGCCACCCCCATATCTGTGGGGGATCCATTTACAGCTCCCCGGAACTGAAATACTGTATGTGGATCATACCATATGCTCTTTTAATAGCAAACACTAGGGATGGGCAGGAAATGAAAAATAAAATGTTGTTTCATAATTTTGTTTTGTAATGAAACAAAATGAATTAAAACAAAATGAGGAAGCAGCTTTTCGTTATAGATGAAATGAAACAGTCATTTTTGCATTGAAAAGAACCATTTTGTTCCATCTTTTTCTGAACTGTCAATGGCTTGGCGATCACGCTGCCTACCTGACCGTTTTCAGAGGGTTTCTACCGAGCTGTCAATGGCTGGACCCCTTTAAACCTGGCCTAGTCAGTACCAGGGGATATCCCTGGCACCAAATGGGCCAGGTTTAAAGGGGTCCAGCTGAAAACAGCTCAGCAGGAGGCCTTTAAAAATGGCTCCCAGGCACCAAATCTGGTGCTTCTAGGACCCAGGGGAGCCATTTCAGTTCATTTCATTTCATATGATTTTTTAAAAAAAAAATTCATAAGAAATGAAACAAAATGGGGTGAGCACGAAACAAAATGAAACAAAACATTATTTTTCCATTTCGTGCCCATCCTTAGCGAACACTATAAATAGCATGATTTCTGGCTCCCTCTAGTCGTCAGTTTTGGTAACATCTTTAGAAATATGTGTTTCTACGATTTTTCTTTTAATATTTTCAGTTTTCAGATTGTGGATGACTGAATCAGCAGCTAATGATCCCATGGATATGAGACAAGATGGTTTTTTCAGGCAGGTTAGCTTTTCATTTCCTCTTATTTATTTATTTATTTATTTATTTATTTATTTATTTATTTATTTATTTGCTCTTGTATTGGACTGCTGAGTCACCCTGAGCTCTTTTACACCTGTCCTACAGCCAGGACAGGTGTTCCTCGTCCTTAATTTGTGCATCTAATATGTTTGTTTGTGTTGCTGAATCTCAGCTATTTAATTTTTCCTCCAGGTTCTCTCATGTGAGAAGTATGGTGCAGAATGGAAGATGGTGCTCTCTACAGACCTTAGAGTATGTTCAGAACAGCATTATGTATTTGAAATCCTCACAGCAAGTGTGTGAAATCAATACGAATCTTTCCATCAAGCAGGGTAGAAAGACAATGGCCTAGGGAGAACAGAATGCCCAAGGCAACCAATAGCATTCCTAGCAAAAGAAAAATCAAAGCTTCTCTGAAACTTATCCCCATTCTTAGATCTCATGCGGAGACCCTGCTCCAGCTGCCAGGATTCTGTCGTATGTAATGCGACTGGGGTTGTTGAGTCAACATCACCCTAGTTGCTCAGACCTCGGGTCCAAAACTTGGTCTCCGAGGACAGGCTTTTGTGATGATGTCGTGAGATTGGGACAAGGAGAGGGAGATCAGAGCATCTTCTGGACCACCTGTAGTGGAACCAACGAGAATATGCAGGGATGGGCCCAGAAGCAGGAGGGAAAATGAGCTTATAAAGTGATGTGTTATCCCAGGACCGGGAGTTAGAGGGACACAGCTGGGCAAAGAGCAGATTACATTCAGCCATGACAGTGGCTACCACTCTTATTACGGTTTGTGCCTTAGGCGGCCCAAACCTGAACCCGAACCCAAACACAAACCCGGACCCGGACCCGGACCTGGGCCCTAACCGTAATTCTACCACTATAGCATCTTGTGGTGCTACCCTCAGTCTTGTTACCAAAGGTAGGATGGATTCAAGTAGTTAAACTTACCAGATCCCCTCTTCTTTGTCCCTCTTCTGTTGCTCCTGACTTTTCGGCACCCACAACATCCACACCAAACCCTTGTGCTGGGCTGGTGAAAAACAGCACCAGCTGGCAATGGGTAGAAAGGGTACCCCAGGCTTCAAAGCCTCCAGTGCTGTTTCCCCTGAGATTTGCCTCCCTTACTTGGAAAAGAAGGAACCATAGCAATTCTCAAAAGACATCAACCAGAACCCGGAGACTTGGCCATCCTTAGTGGGAGAGACCCTCCTTGACGGTAATTTGCGCATGGCATCTTGGGCATGTTTTTCCTCCAACCTATCTGGTCAGCTTCTTCTAGAGATGGGCACAAATCGGGGGGGGGGGGAGGATCAGTTCCTTGTGATTTGTCATTCCAAGTCCATAAATCACGAAATTATTATTTTCTTTTCAGATGAGCGAATTCATCAGTTCATTGGTTCATTAACATGTTTAAAAATTGCTCCCCAGGGCACCTAGAAATACTAAAAGCGTGGAGATGCTTCTTCTGACTCTCCTCTCCAGTCCTTGCAGGTTTGCAGAAGTCTAGGTCCTGCAAGATGGAGTTATGCACCCCCAAAGAGGCTCCCCACAAGATAGTGACCCCTAGGCATCTAGAGGCACACAAAATTACAGATAAGTGTCCCTCTCCTCTCCTCTACAATGCCTACAAGTTTGGTGAATAGTGGGTTCTGAATGTCCAAGTTATTATATACACCCACAAAGTTGGTCCTCCCAGGAAGGACTACCTATTATGTGTCTTTTATTTGAATCTACAGGATCACATAGACTTTGTGTTTATAGCTACTTATAACCTTATGGGTTTATACTGACACTATGTTTTCACCGTTGGTTTCCATCACGCATAACTTTACATGGAACTTCACTCCCCTTTAACTGCTTGCATTATCTTGTAGCTTTAATGCAATGTTGTCTATTAATGCTGTTGGACAGGGATGTTCAAACTTCGGCCCTCCAGATGTTTTGGACCACAATTCCCACAGTCCTGGAAATACAGGGTTGGAATTCTGGGAGTTGGGGTCCAAAACATCAGGAGGGCTGAAGTTTGGACATGCCTGCTGTAAGAGGTCCCTCAATTCCCTGTTCTCAATACTTGAACCTGTCTTAATTGTACTGGACTGTATAGGTAAAGGTAAAGGTTTTCCCCCGCACATGCGTGCTAGCCGTGTCCAACTCTAGGGGCAGTGCTCATCTCTATAGTCAAGCCGAAGAGCCAGTGTTGTGCAAGTCCATGGCCACGTGGCCGGCGTGGCTGCAAGGAAACACTGTTTTTCCTTCCTGCTTTTTATGGCGGTACCTATTTATCTACTTGCATTGACATGCTTTCGAACTGCTAGGTTGGCAGGAGCTGGGGTGATCAGCGTGTGAGGGTTTGTCTGTTTCCACACCCGGTTCCGAGTCAGGCATCCCGGATAACATTTGTTCAATAATTACTGCTTCTAACATTTGCTCCTTTGAAGATTCGGACGGTCGCAACCATTTAATGGCATGGGCCTTTAATCTCTGTGCCAAAGACCGTGGATGCATACCATGTTTATAAACCAAGGTTCTAATTTTTTTCCTATATGCTTCTGGTGTGAGATTCAGTGTTAACAAGATAGCATTTTTGACTTTGCTATAATCAGTGGCGTCCACGGGTCCTAAGGCATCCACTATCTCTTGTAACACCCTGGTCAGACACAGAGTAAGGATTAAAGACCATTGAGATATTGGCCATTTTGCTGCAGTAGCCACTCTCTCGGAGGTAATCAAATATGCTTCCATGTCATCATATTTAGCCATTTTTTGAAGTCTCACAGGCGCGGGATTCGAAACCCGTACGTTTCACTCTTCACCAAGAAATGGATTCGATGAACTGCAAAATTAACAATTTGTTTTGTTCTGTCAGTAGTTCTGTAAGGAACCGGGTTCAAAAATATCACCGCGCGCCCCTGGGGTGAAGAAGGAAAAAATCTTCCAAGGCTTTTTCAGAAGCGGAGAAAAGTTTATTTCACACTGCATACGATAATGGCACTCAGCCGATCATTCGGAAAATACTGAGGCAACGAACAATAGGAACACGAAACTTTTATCAATTTCCATTCTGCTCTTCCCCCCGCCTCTATGTAAAAAGATAACATACATGTTGCAGGTGCATTTTAACAAAGAGAGACAGTCCTAGCTTATTCACACAGGATACTTGCTAGTTAGAAACAATCTTGTAGAACAGTCCTCCCATCATGCTTACGTCAAGATGCTCTTGCCTGCTTACAGGGTTTCATTGTTCTACAGAAAGATACATTCAGCGGTCAGTATACATGGGAACGGAATTCCAAGGCAAGCTGTGTCCGCTTTTTACTTTTTGGGAGTTGGGGGGAAGAAGAGAAAGACAGAGACCGAAATGCTTTTCTTGAACCAAGCTTCAGCCATTTTCTTATGCTCTGTGGCTTATTAAAAGAAATACATATGTATATATATATATGTTTAAGTAAATAGTAACCAGTCACTTTTATCTATAATGACTGCTTATTGATTATACTTAAATTGCCATTCTATCTACAATGACTTTGCTTTGCTGAGTGTTAAAGCAGAATATATGAGTGTAATTGAATATATTGGTATAACCACTTTATTGGCAGTGGCTATTTAAACTATATTTGAATACAATACCTAACATCTCCCATCTCTTTCTCTTCGGACACTCGTCAGAGTCGTCCAGGAAAGAGATTTATCAAATAGGTTATGTAGTTATTGTCTTTAAATGCTTCCCCACTCCTGTGTAAAGTGGAAAGTGAGATATTTTATCTGGCTTACTGTTAATTGTTCTATTGAATATGTAAATTGACCAAATACACATTCTGTGAGAGCCTCAAATACACAGTGGAATGGACATTACCTGTAGGCCATTATACGAAACACTGAGGGTACTGAGGGCTAATGAAGGCTAGCACCTGTCTTCAGAGGCATTGTCAAATAGGCAAAAGATAGGTCTGCTGGGCAGCTAACTGCAGGCTTGGAGCCTTGATGTTGCCTGGGCTGTAATAAAAGTGAAATGGACTCCTTTTGTCCTAGGTAAAATGCTTTTCAGCCTTTAAAATTGCAGGATACATGTAGGGAAACCAGGCAGTATCATATGTTGTCATGTTGAGAAATGTTAGAAAGGGAATTACAGACACCTTCTTTTTCAAGTCCCAATGCTGAATCTCCCACAGGAACTGCGCTGTTATTTGGGGAGAAGCAGACATGACCAATTAACTGTGATGGTCCATGTCAAGTTTTAGAACAGGCCCTCTTTGTGGCATCAATAAACAAATTCTTAGCATACTCAGGGACTTCAAAAGGACTGTCTGAAAGCAAAAATATTTCCCTGATTTTCCCTTGTCTGCTTGCATTCAAGCATCTGTTGTGTATATATAAGACCAGTGCGTTTATCACCTTGTTCTCTTGGCGAACTGCCGCACTGCATGGGGAGCATTCATCCATCTGGTTGGACTCAGTAACTAGACGTAAAGGCATTTAAAAGCAAAATCACAGTCATTGGTACTCCAAATTCTATGGATGGGGTACCGAAAACACATAATAATTAATTCAATGATGTATAGGGGAAGCAGTTCCAACAGCTTCTTGATTTGCACTGTCATAGTTCTGAAGCTGTGGTGTGTTATAAAATGTGAAAGTCAAGGAATGATGAAAGCTGTCAAAAACAAAATTGTGTGTGTTGATGAATATCACTGCAAAGTCCCACACACACACACACCTGAAGCTGTTAAAGGCAAAAAGGCAAAGTGATTGAAAGGCACCTTGCTGAAATCCGCTGATTTTTGTACACCACAATCTCCCTCCTGTGTTAAAAAGGGGTAAAAAAGGAATGTCAAAGTGTGAGAGTGAAGAGTTGTTGGTGCTGGAGTGGTTATAGAAGTCTAGAACTAGTCAGGAAAGGCCATGCCTAACCAAGCAATAGAGTGACCCTTCAAGGCATTCAAGGTGCAGGCTGTTTTAAGGTTACATACCCAATTCAGTTTGCCAGCCTCAACTTCTAGGGTCAATTGATGTATCAGCAATACATAAGAGTGAATCAAGTGCAAGGCATATGCACACACTTAGGAGGATATCTCAGCTCTGACAAGTGTGTATATATGTTCTGTGATCAGAAAGGTATAAACGAAAGCAACCAAAAACTATTGTGTTTGATATGGCACCAGAATTGAAGTTAAGGCAGAAAAAAATGGCTTATAAAAACCTGAGCAGGGATATAAGGCACACATTTAGAGCACCACTACATCACCAAGAACATTACGAAGGCCCGCTTGGAAATCATGCAGCAGAATTTCTAAGCCTTGATCTGTTAGATGAACCCCATCATTTCTAAAGAGGTAGGTACGAGAAACTGTAATATCAGGGTGAAAAATTGCCTTCCCAATGCTTGAATGCTTAGCGTTTATGCGCGAACGCATAGCTTTTGCTACCTTACGATTCACGCATCTTCTGGCTTGATCAATTTTGATTGGATCAGGGGCGCCACGCCACATCATTCGAGGAAGTATAGCAGACCAAATGATCTGAATATGTGGGGAAAAAAGCTTAAAAGTTTTCAAATCAGCAATAATCTTCAATGACAAGGCTTTGCCCTTTGCGTTAACCAAGTCATTGCCTCCCAAGTGTACAAGTAGAAAATCAAATGGGTGTTGAGAGGCCATGCGAGATGCGGTTTCAAAGAAGGCATCCCATAACATACCTCGTTTCCCTTGCCAATCTACTTGAACACGATCCCCAAGGCGGAGATTTGTGCCCAAAACGGAATAACTAGCGTACCGGGCCAGCCAATATACAAAGCTGTGGCCTAGAATTACAATTCGGCGATTTGAACAATGAAATGGTCTTAAAATAACCAAGGTATCGCGAGGACGTGTGTTTCCAGTATCACTATTTTGAGTAACAGTAAGGGATGTGGGCTGACGTTCCACGGAAGTGCCTGGGGACGCAAGGTCATTCTCAGGGACTTCTCGAGGCGTGGAAATGGGCCTTTGCTGCTTAGGAATAACACTATCTGCATGTGTGATGGGCACAGATTGAGGATCAAATGTGGAAGTCATAGCACAGAGTGAATAAAACCACACAGAGACAGCTTAGTGTAGGTAGAGAGGGTCTAAGGTGGACAGCTTTCAGGTAACTGTTTGCCTGCTGCCGGCTAATTTCCTGCTGGAAAAGAAAGGGTTAAACCTAAGACGGAAGTGTTCAAGGCAAGTAGAAATCTGGGAGAAAAAGGCTGGAGGAGGAAGGTCCACCCCTCTGGAGATCAATGGCTAATGGCTGCTGTAGAGGAAAAAAACAAAGCAGAGCACCCTGTTCTTGCTTCTCCCGTTCCCCGAGGGAACACGCAATCAGAGTCAAGTGGGGTTATCAGGATGGCTTCCTGGAACTTGAGAACGCTGGAGTCACGAAAAGGCAAGGCAAAAAGGACAGCCGTCCGTGGCAGAAACCGGATCCCCGCGTTGATTCTTCACTGGCACAGGGCTTCTCCTCTGGGGCATCTAGGAGATGAATTCACTGGGCGCTGGCCTCGTCTGGGATGGCACATCTAGGACGGAAAAGGCAGGCTTCTCCTCTGGGGGGGGGTGCTGCTGGTCGTCAGATCCCTTCACCTGGATTGGGAACTGGAAACAGCTGCAGCAGGCCTCTGGCATAGCCATCTGTGAATAAGATATCAGAAAAACACACACACAAGTATCTGGAAATATGAAGAGCCTGTTTTGCATCCAAAAATTGTGCTGGTAAGTCTGCAAAAGTCTGCAAAAGTGCATTACTATGTTTTCCTAACAAAGTCAGTGAGAGTGGTCTATTATCAAGAGCATAGGATTTCTTCAAGGAAAAGCAGGCAGGCGAGAAATCAGGTTGTATTATTTTCAGACTGGCAAAAAGGGCTAAGTATGTCCTGCTGCATTTTGTAGGCTGATAGCTTGAGAGAAAAAAAGGCAAAGTGCAAGGCAGCATGGTGAGAAAATTGAGCATTGTCCATGACTTCTACAGCAAGTTATTTTGTTGAAAAAGTTTGCACATATTTCCTAAAAGACTGTTCCTAGGTGCTCTCTTTGAGCTGTGCTGGAGATCAGAACTGAAAGAAGGGGGGGGGGGTTGCTGAGCAATGGTGCATTCCTGTCTGTTGTGAGACAGTGAAGGAGGCCTATTGTTATCAAGAGCGAAAAGAGTTAACTTGTAAACAGGACCATTCCATATGCCTATTGTTGAAAAAGAGACCACATAGTTTCTTAAAAAGACTTTGTCCTCTGTTCAAGCTGTGTAGCTTATTTGCTTTTAGGCAAAAGGCAGCAAAAATTAATTTTCTCGTCTAGGGGTTTTCCTCTCGCTCTCCTCGCATTTCCCTCTCCCTCTCTCTGGATGGGTCATCAAAGGGACCTGGATGGGGAAGGTCTCCTGGCTTAGGGTTTTGTCTTGGGATGGGAGCCTGATGTGTAGAATTTATCAGAGGATTTGCTGTAACGTATGGAGGTGGTGGGGATAGGACATCATAGTCTTCGGGACGGCAGTCTAGAGCAGATTTTCCTTTCCTGACTGCAAACAGTTTGGCTTGGGGTGGCAGTTCTCTGCCTTCTCTAAGCCATGACAGATTTCTTTTCACACTTCCCTTCCAAACTTCAATATAGGGCACGTGTTCTGGGTAGCTTTTAAGAAATTTTGAGCCACAAATGTCTGATTGTTGTTCTCATCAAAGGTCCTCTCTGGGGGCCAAGAATTTTGTAGGATCGGCCACTCTAGGTGACACAGAGTTTCCATTTGCTCCCTTCTCATTTTAATGTCAAAGTCACAATGTCTGATGGCTGATTCCCAGTTCACAAGGGAACAAGCTAAGGGAGTTATTGGCTTGCTGGAGTTGTTTTTTTTTTTCTGTTCTCATTTTAAGGGTGTTTTTAGAACAGAGTTCTAGAATTCTCCCACACAAATTTATTTGATCCGCTCCTCAACTCTAATTCCAATTCACACGCACACACACTCGATACTGGTGACGACCTGAGTCAGTCGCCCGAAACAGGAACTGCGTCACCCCCACACGCGTGACCATGAGGAACTAACCCTCGGCCTTTCTTTCACGCAGCCATTCACTGGATCAAATAATGACACAAATTCCCACATTTCAATTCCAATTCCCGCCTCCCAACCTAAAACTAAGCCTTCTACCTGGCAAGAATCTTTTTAACTATTCTAAAGAACACACAAGAGCTTTTTCCCGCCCCTTTTTCAAAATACTCAATGGACTTCCGTCCGTTTCTTCACACGGGATACAGAGCACAGCTCTCTTTCCCCTTCAAAAATACACCAGAACCGTCGTTCTGTTTCTATTACAATTACTCAATGGGGCTCAACCCCTTTACTGGGACAGCAGAGAAATACTTCTCCCTCCCTTCCAGACCGGTCTGATAAGCTTACCAAATGCTCCGCGGAGTCTCTTCTCTTCTTCCTCCGGCCGGTAACTTTTCTCCCCGAGCGCCCTTCTCCACCACACGCTGAGCCCGAAAATTTCCCCTTTTCAATTGGAAAGGTGTGCACTGGAAGTTCGAGTCCAACGCTGGCTGTTAGGCACGCTAGGCTTGCCTTCTGACCCCAAAGGGGGGGTCCTATCCCGGACGAGCCCCCAGATGTAAGGAACCGGGTTCAAAAATATCACCGCGCGCCCCTGGGGTGAAGAAGGAAAAAATCTTCCAAGGCTTTTTCAGAAGCGGAGAAAAGTTTATTTCACACTGCATACGATAATGGCACTCAGCCGATCATTCGGAAAATACTGAGGCAACGAACAATAGGAACACGAAACTTTTATCAATTTCCATTCTGCTCTTCCCCCCGCCTCTATGTAAAAAGATAACATACATGTTGCAGGTGCATTTTAACAAAGAGAGACAGTCCTAGCTTATTCACACAGGATACTTGCTAGTTAGAAACAATCTTGTAGAACAGTCCTCCCATCATGCTTACGTCAAGATGCTCTTGCCTGCTTACAGGGTTTCATTGTTCTACAGAAAGATACATTCAGCGGTCAGTATACATGGGAACGGAATTCCAAGGCAAGCTGTGTCCGCTTTTTACTTTTTGGGAGTTGGGGGGAAGAAGAGAAAGACAGAGACCGAAATGCTTTTCTTGAACCAAGCTTCAGCCATTTTCTTATGCTCTGTGGCTTATTAAAAGAAATACATATGTATATATATATATGTTTAAGTAAATAGTAACCAGTCACTTTTATCTATAATGACTGCTTATTGATTATACTTAAATTGCCATTCTATCTACAATGACTTTGCTTTGCTGAGTGTTAAAGCAGAATATATGAGTGTAATTGAATATATTGGTATAACCACTTTATTGGCAGTGGCTATTTAAACTATATTTGAATACAATACCTAACAGTTCTATTATCTTTTCTTGTTTGTCAGGCAAATGTCCATACTTTTGTCCTTGAGTTTTTCTTGACTTCGGAACTGCCCCACGTTGGGCGCCATTTTGTGAGGGTTCGTCTGTTTCCACACCCGGTTCCGAGTCAACAATTACTTTCAAGACATCTTGTGAAGTGAAATCAAAAGGATTTTTATTTAACAGTAACTCTGGAACTGACAGAACAGGATCAGTTAAATGTGGTGTTAACCGAGGACATGACTTTTGTGCGAATTCTTGGGTTACAGGTTCTTCATAAATAACGTTAACAACAGGAACATCATAACTGGTAGACTTCAGAAATAAGGGCGAGTGTTCATACCCCGACCCATACATTGGGTCCCGCAACAAGGATGGCGAGCCCATTGACCCACCGGGTCCGGGGATCTCTCACTCCTCCATTCCCTTTTGAACCTCTCGGAGGTTTCAGGCCAACGGAGGGGTCTAATGTGAACAGACCATTGAAAATCCTCTGGTCTCTCAAACCTCCTCCTTACTTCAGTCTCCTCTTTTCGTGTCTCTCTCTCTCTCTCGTCCGTTTCTCCCAACTGTCATTCCCTAGCTCGTGCTGTTCATCTCCCTCCTTCCAACTGTCATCCTCTGCTACCCATAAGGCCTCTCTCTCTCCCTCGCGCACACACCCATCTCCTCGTGCTTCTCTTCCTTATCCTCGCGACTTCCAATCACCTCATCCTCGTCTCTTTTCTCCTTGTTTTCGCCCTGAGACTCCACTATACTACTCTTGCCCGATTCTTCCTGCATACTCAGTTTCTGTAAACCCTTTTCACACTCTTCACTCTCTCCAGATGGCACACTCTGTTCCAGACCTTCTTCTTTGCTTCCTCTCTCACACAGCAGGAGCTCACTCCGCTGCGTGGCACCCGGGATTCGAACCGCTGAGCTGCTGACTTTGCAACCAACAGTTTTTGGAAGCCTTAGTCCACTGGGCCACCACACTCCCTTTACTGGACTGTATATTATTCCTCATTACTGTAAGCTGCCTTGGGTCCTTTTTCCAAGGAGAGAGGTGGGGTAAAAATACTCTATAATAAATAAATAAATAAATAAATAAATAAATAAATAAATAAATAAATAAATAAATGTGGCCTTTAGCAGCTGGCTTGCGGGGATTCTGGCACTGGTTCATGCCAGGGACAAGGAGGGAACAAAATTCACAGAGACACCACTCGGCTTATCTTCGGAGACTGAAATCCACTCGGACTCCACTGAGTTGGGCTTTGGCCATTCCTCAGACTCGGGCAGAAGTTTATAATGACGTCAAGAAAACCTCTTATAGAGCTTCTTAACAAGCAAGTCCCATGAAGCACCAGGTTTGGCTGCCTGACCTGCCAGTCCAAGAGTCTCTAGGTCCCTTCTATGGTTACCTGACCAATACCACAATTCGTTTTTTGGTTTGTGCCCAGCTCTAGCTGCTTCCATGGCGCGTACCTTCAGATGACATATCAATGGGCTGTTTGTTCATCATCAACATGCTTTCGGCCCAGACTGTGGGTGGCCATCCAGATGTTGTTGGACTCCAAATCCCATTATCTTCAAGCAACATCATCAATGGCCAGAGCTGATGGAAACTGGAGTCCAACAGCACCCGTAGGTCTGGGTCCCCAGATGTTCTTGGAGTACAACTCCCAGAAATCCTGGCCAGCTTAGCTCGTGCTGAAGACTTCAGGTAGTTGTAGTCCAAGAACATTTGGGGACCCAAAGTTGAGAACCACAACAATGAAGAAAACAGATTGGGGAAGGGGGAAAAATAATTTTGAAAAAGTTTTCCATTATTGTTTGATCACTAGTCTCTCCGGAGAGTCATAGGATGGGAAGGTGCATGAAAATGTTTTAATGAATCACTTGGATTTTCCTACTTGATAGCACGGTTGCTGAGCTGCTATTATTTTTATTTACTTTACTGAGTCATTTATATCCCTCCTGTTTAGCCCCAAAGCACCACTGAAGTGTAAAAAATTACAGTTCTGCAGAAACAAGAGTCTGAAACGATCTACCAAGAAGGTAGAACCCATAGTAAAAATAAATGAATCATAAATATATGATTGTCCACATAAATGCTCCCTCTTCCGGATTTCATAGAGTGGAAAGCTAAACAGTAATTTTGCAGTGGATTCTGGAGGCTCCTGGAGACCTAGCAAAACACCTGGACTCAGATTAGTGTATCCCTTCTAAACTAGTATTGCTCACACTGGCTTCAGGGCAGTTTGGCACACACAATGTTATGCTGTGCAAATCAACTGGGGTAAGATAGTGATGGGGAAAAGGCCTTTCTCCACCCAAGAGGCTGAAGAGCAGTTGCTAGTTAGGAGAGAAACCGGTGCTTGGAAAAGTTACTTTTTTAGACTAACATGCCCAGAATCCTCCAGACCTCAAGGTCATTTGTAAAGTAGGCCTTTAAAAAAAAGAACGTTTCCAAGTTCTGAAATGGATCTCAGTGACCTATAGATGGAAAACAGTGTCAATTAGTATAAAAGACATTGTATCATCTTTAGGACATGTTGATAATGAGACGGGAATTTAGTCATGCTTACTAGAATGTATGTATTCATTTAAAATATTTTTATCCCACATTTCTCCTTAAAAAGGACCCAAGGCAGCTCACATTGTTAAAACCACAATATTTAACAGCTAAAACAGTAGGTGTACAAATATTAAAAATGAATTAAAGTGTTAAAAATGGTAAATAGAAATGGTTTGAAACAAGAGAACACAACAGTCCATTCAAAAACACCCTCTCTGACCACCAGTCATAAAGGAAAAGCCTGCCTGAGGAGAAAAGAGAAAACATATATAATGCAACCCAGCATGTAAATATATTGATATAAAAATGAATGAAATGTATTTGATTAAGAGAATTTTTGTAACGAATCAGATTCTTTTTAGCGCCAACCAATGGATGCGAGTTGGAGAGCCTCCTTTGGAGAATAGTCTAGTCGACGGCATCAAAGACCACCGAGAGACACTTTATTTATTTATTTATTTATTTATTTATTTATTTATTTATTTATTAGCAACAACATCTGGCAGCAAAGGCCACTCTGGGTTAAACAAACAGATACATCCATTAAGCATAATGGACACTTTTTTTATTTATTTATTTATTTATTTATTTATTTATTTATTTATTTATTTATTTATTAGCAACAACATCTGGCAGCAAAGGCCACTCTGGGTTAAACAAACAGATGTGTCCATTAAGCATAATAATATACTAACATTTTACAGTACATTATCATTAAATATCAACACTAATTCAATCAAGATGAATAAAAGCAGAGATAAAAGCACTTTGGCCCCATCGGCCTCCCTCACACAACCTTCCGGTATAAACTCTCAAAAGCTAAACAGCATGGGCCCCTCTTCTTTACCTTGCTGTAAGAGGTGGATCTGTCCCAATGTTGGATTCGTTTGGGGTTGAGGTGGGCATGAAACACTCTTTTGGTGATTCGTACCGGTTAGTTTTTCATCTGAAAAACAGTGTTTGGTGCTTTCTAGCCTCTCTTTGGTGGGTGTTCACCACAGAAAGTGGGCTGAGAACCACCAAACACTTGTTTGGAGGGAAAACAAACCAGCACAAAGCACCAAACCTGTTTGGAAGGAAAACGAACCACCAAACTGATGGTTCGTGCCCATCTCTAATTTGCCCATCCTGCTAGTTTCTATGGGGCTTCCACAGGGGCCCTTCCAATGTTGCCTGAGAGTGTCTACCTGGGAGATGATTTAGGGACTGAAGTCTCATTAGACCCCCAGCAACATTTATGAAGCCTTCACCTGGATGACATTAGTGCAGTGGAGATCTACCAAAGGTACATGGTCATAATACTAGCAGTGTTGTCCAAACATCACAGCCACCGTAAGGCTAAGACACTATAGCACAGACGTTAGAGGTGAAAAGTCCTTTGAGGAGTCTACCATGGACCGTGAGCCACCCTTCATATTGCGCACGTGTGTTCCCATGACCTTGGCCTAGCAACAGGACAAGGCTCTGGGAACATTTTGTGCAAATTGCAGAACACTCCACCAAAGGAGTGTGTGTTGCTGCCTTCTTACACCACCAGTGAGAAATCTGGATGTCAAGTATAGCAACCCAATGTGAGCTATTTCCAGGTGACCACATGTAGTATGGGCAGTAATGATCCAGCCTGACTCAGAGCTGTGCCCAAGTTGGATCTTTTTGATCCTGCAGCTGATCGGTTCATTTTTGGGGTGTCAGGGCTGGAGCGATTCCTATGTGGAAAGAAGGGTGGTCCCTCCCAGCAGAGGTGTGACCGGATGCAATCCTTTCTCGCCATCTGTTCACACACTGATTTGGGTGCATTTTTTTAAATTCTACCCTGGTGATCTAATGATGCTGACCCAGAACTTAAGGGCAGAGTTTGTGCACATGTCCAATTTCCATGTCCAATTTTCAAATTGTGATGAAAATGAAATGAAATGAACAGAACCACGAAAATTGAGGTCATTATGTTTCGTTTCCGTTAATGGCGACGCGCAATGAAATGAGCTGTTTTAAATGTTAAAAAACGCCCTGGACATCCATAAAAATGCAGCGATAATTATTTATATTGTCTAATAATACCTACCAGGGGGTTGAGAAGACAAAAACGTTTGTTTTTGTCTTCTCCCATCGCAATGTATTTTTCTTTTCCCTTTAAAATGGATGTCGCCACCAGCCACAAAATGGAGGCAAGCCATGTGATGGGATCATGTTCAACCAAAAGCATGCCCAGGATGCAGACTGGGCGGGCAGGTCTGGCAGCCACAGAGGGCATAAAAAGCTCTGGCAGCCCCCGTCCTCCTTGCCGTCTCTGGTAGGAGTTAGGGTGGGATTGCTGTCTCTGCTGCGACTCTAGCTTCAGTCCTCCAGCCTCCCTGTGTGCGTGCATGCTGCGTACCTCTCAGTGAGTACCCTCCCTTGCCCCGCAGTGCAGTCACTCTGCGGCTGCCTTGCACCCTGGGCAACGCCTGCTGCTGCCTTTGCAGCCTCCCTGCATACTTAGTCTATACCGTCTCTCTGCCAGCATCCATTTTTTTTAGTGTTTTCTCTCTGGTCTGGGGTGTTGGGGGATGCCTGCGCACGGAAATGCTTTAAAAATCGCAGAAAAAAGCGGGTAGAAACGACAAACGAAAAAACGAAAAACGGTAACGAAATTCTTCAAAAAATTCCCGACAAACGGAAACGAACCGAAACAGACCTCTCAACAACAAACGAAAAACCGAAATGCCATTTTCCTGTTTCGTGCCCATCTCTAATGGTGAGCCACAGTCCCCTCCCTATCCAGTCACCAGGATGTGCAGAATTTAAAAGATAAAAGATGTGCCTTGCAAAGCTAGGGAGAAGGTGCCTGGGCAACCTATGCAGGGCTCCTTTTCCTCGGAGCAGCTCCTTTGCCTTCGTCGCTGCCTTGCCGTTCAAGGAGCCCCTTCCCTCTTCCCCTTCTCCTTACATGGGCTCCGGTCTTTGTGCCATCGAAGTGGGAGGGGACAGGTTGGAAAGGAATGGGAAACGGTCTCCCCCCACCCTCACCCCAAGTGATGTGCTACTATGTGCAATTGAATGGAGTGAGACAGGAGGAGCAGCCCACGGAGCCCAAGCGTGGAAGGTGGAGGCAGGGCCCCTTCATCCGTCCCCCACCTCCAGCACGCCCCTCAGCGCAGATCAGGGCCTTCAAATGCCGGCCGGGGCTGCTGGTTCCCTGCTGCCTTCCTCAGGACCCCAGCAGCAGCCCCAGCTGGAATCTGAAGGCTCGCCACTGGCCAGAGTAAAAAAAAGGGACATTTCCAGGGGAAAGGATCACCCGGGAAAACGGCGGGAAAGAGTAGTTAAAAAACAGGAAATCCCGCCTATTACAGGACACTTGACAGCAATGGAGAAGGGGTTGGGCTTCAAGGATGAGATTAAGATCTCACGAGAAAGAGCTGAAGCGGCAAAAGCCCCGCCAGATAAGGCTTGCTGAAGGAGGAGCTTCTGTGCTACTACCGCGCTCTCTTTCCATTCCTTCCTCTCCAGGCGGGCAGCTTGCAAAATTGATTAACAAACGCACACAGAGAAGAAAATTGCAGAGCTTAGGCAAAAGAATAATGATTCACCACCACCCCCTCCTCTAATAGGAATGTTGTCTTGATTAGCAGAAATTATAGGGCAGCTTTGCGGGAAGGTTCTGCAGAACATAAACCTGGAGCCAGGCCTGAACCGCAAAACGCAGAAGGGGAGAGGAGAGGTAGCAAATGGAGAATGTCAGCAGAAGTCAAGATAATCCGTGCCCCAATTTATAAGACAGTTTCACTAGGGGGATAATTAGGGATGTGCACAAGTCCTTTAATCCAATTTGGAATCTTGTTTTGGGCTTCCCAAAAGAGCCCTTGTTTCAGCCTGGACCAATTCATACTTCACCTGACTCATGTTGTACCTTGAATCTGAGCTGCCTGGGGAAATTTATTTATTTATTTATTTATTTATTTATTTATTTATTTATTTATTTATTTATTATTTGTTGCATTTTTATACCGCCCATCTTCCAGAAGGAACTCTGGGTGGTTTACAGACGAGAATAAAACAACAATGTATAACAGGTAAGGAAAAAAAGGGAGAGAAGAAAAAAACTAATAGGATAAAGAGGGGGAAACCCTCCACAAGAGGCGGTGCAGGCAAGAAAAAAAGAATTAAAGAAAAGGTCACCAAAAAAAAAGAATTAAATGAAAAGGTCACCATATGCCTTCTTAAAAAGGAAGGTTTTCAGAGCCTTTTTGAAGGCGGGCAGGGACTGCACTAGATTTGCCTTAGAAAATCTAAGTTGGTGCAAGTGAACACTCTTCATGAGCTGCCTGGTCCCTGTGCACAAGTAGCAGCCAGCTGATAGGGGGATAAGTTTCCTCAGGATCAGGCTGAGTGTTCCCTGAGGAAGAGGATATATGAGGGGATTCCAGAGAAGAGAATGCTGGAAGCTGATTTGCTTGTTCACAACAAGATTCAGACACCGGAAACTCCAGCCATGTATGTGCTCAGAGAAAGTGATGTTCCCCTGGACGCTGCCACAGCCCTGGACAGGCAAGGGAGGGAAGGGACTGGCAGATCCTGACATATTTTGTTCATCTATGCAAGCCTTACTTAAAAGGGGTGCTTCCTGGAGCTAAGCACTCATCTCTCCTCTGCTTTCCAGAACATGAACTCTATGGATCAGAACCTTGCAATCTCTCTCTCTCTCTCTCTCTCTCTCTCTCTCTCTCTCTCTCTCTCTCTCTCTCTCAGCAGGTAGGTGGGTGGGTAGGTAGGTAGATGAAGATTCTCAGTCATCTAGGTGAGGTAATTGGAGGTTGAGTCATGACAATTGGACTTTTTTATTGTGAGAGTGAAATGTTTCACTACTCATCCAAGCAGCTTTGTCAGTCTGGTTTTAGTTTTTTTTTTCTTCTTCTTAATTTTAGAGCGCCGACCCGGCCACCTCCTTTATTATTATTATTTATTTTATTTGATTATTATTATTTTTGTTGTTTTAAAAGTCCCCAGCTGGGGCATTTTGAGGTGCCTACCTTTCCCGCCAGGAGCAGGAGGACTGCAGCAGCTGCCGGCGAGGATAAGGTGTGTGTGTGTGGGGGGGGGGTTAACAAAAAACGAAGCGAACAAAACAGAAAATTCCATTTTGTTTTGTTTTTCTTTGATGGGTTGTTTCGTTATTATTTTGTTAGCAAATGAAATGAATAACAAATAACAAAACAAATTAAAAGTTCATTTTGTGCCCATCTCTATTAGCCACAACAAATCTTATCCAAACACCAGTGAGATTCTGGCCACTTGTTATCTGTCCCTGGAAAGATGCATAATCAAAGCTGCCATTTTGGTACAATTGACATGCGGCTGATGTCCATTGCTTCTTCCAAACCAGGAAGCAAAAACAAGCCAATTTACAACTGGGGAGATTAGGAAGGGTTAGGGGATAATCAACCATCTTTTGCTACTTTAGCCAGCTTTGTTTCTAATTGCACAGCTCCTCTTTGTTTGTTTCAGCTCTCTCTGTCACTGATAATTTTATTGTGACTTAAATAGTATCAGAAAACAGAGCTGAGAAAGAACGTGGAACCCCAGTACTAGAACAGAGTTAGGATTTTGAAATCTTCTTATTCCACCATGCTGTCCCAATGATTCTGCAGATTGTTTTCCCCAAATTTGTCTTTTATTAACTCTGATTGGAGTAAACAAGATTGACCTTGATTAATTTTCCCGGACTTGGTACTTTCCAGGTGTGATGAATGACAACTCCCATAATCCACACCCAGTTGGCCCAACAGCCATGTGAGAGGGAGTTTTTGGATATGCAGTCCAGGAAGTCATGCATTCCTAGCAACCTGATGGCGCATATTGACAACAGACACCATACACCTCCGTGACATGTGTGGGTGACAACTTCAGAATCTCCCACATACGCCCACCGTTGAAGGTAAAACAATACTGGAAGCCGTCAAAACACGAATTAATATAGAAATGGGCATGAAGCCCTCTTTTGGTGGTTCGTGTTGGTTCGGCAGATGGCCAAACAGATGTCCTGCGGTTTGGTGCCCCACCACTTCCAGTAGACGTCCGTTTGGAAGCAGCATCCTGACCTCCCTGCCTCACTTCCTACAGGTGCTGCCTCTACGTGGGCACCTGCAAGAGAGGGTGGTGTCCTGAGCCACCGAATACCGTTTCAGCCGTCTGCCGAACCAGCACACAAACCACCGAACCCCCAGTTCGTGCCCATCTCTAGTCCAATCTAATTCGTGTGCAACACAACCAGACATCCCATTCTTGTCAGGTTAGAGTTCAGCTCTCCCCCAACCCCAACCCCCCCACACATAACATACACCTCATTTTGGACTGAAACTGTTTCACCGGCAGTACCCACTTCCAAACCAGAAAAGCGATTGCGTCCATGCCTGAGATAATTCATCCTCCTTTCATGTACTACAAGTGGGAGCCAATTCTGGGAGGAGGATTCCCACCACCAACATGAAAACCTGAATCCTAAAAAGGCTGCAAGCTCGCGTTTGGCCTCGACTGCCACATCAATCGGTGACGGTGTCGTTAAAAAGGTGCCGTTTTGCATACGTGAAGCGCTTCAGTTGGCCTGAGCAAATCCCTGGCTTCATGAAATCTTAATGAGATCATTATTGTGCCAAGAGTTTGTGTATTAATTACATAGAGAGGCAGGTCTTTCAGGAAGGAAAGGGGGCAGGAACATCCATTTTCTGGATGTGTAAATAACCCAAGGGCTAAACCCACATGGGGATAAGGTCTTTGCCCGGAGAACTTCCTCCAGTGTATAAGCAGGGCAGGTGCATGTTGTCATGAACGAGGAGCATCGGGGGTCTCCCGAGGGCCGGACGTGAGAGTTATGGTTATAGTTCTACCCCATCTTTCAAATAAAGACCTTCTACTTCAGAAACACTTTCCCTTAGCCACTGGCTGAGAGTTGTTGTTGTTTTTAATGGATTGTTGCGTTGTGCCTTGGTCCTTTGAAATGTGTTTTTAGCATTGATTTTATTTACAGTATTTTAAATAAATGTGTATACACCTTAGGAGAAAAGTGGGGTAAAAATATTTTTAACACAAATATATTTATTCAACACCATGGCAGGGTTCTCCGGGGTGCTGGTGGGGGTTGTCGGGAGGCCTCTGCTGCCCAGGTGCTGGTGCTGGTGGGG
This sequence comes from Phrynocephalus forsythii, assembly GCA_029282475.1. Lineage (NCBI taxonomy): Eukaryota > Metazoa > Chordata > Lepidosauria > Squamata > Agamidae > Phrynocephalus > Phrynocephalus forsythii. The sequence goes on from JAPFRF010000007.1 coordinate 91,265,229, forward strand.
GGTGGGGCAGACCTGAGGACCGCCCCTTCTTTTTCCGCTGCTGCCTCCTGCCGGCAGACCCGCCAGGCTGGCACGGCGACATGAGGGAAATGGAGATACCTCCCAGCTGTCTCCTCAGCAGTTGTCATGTTGGTGGTTGTGGGGATTCCATACCTCAACAGACTCTGAACCCCAATAAGGTGGCAAGCACCAAGGAAGCTGAAGGCATGGATTTTCAGAGATTTCCAGAAAACTAGCAGGAACCCAATGTGCTGAAGCTGACCCTGAGCTGACCTCACTCAGGAGGCCGGAAAAACAAGGACAGTCCCGGATATCATGACACAGACGGCTTGTGACCGAGCTTAAAGCTTCCTTCCTCTCTCTTTCCTTATCAATAATCCCCACTAGCTAAATATGTTCCTCCAGATAAGGTGGCTTTCTTCCCTCCACCTATGGAATGCATTATGTGATCAAGAGCATCCTTCCTTTGTCCTATTGTGTGTACTTGTTTACTCATCAATAAAGGGTTGGTCCCAGGCAGCTTTCAGACAGACACACGCACACAGAGGGACACAGGACACAGACACACACACACACACACACACACACACACACACACACACACACACACACAGGTCATGAAGACACAGACACACAGAGAGACACGCACACACAGAGACACTCACAACGAAATGCAGCCTGGGACCAGAGATGTTTGTGCCCCAAACTCTGTGTATGCGTAATTAATAACACTACAGGTGGTGGCAGCAGCAACTGCAGCATTCATTGGCAGCGGCGGAAGAGGCGCTCGCATGGCCCTCAGGCGCCCATCTGCAACATCGTGGTGGCGGCAGAAGAGGCGCCCGTGTGGCCCATAGTGTTGTGAAGCTGCACCTGAAGTTACACGGACTGGGACAGTAAAAACACCACCCGTCTAATTTCAAATGCAGCTTCACAACATCTCTGCTCTGGGCCTCAACTAAGAAACTACCTGGTATTTATTTCCATCTTGCCAAGAACTCTACATCTAAGAACTAGCTCCTGGCAATTCCATCATTTGCCATGGTTGAACCTTTAGTACAGCTCTGAGGAAGAGGGTGTTGCCCTCAAAATATTAGTGATTATTTTATTATTTTACTAGTAGCCTAAGGGTATCACCTGGTCTATTTTTAATCTGTTTCTTGGTGTTTTGTTGTTATTACCTCCAGGCGTGAAGAACACAGAGAAATGCTTCCTGATTCCCTGTAGTGCCAATGTTTATATTGTGCCTCACAATATACTGATAAGAAAGCACAAAATGACTTCCCTTTTTACTTCAGATTGATTTTTTTAAAATGATATAAAACCGGAGATGTTCCCCTGACACCTTAAAATACCATTTGAAATTAACACCAGAAAGAAACCAGGTGGTACTTTTAACTAACGTAGGTCTTATTAGTTTTTATCTCAAGGTAACTTTAAGCACTGGTTTCATCCATATTACCTCAAAAGTAACTAGTTACAGTAAACGTTACAAAAGTAACTAGTACATGATTTTAAACTAGTTACTTCAGAGTGATGCAGTGGCCAAGAAAGCCAACATGATTCTTGGTTGAATCAACAGAACCATCGTGTCTAGATCAAGGGAAGTGATAGTACTACTCTATTCTGTTCTGGTCAGACCCCATATAGAGTACTGTGTCCAGTTCTGTGCACCTCAATTTAAAAAGGATGTTGACAACCTCGAGCGGGTACAGAGGAGGGCAACCAGGATGACTTAGGGTCTGGAAGAAATGTCTTACGAGGAGCAGCTTAGCCTTAAAATGTTTAGCCTTACAAAAAGAAGACTGCGTGGGGATATGATAACTATGTTTAAATATCTGAAGGGATGTCATATTGAAGAAGGGACTGGTTTGTTTCCCATGGCTTCAGAGACTAGAACACAGGACAATGGTCTCAAACTACAGGAAAAGAGATTCAATTTAAACATTAGGAAGAACTTCGTGACAGAGCTGTTCGGCAGTGGAATATGCTGCCAGGGAAAGTGGTGTAGTCTCCTTCTTTGGAGGTTTTTAAGTAGAGGCTGGATGGCCACCTGTCGAAAATACTGTGATGGGGCTTCCAGCTTGGCAGGCTGTTGGACAGGATGGCCCTTGAGGTCTCTTCCAACTCTATGATTCTGTGATTCTATGATTCTATGAGAGCCCTGTGATCTTCCCAAAGGGGCTTCTCCTGAAGCTTTTAACATTCAGATCAGCTCATAACAAGAGGGCATAATAAGGAGGCTATTAGTTATGCCAGCCCTTGAGCTATTTAGGATTTTAATGGTTAAACCACTGTGCTGAATGGGATTCCACAAGAAGTCAGCAATGGCTTTGCAACCGACAGACCACACCTTTGTCGAGGTGGGGAACAGATGCTCTGGAGTGGTGTGACAGAACAATTAGCGGAAAACTAGCAGGATCTGGATTGGGACTGGGACTGTGTTCCAGACGATGGCTGTTCAAAATATGAAAGGCCATCAAAGAGGGTGATTGTATTGTGCCTTCTTGGCCAACAAGCTGCTGACGAATGACTCTGTGAGAGGAAAATTCTGGTCACCGTAACTCAGCACCTCAGGCATGTCTGAGTATTATCCTAAAATACAATTGCAGATGTTCAAGAGGGAAAAATATTCAGAACACAGTCCCTGGTTGAGAAAATCTACCCACACTCTTTTCTAAACAAATAAATTTGTAGGTTTGGGAACAAATCAAATTACCCCCCTCCCCCTTGTGACCTGCTAAGATCACTATTTCCATCTCCAAATGGATTTGCCCTGGTTGTTTTCCACCTGACCAAAGCTGTAGGGGTGCCTGAGGAAAAATCAAGGGGTGAAATAATATTATCACTTTATTTGTAGACAATGATGGATACCGGAGGCAGAAAAATACCTTTCCTTTACAAAAAGTGGGAAGGGGGAGAAAGAAAGAAAACAATTGTGCATCCCCTACTGTTGCCAGGGTTTCTCTAAGATGGTGGGTGTTCTGCAAAGAGGCCTAAACTCATTTTGCTAAGTGCGTATCAGAAAATCAGAAAGATCTGCGGGGGGGGGGGGGGAGTCCAGTGTGGAAGGCACTTTCAATACTCCAACATTCTGTGTTGTTCTAGAACAGTGGTGGCGAACCTTTAGCACTTCAGACGTTTTGGACCACAACTCCCAGAATTCCAAGCATGTATTGCCAGTGACAAAGGATTGTGGGAGTTGTGGTCCAAAACACCTGGAGTGCCAAAGGTTTGCCACCGCTGTTCTAGAAGCTTCAAAGAAGTGTGAGTAGAGGAGGAAAGTGCAGTACATGTGCGACCCATTTGTCTGAGGGAGAGGTGCAGGGTGAAAAGATGAGAGCCAAATGACAGCCAGAATTTCAAGGCTGTTTGAGTGCCAGTTGGAAAGATCTAGTAGATGCTAAGGAGAAAAATCTAAATTCTGTGTGTGTTTTCTGCCAGCAAGATGGGGACATCTGCATCCTTTAAATTATTGATGATTCTTCCACCAGTGTTTGCTCCTCCTTCATCTAACTCTAGTATGGCTTTTGGTGTAATATGTTCGGTGAATATAGGAGGGATCTTTTTCTGACACCTTTGACTACATGAAACCATTCCATTTCTCTGCATTCTGTCCTAACAGTACCTTCTTGTCCACAGTACTAGTTATGCACTGGGACAATCAAGCGCTGAAACACAGCCATACATTTCCGAACAACCCCTATTTCCTCATGAGCTGCACAATCGGAGGCTTTGCTGTACAGGTAGTCTATAATGCATAAGACCACGTTGCAAGTATCCACTGGCTACTGGAATGTTTGAAAAAAAAAAAGATCACTCTGTCCTTCCATGATGTGGACCATCAGAAATGACAGGCTTTTTTTTAATGCTAAGCATTAGGGATGGGCATGAAATGGAAAATAATGTTTCATTTCGTTTTGTTTCATGCTCACCCCCATTTTGTTTCATTTTGTTTCTTACGGATTTTTTTTTAAAAAAATCATACAAAATGAAATCGTGCTGACTGGGCCAGGTTTAAAGGGTTCCAGCCATTGACAGAGCGGCAGGAGCCCTCAGAAAATGACGGAACAAAATGGTTCATTTCAATGGAAAAACATCCGTTGTGTTTCATCTATAATGAAATGCTGCTTCCTTTCGTAACAAAACAACGAAACAGCATTTTGTTTTTCATTTCCTGCCCATCCCTACTAAGCATATTAAAGTGGTCAAATCTTTCTGGGTTGACAAGGCTGCTGTTACGAATAAACGCACAAAAAGAATACCCCTATTGTATGGCTTGCTTGGCCGTTGTTTCTGTATGTTTGCATGCCATCCTTCAATGGGTGTAACAGTGGGAAGTAGAGATGGGCACAAAATACCAAAATGGGGTTTCATGTTTGTTATTCGAGCCCTGGGCCCCGCTTTGTTCTGTTTCCATTTCGGGGACCCGGGCCCGCTTTGTTTCTGTTTCTTTGTTTTTCGGGTGTGGCAAGCTGCGGCCGCAGGGAGCCCTCCCAGGGCTGGGCGCCACCAGAGCTGCAGGCATGCAGGCCAGGAGAATGTTTCCGTGGCCATGGGGAGCCCTCCCGGAGCCGGGCACTGCTCCGGTCACCACTCCCAACAGGCCGCCACCACCGGGGCACCGCCAAGTGCCGCCCTCCCTTGGGCCCCGTCCCCAAGGACCGATTCACCCCTCCATCCGCCACCCCCATTGAGTCGCTACCCTGGAGCCCCACGCAGCACTGCCCTAACTGGGGCCCTTCTCCCCAGGAACCACTCCGCCCTGGGAGGCGCCGCCCCAGCAGACTGCTGCCCCGCACCCCCATGGGTCTAGACCTGGGAAATCTGTGGTGGTGCCGCTGCACTCCCCCCACCCCCGTGCTCCAACAATGCCCTCCACTCCTGATTCTGAGCCAGCTGCACCATCGCCGCATTGCCATGTGGTCAAGATGGCACCGGGTGCAGCTGAGCTCCAACGTCCTCCCCTCCAAAGCCTGCTGAGTGCCGATGAAGAGGCTGAGATCCCGGAGCCAACCCTCACAAGGGCTCGGATCCCGCCTCTTCTCGTGAGACCAGCAAAGTCTCCCGTTGGCTCCAGCGGGGAGGGGGCAAAGAGGTTCCGCCAGGCCCAGGCCCCTCTCGCCGCCCTCCGCTGCTCCATTTTTCATTGTGCGAGCGGCGCGATACCAGTAACGGAAATAAACAGAACTGAAGAAAATTTTCTTGGTTCTGTTTGGTTCGAGCCTGTCCCATCACAACGGTCATTGTTTGTACCATACCATTACATAACGGAACGAATAATGGAGAACGGTAATGAAAAAATGGTCATTTTGTGTCCATCTCTAGTGGGAAGTCCCTCCACATATGATAGAAGCTGAGCTCTCTGTGTTCCAACCAACATTGGCTTAGGGCAATGTTGGCAAACCTATGGCAAAGGTGCCAAAGGTGGCACTCAGAGCCCTTTCTGTGGGCACCCAACATCACCCCTTCACAGCCACCTGTATTCAGGTTAGATTGCTGTATTGGCACTTTAAGAAAAATTAGATGGTTTTGAATTGCAGTTTGGGCACTCAGTCTCTAAAAGGTTTGCCATCACTGGCTTAGGGTTTTATTAATATCACCAGAATGCTGGCAATTGACCATCTTAATGGTATGTTTGTCTACAACTCTACACCCTGTGTAGATCAAATTTTTAAGAGTCTTCTCTACTAGAATGGAGGAGTCATGTTAAGGTCTCGCCCCGCCATGTAGTTGTCACCCCAGATGGAGGAGCTGCAGGAAACGTCCAGGCATTCAGCATAATTTTTTTGAGGAGAGAACTCTTGTAGTTTCTTTGGGGCATAAAATGAGATTCTGAAATGCTGTCAAGGGTCAAACAATATGAGTTTTCACAGAAGTATAAAAGGCAAAATGAATGACTGGATGCTTCCGCAGCCAAGATAACCTCCTCCAACCCCTGTTGTTCATGGATCTATGCCTCTCATGCAGGGGCTAGTTTTCATCAAGGTTACTCAAATGATAATGTCCCCTTAGTTTTCCCATGATGTAAAGTGAAGAAATTTATTTCAGTTTTTTTAAAAAAAAATTAAGCAGGACAGAGATTAAGAGGAAGCAAGTAGAATTAGAATCATAGAATCATAGATTCATAGAGTTGGAAGAGACCTCAAGGGCCATCTAGTGCAACCCCCTGCCATGCAGGAACCCCATCACAATATTTCCAACAGATGGCCATCCAGCCTCTGCTTAAAAACCTCCAAGGAAGGAGACTCCACCACCCTTTGTGGCAGCATATTCCACTGCTGAACAGCTCTAACTGTCATGAAGTTCTTACTAATGTTCAAATGGAATCTCTTTTCCTGCAGTTTGAAACCATTGTCCAGTCCAAGTCTCTGAAGCCATGGAAAACAAACCTGTTCCCTCTTCAGTATGACATCCTTTCAAATATTTAAACATAGCTATCATAACCCCCCTCAGCCTTCTTTTTGAAAGGCTAAACATTCCCAGTTCCCTAAGCCGTTCCTCATAAGACATTGCCTCCAGACCCTCAACCATCCTGGTCGCACTCCTCTGCACCCGCTCAAGGTTGTCAACATCCCTGCTAAATTGAGGTGCACAGAACTGGACACCGTACTCCAGGTGGGGTCTGACCAGAGCAGAATAGAGTGGTACTATCACTTCTCTTGATCTAGACACTATGGTTCTGTTGATGCAACCAAGAATCGCATTGGCTTTCCTGGCTGCCGCATTACACTGCTGGCTCATGTTCAATTTGTGGTCCACCAAGACTCCCAAATCCCTTTCACAGGTACTATTCTCCAGCCATGTATCCCCCATCCTACATCTGTGCAATTCATTCTTTTTACCTAGATGTAGCAACCTACATTTCCCTCTGTTGAAATCCATTCCGTTAGCTTTGGCCCAGCACTCTAATCTGTCAAGGTCTTTTTGAATTTTCATCTTATCCTCTAGGGAATTAGCAAGCCCTCCCAATTTGGTATCATCTGCAGATTTAATTAGCATACTCTCTATTCCTTCCTCCAAGTCATTAATAAAGATATCGAACAGCACTGGACCCAGAACAGAACCCTGGGGCACCCCACAGGTCACGTCTCTCCAAGCATTTCCAAGTCTGTCCACCACCTCAGCCACCAACAGAAGGTCGAAGCCCACCATTGCCCATAGCGTCTTCGGGGGGGGGGCTGAGCCATACAGGCCCTCCCCTACCCCTCTTGGAGCCATGGGAGATGTGGGGCTGTCTCACGGGCTAGCAGGTGAGGAGAGTGGCGTTGGGCTGGGGGAGATGAAACAGGTTGGGCCTTCCCTCATCCCCCCTTGGAGCCATGCCAGGGAGCCTCATCCCCCAACAGTGTCTGAGGGACAGTGAACTGGCCCCCTGTTTAAAAAGTTTGAGGACCCCTGATTTAAAAGATTGTAAACTACTATTCAAATGCCCTTGGTAAATATATATATATACACACACACACACAGTACAGTGGTACCTTGTATAAAGCAATTAATTTGTTCCTAATGAAATTATGTTAAGCAAATTTTCCTTTATACAAATTTCCCATAGAAATGCATTGAAAATGGAGTAATCCCATTTTTATGTTGTACAGATTTGCCCCATAGGCAATTATGTTAATCAAATTTCCCCTATCTCCGAATTTTTTTATGTTGTACAGATTTTATATTATACAACCTGTTTGTTATACAAGGGTCCACTGTATAATTTGAACTGGTAGAGGACCCACACCTGACTTCCAAGATACTGATACATAGTTCCACATCTTGATTAATTAATTGTAATAGAACATTAAGGTCTGCAGGTGCTAGCGGGTTGCCAAGAATCTGGAACAAAATCTTCTTTCAATATTAATTTGGATTGGAAAGATTTTAAAAAGTTTTTTACAGTAAGCACCATTGAAACAGTACAACAGAAACCTTGTTTTAAGCAAGAACCATGAGCACCCAAATCACTGCCAGTTCATGGGGATACCTTCCATGGTTTTCTAGGTAGAGACTACTCAGAAGTGGTTTCCCGTTCCCTTCTTCCGAGGGTGCATCCTGGGATTAATGTGCACCTTACCCAAGGCCACCCAGGCTGGCTCCACTCCCAGTGGGAAACTGAACTCCCTGTGTTTTAACATTGTTTCCATTAGAGATGGGCACGAAATGAATTTATTATTCATTTTTTATTCGTTATTTGTTTCATTAGGGTATGAAATGAATAATGAACTGACCCATCACAGAAAAACAAAACGGAGCGGAAATTTACGCTTTGTTCCACTTTTTTTCGTTTCCCCATAGGAATGCATTAGCAATGCATTCCTGTGGGAAAGATTTCCTTCAAGCGCCTAGCAGCTGACCTGCGCTGGCCTGAAGCCAGCGCCAAACAGCTGATGGGCACAAGATAGGGGGAAATTTTAAAAGCCCGTTCTTCCCCACATCCGAAGACAGCACCGAGCAGCCACTTGGCGTTGGCTCCGGGAGTGAGGAAAAGAGTTTAAAGAGCCCACTCCCCCCCATACCACATGGGTGTGGGAGGGGGAAGCAGGCTTTTAAAATCTTTCCCCCTCCCGAAGACAGCACCGAGCAGTCACTCAGCACCAGCTCCAGGAGTGGGGAAAAGAAGCAAAAGACAGGCCGGGTGGGATGGCACCCCTGCTCCTGCGGGGAGCCTCCTGGGGCCAGCCGGAACCAGAGCCGCCAACAAGCCGGCTCTGGAAGCATTCACCCGGCCGGCTTGTCAGTGGCTCTGGCAGCCCCCAGCCCCAGGAGTGCTTCCCGCGGCCATGGGAGCATTCTCCTGGCCAGCTTGTTGGCAGCTCCAGCAGCACCCGGCCCCAGGAGGGCTCCCCGCGGCCGCAGGAGTGCTCTCTCAGCAGCTTGTCAGTGCTGCCCTCAAGCCAGTGCCTCAAAAAGCCCCTGCCATGCCTCAGCTGCCAGGATCACCTCCACTGCCAGTGCTGCCGGTAAGTCAGACTCGAAACAGTTCAGCTCGGTTCAGGTTCGTACGATTTTTTTTAAAAAAATTGTCCAAACCTGAACCAAACAACCAAGGGGGGACCCAAAACAGAACGAACCGAACCATCGGTTTTCTGTTTCGTGCCCACCTCTAATCTCTATATATGGTGATTTATTTATTTTTTTGAGACAGGAACACACAATAACCTGGGAAGAATGTGAGGAAATCAAGGTTGTTCAAGAGAAGAGGCATCACCACTCAAGGAAAATATAGAAGTTGGAATTTGAAAGAAAGCAAAGTGTTCTGCTTATCTACCACCCCCTACCACTTCAAGTAGTCTCTGGGCGGGTTACAGTTTTTAATTACAGTATGCAGGCTACACATTGCCCCCACCCAGGAATCTGGGTACTCATTTTACCAACCTCAGAAGGATGGAGGGCTGAGTCAACCATGACCCTGCTACCTGGGATTGAACCCCATGTTGTGAGCATAGTTTTAGCTTCAGTACAGACTTTTAACCACTGTGCTTAAATGGTTACTTTCATTGGAACTAAAATGTTTTTCACCCACTGGGGTTTTTCATAATGTGAGCATGTTTCTATGCCTTTTTATCCCTTCTAAAACAGTATAATTCTTGAGCATTTGTTATTAAACTTATAGTACTTTTGATTAGAAAATGGCAAATCTTTTAATATTCTGATCAAATCTAGTTATTCAAGTTAATTTCTTTTTAAGGTCAGTTCATAAAGGAGTTTCTTGTGTTTATTCTTTTTTAAGTTCATCCTCCTAGTCCTTCCTTTCTTTCATCAGCAATTTTCTTGCTAGGTTCCTACATTTTCTTTATGCAGCTGACTTATTTATTGCAACCATCCCTTAAAGCAGCCTTGAAGGGATTCCAAAGGGTATAAACAATGGTATCCAGGGAGTCCTTTTCTGTTAGTTTTTGTGAAATCAGATTCTTTATTTTCATGCCTAGTAAAATGTTATGATGGTCCTAACAGAGGGAAAGGTTGGGGGATGTTGTATTTTGAACGTAAATTTGGAAACACAGCAGTACAGGTGATGCTGCTCCCCTTCCCCACCTCCTCAGCCAATCTAGTCCAGTGCTTCTCAATCTGTGGGTCCCAAGATGTTCTTGGACTGCCACTCCCAAAAGTCTTCATCATTATCTGAGCTGGCCAGGATTTCTGGGAGTTGCGGTCCAGGAACATCTGGGGACCCACAGGTTGAGAACCACTGATCTAGCGGCTCACCAGGTCCAGCTTGCTTGCTTTTTCCACCTCCTGGGCTAATCTCCAAGTCATGGGCAAGAGCACAGGACTTCTGTGACCCACCCTTTTGCCTGAGTGGGAGGTCAGCCCAGAGGGCGGGGCAGAGAAGCCTGAGCTGTTGCCACGACTGGAAGATCAATTGAGGAAGGTACATGAAGGGAGCACGCTGGGCCTGGTGAGTCGATGGCACACGACAACCACGGGCAGACACAAAGTGTGATGTTTCACCTTCGGTAGCTATGCTTGTGCTGAGGCAAAAGCACAATCCTTGAAGTACTTCTGCAGGCACATTGTGTAATTGGTCAAAATGGAAACTGTGTCCTTTATTGCATGTCACTTTTAACAGGCTAGATTCCGGCCATAGTGGGAGTACAATTATTCCTAAATCTGGAGAAAAAAATTCACATTAACTGATATTTCTCTAAAACAAATCGATCCTGTTCATGGCCTATAAAGCTACTACGGAAAGTATGTGTCAGTGGGACGAAGCCACAAATGCATGATTTCTTGTTACCTTTTCTTTCAAATTAAACGCAAGTAAATATATACGATTATATATGTGTACTTTTTTTTAAAAAAAAAAATCTGCAGGCATACTTACATAGTGGGGAATATGCTCACAAATGTCCACATTAAGGCCTGTAGGTGAGGGAAATTGGGTTACCAAATTACACACACATTTGCATGCCAGAAGGGGGGGAATGTGCTCCACAACCAGGTGCAAATTTTGGGCAGCAACCCAAATTGCTTCTGGCATTCTGAGATATAAGCTTGTGCCCCAAGAAAAATGTCCCCAGGGAAGTTTATGCTAGGGACCATGAATAGAGATGGGCACAAACAGGCAGGTGAGTGGTTCGTGCTGGTTCGTTTATTGGCCATGCAGGTTTTCAGAGCTTCAAACCCCGACCTTCTCCAGTGGGTGCTTGCTCTGAGGCAGTGGGCTGGCTACTTTGCCCCACTTCCTCTAGGCCAGGCATGTCCAAAGTTCGGCCCTCTAGATCTTTTGGACCACAACTCCCACAGTCCTTTGTCATTGGCAATCTAAGCTTAGAATTCTGGGAGTTGTGGTCCAAAACATCAGGAGGGCCAAAGTCTGGACATGCCTGCTCTAGGCACTGTCTGAAAGATATCTTGCCATTTAGAAATATTTCCCTTTACCCCTTCTTTTCCCCACTTTTATCTGCGCTTCCTTCTATAAGGCATAAATAAACGGGGCTTTGAAGCTCCTCTGAACACCAGTTCGGCTGATGAACAAACTAGTACGAACTGCCGAAGCGGCAGTTTGTCCCCATGTCTAAACAGGAACCAGTTATCTCCCATGATTTTCCTCATAACAGATCACTTGCTGGCTTGCTGTGCTGGAAGGTTCTGACTAAATTGTTGCAGAAGAAAAAATGGTCTTGTTTTGTGGAAGTTTCATTTTGTTTTTAAATGGTTTTTTTGAATAAAAAAAAAAACACCATGAAACAAAATGAAAAAATAGTCTTGTTTTGTTTTGTTTCATTTTGTTTTTAAATGGTTTTTTGTAAAACAAAACAAAACCATGAAACAATAATGAAACAATTCATTACTCTTTAAAACAGCTCCCCTGAGTCTTAGAGGTACCAAATTTGGTGGGTAAGGGAGCCATTTTACAGAGTAATGAAATATTTCATTTTCAAAGGGAAAAATAAGTGTTTTGTTTCATTTTGTAATGTAACACTGTTTCCCATTTCATTTCATTTCGTGACATTTTGAAAGCTTACAAAACGACAAAAGAGTGTGTCATTTTTTTGTAAGGTGCCCATCTCTATTCTAGCCTTCTGAAGTCAATGAGGAACATTCATGCACCTGATTCTGGTTCCATTAGTCGCCCACTGACACACCCTTAAGCGATTGGCTTCTTTCTCTTTCTTTCCAAATGATAAATCTGGGGAAGATGGCCCCTTTGCTGTGCTTAAAAGGGGCACAGATGGCAAAGGCAGATGCTTCTTTTGTTCTTGTTGGCAAAGGGACAGAGCTCTCGGTCAATTAAGTATTATTGCTGGCACACTGACGGTGCTCCAAGTGTGCCACTTCCACCATGTCTTCATCTGCCCAATACACACATACACAGAGACTCAGAAAGAGAGAGAGAGAGAGAGAGAGAGAGAGAGAGAGAGAGAGAGAGAGATTGTGCAGATGTTACTACTCTTCAGGATGGATCAAAGACTCAGCAAGGTGTTTCAGCAGTTTTACGGCAAAAGGAGAAGCACCAAACGACAAAACAGGCTCCTGGGACTGGCGATTTAACAAATCCAGGTGGCAATTTCATGACCAGGCCCTGTTTGCCAATCTGAGAGAGAAAAGGCAACCCAACAGACTCTGTGAGATCTTCAGAGCTGAGCAGAGGTTCTTGAAGTTAAGGGGCTACACCTATGCAGGCCAGATTTTACAACAGCGGTTCTAAATCTTGAACCTCCAGATGTCCCTGGATTGCAAATCCCTGAAATCCTGGTGGACACAGCAAGCGGTGACTGATTCTGAGTTTTAGTGCAAGGTAGAACGGTTGGATAGCTCAGAGGCTTAGGTGGACATCTGTGGAGCCAGAGGTCAGGAGTTCAATTCCCCACTGGGCCTGACAGGGGCTGATGATCTGTAGGGTCCCTTCCAGCTCTGCTGTTCTGAGATGATGAAGGAGGAGGAGGAGGAGGAGGAGGAGGAGGAGGAGGGAGGGAGGGAGGAGGAGGAGGAGGAGGAGGAGGAGGAGGAGGAGGAGAAGAAGAAGAAGAAGAAGAAGAAGAAGAAGAAGAAGAAGAAGAAGAAGAAGAAGAAGAAGAAGAAGAAGAAGAAGAAGAAGATCTGGGGACCCAAGTTTGGGAACCACTGTTTTTCAGGTATATGGCCACCTCTATAGGTGAGTTTGGCTCCAAGTCGTTTTTCAATAGTATGGCAGTAACCCCACTTTCAGTCCAATGGGTGGGGAAATCCTTGGGAAAGGATTGTGACTGTAAAGTTTCCATTCAGAAAGAGAGCAATCTTGACAAGAAAGGAGCTTCCGTTCCTTTGGAGAAGGATTTAGGCCCCAACGCTTTGATTTGGGGAACAGAAAGTTGGTCCACGGGTCCCAGACGTCCAATGGAAGGCCAAATCCTTTAATTTTTACCTGCCAGCTGGAGAGCTCAGTGGTTTAGATCTCTGGCTGTGGAGCTGGATTCCCTGCAGGGCATGCAATCCTCAAATCTTCCAAGCACCGTGGGCAGTGTTTTTTGAAGCCGACAAGAGGCACCTTCTCCTGTTCATGGAGACCTTGTGGTAACTCTTACTCTTTGGCACAAAAGGCAGCCTCCCTACTGCACCAGATCAATCTTAGTGTTATGCCCCAAATGTCTTCTGGCATGTAAAGGCTAACGCATCTGATTGGGCATAAGTTTTGCCCGAATGGCCTGATCTCAACACATGCCTTTCTTCCAGGGCACGGTAGCATTGCCGGCTCATGGTGCAGCCATGCCGTGATGATCTTCCCAAGTCTGTGGGTGTTCTTGCAGTGGCTGCTGGTGCCCCGGTGTAGTTGGTTGGAAAGAAAGCACAGCAGCTAGTGATGGGCAGGGTGAGGGGCAAGAGACAAAAACCTAGGCAGAGGCATTCCTCTATGTAAAAGCAAAGTGTTCTGCTTATATACCACCCCATACCACTTTAAGTAGTCTCTGGCTTTTAAGTTTTTAATTAGAGTATGCAGGCTACAACCCCCCCCAGCAAGCTGGGTACTCATTTTACTGACCTTGGAAGGATGGAAGGCTGAGGGCCTTTTTACACGACCCCTAAGATCCGCTTGCCACTTAAATTTGGACCAGAGATCTTAGGGGTTCGTCGCTCTTCCTCTGTCCCCACCCCCCTCCGCACTTCCTTGCTCCTGTCTGCGTGAGGGAGGGAGAAAAAAGAATGCCGGTTTACCTCCATTTTGTTCCCGGCAGCATTCAGATCTCTTAAAGGGGTGGGGCGCAAAAAAAGAACAAACAGAAACCAGGAGAGCCCCGCACTCACTATCCTTACACCGGATCAAATATTTGTCACATCCAAAAAGCAGGTACCTGAAAGCTGCGCTGGGACGCGCTAAAGTGGGCGGGGTCGCATTTAATTTCCTGTTAACTCCGGAGCTGGTGGGTAAACATTTTTAATCTCCGGAGCTGGGAGCCATTTGCCCCGGAGTTTAGGGGTCGTGTATAAACGCCCCGTGTCAACCATGAGCCTGCTACCTGGGATTGAACCTCAGGTCATGAGCACAGTTTAACCTGCAGTATGGGCATTTAACCACTGTGCCACCGGGCTCCTTATGTAGAGGAGTCACATCCATATGATCTCTTCATGCAAGCAAGAGGCATTTGGTGGGGCCACTGTGAGTTACAGGAAAGTGGACAAGATGGGCCCTTGGCCTGATCCAGCATGGCTCTTCTTATGTTCTTATGTTCTTAAGCCTTCCCTCAACAACTAACTCCCTGTTATGTGATTTTATCACCACTGTGTTATGCATTTCTGCTTGGACTGGATTTTTAGTGCTACTTGTGTTGTGTTTTCCACTTCTCAGGCTGGCTTTCCCCCCTTTTCTATATTTGTTTACTTGTTATTCTTAGCTTTAATATTGCCTTTTATGATGAAAGATGTATCTTTACCCTCCTTGTTCTTAGCTTTAAATATTGTCTTTAACAACCATTGGATAATTGTGGTCTTCAAATTTAAATATTGTCTTTCCGTGTTGCAAGCCGCCTTGAGACATTTTAAGGAGAAAGGGAGGGTAAGAACATGTTAAGCAAATGAACAAACATTAGAGCAAAAGAGGAGTGGGCCAGGCGGGGCCAGCTGTACTCCATTTGATCCAGGAAACCAGCTGTCATTGTATCTTATTCTTAAATACTTAATAAATCTTTATCTCCACACTAGAGATGGGCACGACTCAAAAAATTGTGTTTCATTTTTCGTTTGGTCGTTTGGGGATCCGTTTCGGTTCGTTTTTGTTTTTGTTTTGTTTTTGAAAAATTTTTTGTTTCATTTTCGGTTTGTAATGAAACAAAAAAACAAAAACGAAAACAAAAAATTGCTGTTTCGTTAGCATTCTTTTCAGTTCAATGGATTTGCTGCAATGAAAATGAAAAACACGGCAAAATTGGTCGTTTTGTTTCCGTTTCCGTTTTGGTTTTTGCAAAATTTTTGTTTTCATTTTCGTTACGAAACGAAATGAAAAAACGAAAACGAAAACAAAAATTTCGCTGAGTCATGCCCATCTCTACTCCACACTCCTTGGGATTTTTGTCTGTTGCACCCAACTCCCTCATGAATGAGGACTCCTTTTATTCATTCATTCATTCACCATATTTTCTGTCTACAAGATGCCCCCATGTATAAGATGCCCGCATGTATAAGACGCCCCCTACTTCCCCAACCCCAAAGCACTTTCACAACCACATGGCTCTCTCTGAGGCTTACTTCCATGCATAAGATGACCTTCAATTTGGGGCCTAACAGTTTTAGACCAAAATATAGTCTTGTACAAGGAAAACTACTGTATTCATTTAAATGTTCTATCCTTCCTTTTTCCAAGGAGAACGTGAGGTAAAAATATTCAAAATAAATAAATAAATAAATAAATAAATAAATAAATAAATAAATAAATAAATAAAAACCCTTTGACAAGGATGGTCCTGAGCATTTTGATTTAACAGTGAAACCTTGTGGTCTAGAGGGAGGCGTGATTGACAGCTACTGGAAAGAACACATAATTTTTAAAAAAAAGAATTCAGTTGGAACTGCCATGATCAAACCCTTGAACTCTATGGCTTTTGTTTCAGCAACCCGGAGAGAATCCTCAGCGATTGTTACCTTTTGGAGAAAACAGAAGGCTCTGAGTTACGTCCTTTGGACAACTCAGCACTGCGCAAGGCAAGGAAATCAATATGAAGTCAAGTTGACCTTAACCCTGCTTTTCTCTCCCCCCCCCTCACCTCACCTCTTGTGTCTTTTCAGGGCCCTTTCCTTCATCAAAGTCAGTCACAAAAGGGAGCAAAGTGCTATTTTGTACATTTCCTCTCTTTCTTCGGCCCTTTGGTCTATTTTTTCCTTCTCTCCTGATATATGTCACCTAACCTTGGCTGACCCGGCAGAGACAGGAATAAAACGCTTCATTTTTAAAAAAATAAGGGCATCTGTGCCTCAGGAGTGGGTGAAACATTTCTCTCCAGCACCAGCAGTGGCTCGGATGAGCTACCCCCTGGTCTCCTGAGCTAATGATGTGATTCAGGTCACACCGCCTCACAGAAAGAAGTGTCCCCAGCCACTCCTGCGGGGACACCTGTGCTGGAAATCGCCCTCATCCAAAGCTCTCCAGAACACACTGTGGAAAGCCAGGGTCGGGCAATCCCCCTTGAATGAGAGGCTTAAATATTGGTGATGCTGGGTGGCCTGAACCCCTGCGGGTTTTCTTCCTCATAGAAATCCTGCTAGGTTTGGCTTCTGGTGGAACAGAAGACGAAAAGGACAACAAAGTCCTCCTTGACTCTTCTGACCCAACCACCCTGAACCATCAGATGCTCTCCACTTACGCGCCTCCAGAGAGTTTAGACTTCAGAATCTATCACCATTAACTGTGCTGTCTGGGGTCTCTAGCCTTTGAACTCTGACATCTTGGAAGATGAAACATTGGGTACCACAGCCTGAAGCAGCACTGTTCTAGACATGATGTTTTAAGAAGAATGCCAAACAACTGAAGTGAGTTCAGAGGAGGGCTACAAGGCTGATTAGGAGGACTGGACACCAAACCCCATGAGGAAAGACTGGAAGAACTGGGCATGTTTTGTCTTGAGCAAAGAAGACTCAGGAGAAGAGAGGAGAACATCATTATCAAAGACTTGGAAGACTGGCCTACAGAGGAGGCCTGCAGGACCTGTTCTCTATCATCCCAGAGTGCAGGAGACGTTATAATGGACTCAAAGGGCAAGAAGCCAAATTTAGGCTGGATACCCGGGGGGGGGGATTTCTCAACTGTTAGAGCAGCACAGCAATGGAACCAATGACTTGGAATGAGGTGATGAGCACACCGATCCTGGGAGCATTCAAGAGAAAATTCGACAACTATCTGTCAGATCTGCTTTGGCTTAGATTTCTTCCTTGAGCACGGGGTTGCTCTGTGGGCTGGGCTGGGGGGCTTGCAACACCATCATTTCATTGCCCCTGGCCACTTTGCCCAAGGACTGATGGGTATTGTGGTTCAAAACATTGCGAGTGGGGAACTGGCAACTGGCTGGCATAAGTTAAAAGCAATATCAGAATCAACACAGACAATGTTCTTTTTGCACTTGCCATGGCTGTTTCAGGAAAAGAAAGTGAGAGGATTGAGATAACGTTGCTAGTTTTTTCCTCAGGTTTCATAGCTTGCTTAGGTCCTAACACTTGCGGTCGGCAACCAAGAGCTCAGCGCATGTCTGAAGGGATATGCAATAGAGGTGGGCATGAACCAGAAAACCCATGGTTTGGGTTCGTCTGGTTCGGGCCCACCCTTGGTTCGGTTCGGATTTGTACAATTTTTTTTTTAAAAATCGTATGAACCTGGACCCATCTGAACCTGTTCGGGTTCTTACTGGCGGCGGCGGCTCGGCTCTGTCATCACCGCGGGGAAGATCCCTTTAAAGGGACCTACCTCTGCATGTGGAGATGAGAAGAGGGGTCCTTTTAGACAGTTTTGCCTGCAGCTGATGACAGCTTGCAGCTGTGGGCTGTCATCGGCTGCAGGGATCTCTCTAAACGGATCTTCCCCATGGCCGATGACAGTGGTCGTGCACTGTTGTTCGCCACAGGGAAAACTGTCTACAGAGATGTGGAGCTGAGAACAGGGGTCTCTTGAAAGGGATCTTCCCTGCAGCCGATGACAGCACGTGGCTGCTGTCATCAGCCGCGTAACGAACCGAACTGAACCGAACCAATTTTTTTCGGTTCGTTCTAAAATCACTCTGGGGTTCGTTATTCGTTTTGTGATCTAACAAAACGAATAACAAATAACAAAATGAACTGAAGTCCATTTCGTGCCCATCTCTAATATGCTCGTCTGTAACCAAGAACATGTCAGAGAGACAGCTAAGCTGGAGTCATCTGTGCAAGGGGCAGGATCTGTTCTCGATCTTTCCAGAGTGCAGGAGGTAGAATGATGGGCTCAGGCTATGGGAGGTCCCAAATATCAGTGGGGCAAAACAACTTCCTACTGTTTGATCAGCATGACTATGGAAAGAGTGACCTCAAGAGATGGTAAGTGCAGGCATTTGTGAGAAAACTGGACAACCGTCTGTTGGATTTGCTTTGTTTTCAGTTCCTACCTTGAACAGAGGGATGCGCTTGATGCCTTACAGTCCAAAGCCATTATTCTATGATTTGGAGTTGGGGTTGGGGATTTCATAAGCGGCCAGTCCTTACTATCATGCAAGGCTTTGCTTCAGTGGTCTCAGCATCACGTTGGGTAAGAAGTTGCAGGCGCATGCAGCCTCCAGAGGACTTTGGGGCTTTGCCGTTCCACCTGTCAGAAGGCCATTCAGGTCGAGAGGTGGGATCTCTTCTACCTGCAGCCCTTGGGTGGAAAAGGCAGAGATGGAAGCATAGCTTTCCGCCAAGCACAAGACTTAAATGGCTTTTTATAGCAATAACCAGAGGGAAAATAATTGGCCAGGGGCAGGCGAGAGGTCAAGCCTTATAATCTCCCGAGGTACCTTGTAAAATTACAATCGGGTACTCTGTAGGCTTCAAGTATAATAATAGCAGAGGCTGCATTTCAGGACGTGGCACATTGATTGATTCTGAATTCTTTTCTTTCCCTCCCCTTCCCATTTTCTCTTTAATTCTGGCCTGAGACCTAATTGAAAATTTCCTTCTATCTGCAAGGAGCCTTGAAGTTGGTGGTTCTTATAGCAGCCTCGTGATGCAGTGATTAAATGCCTGTACTGCAGCTAAAACTGTACTCATGACCCGGGGTTCAATCCCAGGTCGCTGGCTCAAGGCTGACTCAGCCTTCCATCCTTCCGAGGTTGGTAAAACGAGTACCCAGCTTACGGGGGGGGCAGGCAATGTGTAGCCTGCATACTGTAATTAAACTGTAAACCGGCTCAGAGACTACTTGAAGTGCTATGGCGTGGTATATAAGCAGAACACTTTTTCTTTTTCTTTCATTCAACGTAATCCAACCCCCCCCCCCCAGGGGGATCAACTTCAAGGGGGATCTGAGGAATGATAAAAATAGGAAAAAGGCGGGGTGTCTCCTGTCGTCCTTTGGGTGCCAATCATGAAGCTGATTATCTCAACCAGCTGTTTCTCTCGCCACATGGCCACAGTGGGCATCTCCTCCCGCCTCCTCCTCCTGGGCAAGGTCAGGGAGAAACCCCGCAGGCAACCTCCGGCAAAAAATGTCAACTTGACGGCTGGGCAATCTTATTCCATTGAGCACCAGCTGCTTGCATTTTGTGACAACCTCTGGTGGCAAAGTGGCAGGTATACCAAAGAGAAAGAGAGAGAGAGAGAGAGAGAGAGAGAGAGAGAGAGAGAGAGAGAGAGAGAGAGAGAGAGAGAGAGAGATGGCGTTATGAAATGCTAGTCATGCCCAAAGAATAGTGGGAAATTGTCCTACAAAATATCTGGTGGGAGGTAGGGAGATTATGCAACGGTGCCCCATCTATTTCCTTTCCTTTTACAGATGTTTCTTTTGCTCTGGTTCTTATTTCACTTTACAGTATTTTCTCATTTTTGTTGTTGTTCTGCATAGAGGCTTAAACACACACACACACACACAGAGAGAGAGAGAGAGAGAGAGAGAGAGAGAGAGAGAGAGAGAGAGAGAGAGAGAGAGAGAGAGAGAGAGAAGACTTCCAGACTGGATGAAGCTGTCATTCTCCTCCTTTGGTGCTGGTTCCTCACCCTCCTGGTAAGGTGTCATCAGTGATTCTGATTCCCCTTTCCCCACTTTTACTGAAGCAGATTCCTCTTTATTTTTGACCCCTTTAACTCTGAAATGCAGGATTTAACAACTACAAAACCCCAAAAGCATCTAGTGTGTGTGTGTGGGGGGGGATGAGTCTCTACCTCCTGAGTCCTGAGTGTTCCTGAGCTATTGGCTTCACAATAGGGTTGGCTCAGGAGTGTAAAGATAGTTCTGAGGCTGTTTATATGTAAAAATTATGCAACTCCTGCCTTGCTCTATTTGTAGTTGTTAAATGGGTTCTGCTAGAGTTTGTGTACATAAGAATGCATGCACTGCAATAGTTGCATGAAATAATATATACTGTATAACCAATCAGATTGTGTTTCATGACAAGCCAGTAAGTTCTTAGAGGGTCCATCCATCCATCCATCCATCCATCCATCCATCCATCCATTCAATTTCTGCACCACTCATCTAGGGTACCTGGGTTAACTCTCAAGTATAAGAAGTTAGTAGAAAGTTTGTCTCCATTTAGTTCTCCATTTCGGCTTGTCTGCTGTTAGTATCGTTCTTATTAGTCTGTAACAACTAGTAAGGCAGAGGTTGGGAAACTGCTAAGTGCCTGTTAGGAAACTGTTCTAAGAAGTCTGTGGCGCACAAACCAAATACCAAGTCATATCATGCCATACCAGGTCAATGTGGATCTGAGGCTTAGAACATCAATATGGACAGGAATGGACCAGCCAGAAAGGATGTCCTTCAAAAACAGAAGGGACCAGAGTCTTATGGCAACCCTATGAATGGTCCTATGAATGTGCTGTCTCCAAAATGCCCTGCCCTCAAAAAAGCCTCACTCAGGTCTTGCAGACTCAAGCTTGTGACTTCCTTTTGGGAGTGAGTCCATCACGTATTTAGTCTTCCTCTTTTCCTGCTGCTTTCCACCTTTCCCAGCATGGTCGTCTTTTCCAGAGAATCTTGGCTTCTCATGATGTGCCCAAAGGAAGACAATCCCATCTCCAAGATGCTAGTTTAGGCTTGAGTTGGTCTAAGACCCACTTGATTCTGACATTCTTACTTTTTAAAACATGTATATCACTGTAAGGGAAGCGTCAACGGGCTGTTTTATATCATCACTGAAAAGGCATTTCTTGGTATTACTTCAGAAATTGACAAAGAAGAGCACATTTCATCCAACTTGTCTTAAACTCATCTTTGTCACTCAGAGGGTAAGGTCAATATCACCTGGTCTGCTCCATGCTGGGAAGAGCTGTATCTATTGAATTTGAACTTAGGAAGCAAAGAAGAAGAAGAAGAATTTCACTACAGCTAGCTTTCCAAGAATTTGGCAGTCTTTACAGATGTCCTTGACAATAGACTTCAGTTTTTAAAAATTCAAAAGCATTTTTAAAGAAGACTGATTTTTTTTGGGGGGGGGGTCATTTCTGCACTAAGCCAATGGGTATATTTTCTTGTCAGTTTTTTTTTTTTAAAGAACTAAACCTTTCTAAAGAATGCAGCTCCTAGCTATGCTGGAGCTAAGGCAGAATAATGCAGGTGTTTTCTGTTTTTCTTTTAAAAAAATTTTCGAGTAGTTTAATGGTAACCTCATAAAAACGCCTACAAGGTCTCTTTCTTCCCAAAATCTCCAGCCTATTTATTGTTGAGTGAACACTTCCCACGATCTGCTAGCACTTCATCAAGATGGTTCACCTAGAGTTCAATGGGACTTTTAGCGCACCCAGCGTGGAGGGTTAATGGTAATAGGAACATATTGAACTTTGGGAGGTCTAAATAAGGAAATTTCTTCACCAATAAATTTGGTCACGACTTACAAGAAACCTTTAACGTGTTTTGCGGGGAGAAAAGGAAACAACAGCAGGATGGATTGGAAGGTTGGTTTGATTTTTTAGTATTAAAAACAATGTGCTTTCTTAGGATAGCATAATCATAGAGCTGCAAAGGTGGAAGACACCTTATGGATCAGCGTTGGCGAACCTATGGCCTGGGTTCCAAAGGTGGCTCTTGGAGCCCTTTCTGTGGGCACCTGACATCACCCCTTCACAGCCACCTATATTCAGGTTAAATGGCTGTGAAAAATTAGTGGGTTCTGAATCTCTAAATCTCTAAAAGATTTGCCATCATTGCTATAGATCAGTGGTTCATCATTTGCTATCATTGCTATAGACCAGTGGTTCTCAACCTGTGGGTCCCCAGATGTTTCTGGACTGCATCTCCCAGAAGCCTCCACCCTCGCTGTGCTGGAAGGGATTTCTGGCAACTGCAGTCCAGGAACATCTGGGGACCCACAGGTTGAGAACCACTGCTATAGATCATTAAGCCCAGACCCCATAAAATAGATACAACTCCGTACTTCGGCACCTAAATCAGTGAGCTCTTCAGCACTTCACGTGTGTTTTCATCTCACTGAATGAGTTGAATTGCCTGCCTGTTATAGACATGCACGGCATATGAAGTGTGCTGTATATATTACAGCTTTATTTTTGCTCCAATGGTGATGATCTATGTAGCCCAAATGACACTCCTTATAATAGAACACAGCAGTGGGATCTCACGAGGTGATTTTGTATGGCAATATTAGCATTACATGAACACGAGTGCGCAAGTGTTGCAGGAACATCAAGAGACTGGTTTGATCCGAGCAAAAGTTTATAGGTTAAGGACGTGTGAAGAACCGCTTGGGTTTGCATTTTAAATCAAACGCGGCGAATTCCCACTTCTCAAACCAAGCGGCAGATCAAAATGTAGGCAGCAGGTTGAATTGGCAAACCTCTCAATTTTGTAACACACCACTCCAGATTTATTTTAAAAAGTGTTTGTTACAAAAAATGCATTTCCCCCCCTCAAATAAGTGCTCAAGTGAAAATATCACAGAAAAACACAGTCACACTAGCATGCAGATATGTGGATGAGTCCCAAACGTGTACCCATGTTTCTTTGCACTAAAAAAAATATTAAAACTGATGCAGAAAATGGGCAAAAGAAGTTAAGACTAGGAAAACCAGAAATAGTAAGACAGTAAAAAAGACAGATGGGTTTGTCAGCCCTTCTGTCATTCTTCAGATATCTGGAAGCTTCTGCAAATCTTAACCAAGACATGACTGAAATAACCACACCCATTTTAGAGGTAGATTTACTGCTGGTAAACAACTGTTCAAATATTTGGAATTACATCTACTTTGGAACTCCCTCCCACTAGAGGCCAGGACTGCCCCATCTCTTCTGTCTTTCCAGAAACAGGCAAAGACCTTTCTCTTCAGGCAAGCTTTCCCTGAATGATGGACTACCTATTATGTGTCTTTTATATGAATCTATATGATCACATATACTTTGTGTTTACAACCACTTATAGCCTTGTGTGATGGCATTGACACTATGTTTCCAATGTTAGTTTCCATCACTCATAACTTTTACATGGAATTTCTCTCTCTCTTTAACTGCTCACGTTCTCTTGTAGTTTTAATGTCTTTCAAATCTGTAAGGTATATATAGATACTCTTTCCCATCATGTTTCTATTTATCCTACCACATGACATAACACTTTTCCCTCTCCATGCTTCTAAGCTTCGCTCTTGTGATCTTGGACAATAAACCTTCCTGTCAAGGCCATCTTCCAAGTTAGCTCCAGTCCTCAACTGGACTCAATAATCTCTTAATTACAAGTTGAAAAACTCTTGTTCCTGTGGCCCTCCAGATGTTTGCACTACGCGTCTCGTCATCATCAAGGCAGTCTTCTGGATCTGTTGTTTGCCACTGTTGAGAGCTGAGGGGCGGCACCCTCAGAGGGCCATACATCACCCAGAACAATCTCATTCAAGAAAAGGTCTGGCTCCTATCCTTTATCTCGTTTCCTCAGCCTAGGGGGTGGGACTCCTTGCCCTTGCCCTACAAGTCCCATCACCCCCACACATCAGGGCCAGTGGTTCAGGACTGTGGGAGTTATAGCCTTGAGCCCAACTGTGTCCCACTCCACTCTATATACGGGAATCACTTACTGTGTTTACATGCTCTTGTTCTCCTTACCCTTGCTGGTGTCTGGTCTGTCTTCATTTTTAAAATTATTCTACGTATATGTCTCTGGATATTGTCCCAAGGCGGAGATATTTAAATGGCACCAGCATATTTTACATCAATAAAAACTAACGAAGTGGGTAGCAACTGCTTTTTATCATGCATGGTTGAGCCCAGGTTCCGTTTTCTGTATAAACAGCTTCAGAACTATCTGGTTTCTCCAGGCGTAGCTTCCTTCTATATGCTTTCTCTTTAAAGCCTGACCAATGTCGGATAATGGTGGTTGTGTTTTAACCACAGGACATCTGGAAGTTGAGTCATGGCAACTGGACTTCTTTTCTTGAGTAAATAGTATTGTGAGTTCCTCTGCACAACACTCTCATCAAAGACCAGTCCCACTACAACAGGAAAACACACTACCACACACTCTCTGGTTCCTTCTAGAGGCCAGGTCTGGTAATACGTGTGAAAATAATTATTTCTGGATTTTTAAAAATATTTTTAAACTGTGGATAAGTGAATCAGTGTATAAGGGGGTTCCACTGTACAATATAAAATGATAGTTGTGTAAGGCAGCTTTAAATCTCTGGGGCTGTGGAAGTATGGAGGAAGTGACAGCTGGACAGTCCACACTGCAGGGCTGTTTGCCAGATTGATTATAGTCTTCTAGGCTGTCAAGTCAGTTCTGACATACAGTGACTGTAAACATCGGCCGTTCAAGGCATGTATGATATTTAAGGACTGGTTTTACCATGGTCGCACAGACTCCAGTGAGTTTCCACAACGATGTGGGGATTTGAACCCAAGTCTCCCAGGTGGCCATCTGGCATTCCATCCACTTCCCTATGCTGGCCCCCTGTACAGATTGACAAAGAGAGAAATGACCCTGTTTAAACTCAGCTGTTGAAAAGGCAATGCTTCCAAACACCACGTAATGCATACAGTCTGATCAGCCTCGCCACGGTTAATCAGCCTCCAACCCTGGTAACTAGAGGGGGAAAACACACACACGCACACGCACACGCACACACACACACACACACACACACACACACACACACACACACACACACACACACACACACACAAAGACACACAGAGAGAGACACACAGAGAGAGAGACTTGTAAGTCGGTAGCTTATTTACAGGGATTTTTGCAAAATGCTTTGTGGTGTCAAAGATTAGCTAGTAAGGAGGAGATCAGAAGCAGTAAATGCCGGAACCTCCTGAAGAGATGGCATCATTTAGGAGAGACTTCATTTTGCTGGCAGCTTTTGCAACTATGGGGCAGCTGCCTTGAAATGCTACCTCTTTAAAACAAAACGCGGCCGCCAAAAACGGATGGTCCAGCAGGGCTGGCAATCAATGGGAATAAAGCAAACGTTTGCGAACGGTAGCCGGCCGCAGACGCTGTCTCATTAAAAGGTGAGAAATGGAACGAGAGAAGCAATTCTGCCAGTTTGGGGAAGCTCCCTGCCAGCTGATACCAGGGTCTTTGTGGAAGAAGGTGTGCATTTCATTTAAGGAACCAGGAAGGTCTTTATTACACTCTGTACTATTACAGGAGTTTGGAAATACACAGGAAATGGGATTCATAGCAGACAGCAGTGGGCTGTAGACGCGTTCGGCATGAACTAAGGGCACAAATGTACCCTAGCCACACTACATGAGGGCAACCGACCTCTTAGACACAGATAGGTAGATAGCTAAATTAAACCTAAGTTTCTGGTCCTCATGCTGACACTTGGAAAAGGTGGAAGGAAAAAAATATCATGCACGTTTTGATATGTTTGGCAAAAAGCCAATAAATATCTGAGTGCCCAGTGTGGTGTAGTGGGTAGAATGATGAATTAGTTCTTTGGAGAACAGGGTTCAAATCCCCATCTGGACATGGAAGCTCACCAGGGGGGGGGGTGGAACTGGAAAAACGATCCATAAATATCTTGAGTGGCAAGCAGTCTTCGGATTGCTATAAGTCAGTTCTGACTTGATGCACATCACTATCAAACGAACAAACGAATGAATGAACTACTAACTAACTATCTAACTAACTAACTAACATCTGTCTTGTCCTACTTGCAGCCCTAGAAGACAGATAAGGGTCACGTTTCAAGGCAGGAATTAAAGTCTTTTTGCAGGGTTCTTAATTTTCGTTAAAAATATATCCCTGGCTTGGGAGCAGAAGGGCAGGGATTACCACACAGGCAGCATCAACGGAAAGCAGGGAGGTGTCATCTCAAGCCTTGGTAGGATAATGAGATGTGCAGTCCCAGGAGATGAGAGCACCTGCCCCTTTGCTTACTCTTTCAAGTTGCCCAAGAGAAGGTTAGACCTCTTTTCCCATTAATTCCTGATCCAGTCCCCAGAATTCTGGGTTGCCACAGCCCTGGCATGCCCTGTGAAATATTGGTTCAACCCAAGGGGGTGGGACTAAGAAAGAGCAGGGCTTTAAGTAAGAGATTTGAATCAGAAAGAGCAGGAGAGCTGAAGAGGTCAGAGCTTCTGTTGCTGCTTAGAGTGCTAAAGCCCTTGTCAACTTGGTATAGGTTTAATTCCTATTAGGGATGGACACCTTACAAAAAATGACACACTCTTTCATCATTTCGTAAACCTTACGAAACGAAACGAAACGAAACAGCAAACAGCATGTCATCAAGAAATGAAACAAAACACCATATTTTGTTTCAGAAATGAAATGATTCATCCTAGCCTCTTGATCCAGCCGTCTTGAGAACAGGAGGTTTATTTTTAAACTGATTGATTTGTTTTCCTTCCTTCCCGCACCTCAGCTGTTGAGATAGCTCCTGCCTGAAGCTAGACAGGAACTGAGCTCTTCCCTTTGCTGGCTGTCTCTGCAAGTTGATTTAAACTGATTGTTTTCCTTTCCTGATTAATGCAAAAAAACCCACCCTCTTTTGTTTTCCTGATTAAGTAGGACTGTGGAGGTTATTTTTTAATATTTTCCTTCCTTGCCTAGGCATGCCGCTGATCAGCTGTTGAGCTTATCTCTTTGATATCTCTGCTCAGCAGCTGGCCATTAGGTTTCTAGCTTGTTTACAGAAGGTTATTTGCTTGTAAGCAAATTCATTGGAAGGTTTGAGGGTCTTTGATTTAGGACAGTGAGCTCCCTGTTAAATTTTTTAAAATGAAAGCTCCCCATTATTTATAGCCTTACAAAAGTGTTTCATTTCGTTTCATGATGGAAATTATTTTAAAAAATCCATTATTAACAAAACAAAATGAAATATAGACTGAAATGAAGCGAAACAAAACACTATATTTCTGTTTCATGCCCATCTCTAATTCCTATATGTTTGTGTTGGAAGCGTGAATCCATATAGTGGATTCATATACAGTATCTGCGGTTGAATTGATATTTTTTCTAGGGTTTTAAGGACTCTGTATGTGGAGCTGATTCTTTTACACTATGGATTCCCGGCCCAGTTTGAGGATGATAACTTGGATTTTTGTCAGAAGGACACTTTACAATTCTACAAACAATTTCTGAATTGGTGCCACTGCCGAGGACTTGGTTGCACAAATTTGTACTGTTTGTTGCCGCTACAATTGCTCATGTTGTGTGTGGATGTGAAGGGACTCATAGAATCACAGAATCATGAAGCTGCCAGGGGGCTTCAAGTCCATCAAGTGCAATGCCCTGCTCAAGAGAGGAATGCAGGCATTAAAATATCTGCCAGGTAGGAGATTGTCTAAAATATCTCTTGAGTGTCTCCACAGTGTTGGAGCATAGTCGCCACCTCCCAAGGTCATTTGGTGCCACTGCCCTACTGCTCTAACCATCAGGATTTTTTCCCTCCTGATATTCAACCAAAATCTGGCTTCCCATAACTTGAGCCCCCGGTTGTGTGTCCTGTACTATGGGTTGATCAAGAACAGGTTCTGTCCCTCGTTTCTAGGATGAAAAGTAAAGCCACACCTGGAGTATTGTGTGCAATTCTGGTCACCGCATCTCAAGAAAGACACAGTGGAACTGGAAAAGGTGCAAAAGAGAGCGACTAAAATGATTACTGGGCTGGGGCACCTCCCTTATGAAGAAAGGCTAAAACAATTGGACCTCTTTAGTCTGGAAAAAAGGCGCTTGAGGGGGGATATGATTGAGACATACAAATTAATGCAGGGAATGAGTAAAGTGGATAGAGGGAAGCTCTTCTCCCTCTCACAAAATACCAGAACTATGGGACATACACTCAAATTGTGGGCTGGGAGAGTAAGAACAGACAAAAGAAAATGTTTTTTCACCCAGCGCATTGTTAATCTGTGGAACTCCCTGCCGCAGGATGTGGTGATGGCATTTGGCCTGGATGCCTTCAAAAGAGGATTGGACCGATTCCCGGAGGAGAACAATCCATGATGGAGATGTGTAATCTCCAGGCTTAAAACCAGGGTCCTTCAAGGGCCAGAGGCAGGGGAGTGGTATCAGGAGACAGATATCTAGTCTCATGTGCTCCCAAACGCATCTGGTGGGGCCACTGTGAGATACAGGAAGCTGAACTAGATGGGCCTTTGGCCTGATCCAGCATGGCTCTTCTTATGTTCTTATGTTCTTATGATGGTCTCTCAGGTCTTTGAAAAGTGCTCTCCTGTCTCCAACTCTCCTTTTCTTAAGGATCAACATGCCCTCTGTTCTTTCAGCATTTCTATGTAAAATTGTGCTTGAGAAGTTCACCAAGAGATATCTAAATAAGCCTAATCAGGTTACATAAGCAGAAAGGGGATCTGAGACCTGGCGTTTTAAAACAAGGCACATTGGCAGCAATGATCCCAGCAAGCGTTCCCTGAATGCTGGACTACCATGTGTATTTCAAATGAATCTATGGGTTCACATAGACCTTGTGTTTATAACTACTTACTGTATAACCGTGTTGCTTTAATGTAATGTTGTGTCTATTAATGCTTGTAAGATGTC